>CM057235.1:53741342-54203842 GCA_029891385.1 Erythroxylum novogranatense | reverse complement strand
ATAATAATAATAATAATAATAAATAATAATAATGATGATGATGATGATGATGACGACGACGATGACGAGTTTAATAATATAGTTAAGAATAAAAAATTACTTATGTGGGAGGAAGGGTATTTCTGAAAGTTGCTTATGTGTTTTATTTTGAAGATGGAGACGAGAAATCTTGTACCACAATCTTGGAAGAAACAAAAATTTATGTCTCTGTGCTCTGAAGACGAGACAAAAATAAGTGGGGATAGCAAGCAAACACTATGGAGCACAGGACTTTTGTGTCCCTGTCATTTGTCCCCACCCATTGGATCCTTACTCCTTACACTAGTCAATGCTCTTTCATACATATCCCTAATTACACTGATATAAGTCATAAGAATTCTCTTTGCCTCCAAACACTTCCATAAAAGTCATCTAGGAACCCTGTCATATACCTTTTCTAAATCAGTAAAAACTATATGCAAATCTCGTTTTCATTCCCTTTAGTATTCCATTAGTCTAGGAGTAGATGTATTGTTTCTGTTGTGGACCTACCATGCATAAATCTACATCGGTAGGTCGATATAGAAGCAGTTCTTCGAATTCTCTTTTTAATTACCTTCTCCCACAACTTTATGGTGTGACTTAATAATTTGATGCCTCTATAGTTGTGACATTGTTGGATGTTCCCTTTGGCCTTGTATAAGGGGATCATCCTACTCAATCTCCATTCATTTGATATTTTGGTTGATTCAAGAATCACATTAAATAGCTAAACTAACCACTTAATACGGACAACTTCTATTCTCTTTCACACCTCTATAGGAATCTCATCTGGCCCTAGGGCCCTTCCGCTCCTCATCTTCTTCAAAACCTTTGAAATTTCTCTCCTTGTGACCCTTTCCCATGAATACTCGTTAAGAAAATGCTCCGATACGAAGGATTCGCCTAATTCTATATTGACTAATATGTCTTCGTTATACAGGCTATAAAAGTATCCATATCATCTCCTCTTGATAGTTGTCTTTGTGAGTACCGGTCCTACTTCATCATGTATACAACAGACTTGGTTGAAATCCTTCGTCTCACGTGCTCTATCTTGTGCTAGCTTGATTTTTTTTTGTGTTTTCTTGAATGTATCCAAATCTCTGTATATAGTCTTGTATACTTCTCCTTTAGCAAATTATCTTTTTTGCTTTCTATTTTGCCGGTCTATACTTTACGCTATTAATTTCCCGCTTCGCCTCTGTTATACTTTTTAAAAGATCTTTAACAATTCTTATTTATTAAAAATTATAAAGTCGATATTGTTTCTACATAAGGGAGAAAACAATCCAAGAACACCAACCATGTGGGCAATTTCCTCCATTCGCATTTGGATGAACTTTTCCAATGACCCTACTTTTGGCTTTGATTCATTGCAAAATTTAATAACGCAGTGTGCAGTTTCTTAATCTTCTGCCACATTAACTGGAAGTCTGAAACTGAATTTGGATTCTATTTCTTTTTCCTGTTAAAATACTTGCTTGGCCTCGAGTTGAATTTGTTGAGGTTGAAAGGATATTGACATAAAACGCTATTGGTCGGGTAACAAACTGCTGATATTGCTTTTGGAAATTCCTCGACTGTTTCTTTCTTTTCTATTTTTTTGCCGAAATCATCCTCAACTCTGTATATTGCACAGCAGATCTATGACAGAGGATTGAAACTGAAGTAGCAGTAATAGCTTCTGAAATAGCATGAATAGGGGTCATGCATATGGAAAATACATTAGATTTGGTACCTAATCTTCCTCGCAGCTTTGCAAGCACTTGTTGCGAAACTAACGCATTTGATGCATGAACGGGCCATGGAACGATCACATTTCACTGTCACGTTGCCCAAACAAATGGCTTCAAGTGGAGATAATGAAGTTGTCTATGTGAAGATTCAAAAACTAATGTGTTGCATATTATCTTGAAATCAGTGAAGAACGACACAATTAAGCTGATAGCGGTGCACAAAACGTCAGACGTTATTCCTGTCTCCGCCGAGGCCACATCCAGTTTATCAGGTAAAATTGTATGGGTCATATCTCATGGACTTACACATTATATCAATGGTAAAACATACTGCATAGGAAATAGGCCTCTTGCCTTCACAACTCCAGCCTAACACTTCAAAAGATGTCACTTTACCGAGGTGACTGCTGCTTCGTGGCCAAACTACATACTGTAATAATATATGTCGCACACTATAAGAAAAATGATGAATGTCAACCAATATCAGAAGCTGTTTTACCGTAGGCGAACGTTCATCAATTATTATGTAACATTAACTCGAATTGATTTTAAACTCATCCGAAAACGTTACATTACTAATTAAAAAATTCACTAGGGCAGCATTTGCAGTTATAGTTCTTCACAAACGGGCATGTCTGCAAAGCGAACAAGAAATTCAGAACCAGTTGAGCAAAACTTAGCTGTCATACATTTCTGTGAATCACGTATGTGCTCCACATTCCACAACAGGAAACTTATTTCTCCAGAGAGATAAACTAAGTACGCTCATCTTATGAACCAAACAAGAGGGGGACACAAAATAAGAATATTGCAGAAGCTGTTCACATCACTTAGAAGCATAATTGGAAATTTAATCTTCTGCAACAACGCTGATTTCACCTTTGTCTAGTAAGTCATAGAACGCTCTTACTTTCCTCTGCTCATTCCAATGATGCATCTTCCAAAGACCACCAGCAGCCAAGCCAAGTGTAATTCCAATTATTATTTCCTTGACAACACTTGGTCCTTTCAAGGTCGGATGAGGGATCCTACCGGCCATTGCACTTATCGAGCTAAGGCTAATAAATCTGCCAGCAGTTCATCCGCATTCTCAGAATGCATAACAATAATGTACAAATCTATATAAATATTTCCAGACAAGCCAATCAAATTTGAAAGAAAAAGAAAACTCAAAAAGCAAACAGGCAATCAAACTGAATTGTATTACTTAAAACCATCAGGTTTTAATAGATCTTGGGTTGCAAAAATTATGTCCAGCTGAAATATTGTGCAATAATAGCAAAAACTGTAAAGTTTTACAGATTTATACGGCTTGTACAGCTATTAAGGCATGAAAACAGTTGCTAGTTCATCGCCGGGAACATACTCCTCAACCACAGTTTTAAATCTTCAATTCCCTACGAGAATTTCATACAAGGTTTTCAAGAAGATCAAGCAATGGCAATTTGTCTAACTAAAACCAAGCTGAAACAATCTCCCACCACACAATAAAAGGAAAAAAAAAAACAAAAAGATACTGAATTCGACCCAGAGAAATGATCGAACAAACAAATGACAGAGATCTAGATACAATAAAACAAGAACACTAAACAAATCGACGAAATCTTTTCCTATAACTAGCATCTGCAAGGAGATAAACATAAGTAAAGCGATTTTAACGCAGCGATAAAGCGGAGCCGAAAATCAAAGAAACAAAAAAGGATCAGAAACATTTCCCAAGATGAAAAAAAAAACCCAATAGTAAAAGCAAGAAAATTTCTGCGGACTCAACCACGAAATATAAAACCTAAAACAAAAACAAATACCAAATCTCTCCAGATATACTCAAACATTCAAGACATTCATCAACAACAACAACATATAGCAAAGCAACCACTGTTTACAGAGAGATCGAGTAATTCAAATCAATCGACTCGCTTCAAGCCAGAGTTTTAGAAAAGGGAGAGCATAGGGTTACCTGAGAAGAGTCTGCGATTCCAAACAATCGAGTACCTCTCTCTCTCTCTATTCTTCAAGTATCTATCTCAGCGATTTAATTGGGCCGTCTTGCAGTTAATAGGCCAATTTTGACGAAAATGGGCCAGATTTGGGTCAAATGGGCCAACTTGGGGATTATGTGGTCTTTTTGTTTTTTGTTTTTCAGATAAACTAGAAAGACGTACTCACGTCGTACTCGCTTATGTATAATGTATTGAAGGGAATCTCCGAAACTTGGTGTGAAGCTGAAGCCCCGCATCCAACCAACACCAACCAAACCAACCAAACCAAATCAGTTATATATAAATCATATTCGCTCCCAAGTCCTAACCAACAAACGATTATTTGTATCGACACACTTTCCTCTCCTTCCTTCTTTCGAATGGCTTTTTCACTCTGTTCTACTAGAACACTCGTCGTCCTCTTACTCCTCTCCGCCGTCCCCGTCGCTTACATCATCTCTTCGGAGCTCGCTACCCCCTCCACCCACGTCTTCCTCTACCACAGTTCCAGCTTCTTGCGAGAGGCCGCCAAGTGGGACGATATCAACCGTCGCTTCCTCGTCTCCTTCTTCGACGGTGGCATCGGCCAAATCGCCGTGCCCGATGATTACACTCCGGGGACTGTTCTCCAGGAAGTTACAGTCATCAAAGACGCCGAGTTGAAAGGCAACGCTTCCCTCGGTATTGTCGTCGACCGTCCTAGGAATCGCCTTCTTGTGGTGGTCACCGATTTGTTTGGAAACAAGTACAGCGCTCTCGCGGCTTATGATCTGTCCACGTGGAAGCGCTTATTCCTAGCACAACTGAGTGGTCCAAGTAAGTACCGGACAACCTTAAACTTAACCGATCGAAATCGTTTTATGGTCAACATGTTTTCTTCGACTTGCATAAGATCTGTCATGGAGTTAAATTGTAGTGCAGTAAAAATATTTAAAAAACTTTGCATTGGAAAAAAATTTGAGTTGAAGATTTAAAAAGTTAAAATCGGTTAAAATTGAAAATTTTAAAAATAATTTATTTATTACAAATTTAAAAGTTAAGTTAAAAATTAATTAATTTATAAAATTTCTTAAAATTAACGAATTAATTAATAAATTAGCTAGTTTTAATAATACAAATGATTTTTAACGAGATATGATTTTACATGCTCAAAATCTTTATGAAAAATTAATCGAAAAGCAATGAAAAGTATGAAAATAAGTAGTTATTGTAAACTTAAAGTTGATACTGATTTAGAACAAATTTGAGTGATCTGAGATTTCTGAAGCTTTTTCATAAAAATCGAAGTTTGCTTATTTTGTTCTTCAGCAATTGGCTATTAGTTCTGTATTATTACTCTTTGATTAGTTTATTTGTGAACGATTATGCCTTGTATAGAACTAAAAAGGAAATCTTAAGTTTATAGTAATTATTAGGCTAAATGATACTACTGAATGTGATAAGGACGTTCCCCAGAGGTATCTTAGTCTGAAACAAAAGGGTTTCTATACAATTCTCATGCAATGGATCCCCCTTTTTGTTTTTGCCCGTAACGTTATTTTATTGGTGGCATGTCAAAATTATTGTATATATATTTAAACACGCCGGCTTGATTCTGCTTGGTCTGACATATATTTCATTTTCTTTGTTCACAATCACATCAACCAGTATGCTATTTTCCATATTAAATTTTGCAGACGACGAGAAAGCCTTGGCGGACGATGTGGCAGTAGACGGAGAAGGTAAGGCCTACGTAACAGATGCAAAGGGCTGTAAAATATGGAAGGTTGGCAAAGACGGAGAGCTCCTGTCCATCATCAAAGACCCGCTCTTTACTCATAAGCAATGGTACAAAAACTTGATTGCACTAAATGGGATAGTGTACCACCCAGATGGTTTCTTAATCGTTATACACACGTTAAGTGGCAATCTGTACAAGGTTGATGTTGCTAATGGACACAAGGTGAGTTTGATTGAGGTTGTGGGAGGGCCATTGTCCTTTGGAGATGGTCTGGAGCTATTGTCTCCAACTGAAATTGTGGTGGCAGGAAATCCCTCGGCCAGATTGGTGAAGAGCTCTGATGCGTGGCAAACGGCTTCCCTGGTTGCAACCTTTAAAGGGCCTGCTCATCGACTTGCCACGGCTTCCACGGTGAAAGATGGGAAGGTGTATATTAACCACTTGCTCGGTATGGGATATCCCAAGAAGAAGCATGCAATTGTTGAGGCAGTTTTCTAACGAAGTTTTCTGTTCTTTAGGGAGGCCAATTACATTTGACAAAACTATGTTATCCTGATTTATCAATTTTCGATTTCTCTTAATGGCCGGGACTTATTGTCCACTGCCAAGCATGGTTTGAATTTTTGTGATCCAATTAGCAATTTAGATTAACCTAAAAGTTTAAAAACACTAAGAACATATCACAAACTCCTTTATTCCTACGTCAAGGGTTTATTTACATACATTCTACCAGAGAAACAAACCTCTTGGATGTTGTCTCCTATGCAAAATTGCTGAAGAACAAGTTTC
The DNA here is from genome assembly GCA_029891385.1 of Erythroxylum novogranatense. NCBI lineage: Eukaryota > Viridiplantae > Streptophyta > Magnoliopsida > Malpighiales > Erythroxylaceae > Erythroxylum > Erythroxylum novogranatense. The sequence goes on along the minus strand of CM057235.1, from coordinate 54,197,597 downwards.
AACAATAGTGCCAATCATAATGGTTCGTCTTCAATGTTCCCTCAAAGCTTCTTGTTGGGAACTCAAATTCCTAGAGGCACAGCTTATTCTCCTCTTATTATTATATGTATGAGTTTGCTTTTTGTACCCTTAGTTTCTTCAATCATTATCGGCCAAAATTCTGAATAAGTTCAGGGTCCCACTTCTTTATCAATCCAAACCGTGGCAAGATCAATGCCATTGATGTTTCTTTGCTCTACCTTGGGGGACTGTAGACTCATCTCTCTTGGAACCCTCTGGTTTTCGAGCCCATGCAGGTGCCTGGTCTGGTCCGTAACGATAGTCATAAAACAGCTCCTCACTGGCTTCAATACGCTCCTTGGCAAAGATGCCTACCCTATGATCTCCAGCCACTAGCATCACCTAAGCAATCCAGAATATTAACACAATCAACAAGAAACTAATAGGAGATTTCGATGACCAAAATATTATATACCTTTGCATAGCAATTAGGATCTGATGAATGATTTGCAAACTTCAGCTTATCCCCTTTGCGATAAGCATCTAGGACATACTGCAAGATACATAAGAAGTAATTTGTACTATGAAGAAAAATGGCAACAAACATGATTCTGCAATTGACCCTGGAATTTTAAAAATAATTCAACATGAACTTACTTGCCAACCTCAGATCCAACCCGTAATGGCCTTGATATGTTGTGTGGGTTAAAAGAGTATTGATGACTTTTTTATAGGAGATGTCCCAATATGGTTATTGTATATTCTATAAATGAGACTGTTACTTGCCTGATCATTCAGATCGAATAAGAACGATGAATTAGCACGATCATAGATTTTTCCACGCTTATCTGCTTCTCGGTGGGAGATCAACTCTCCAGTATATTCTCCAAGATAATCATTTTTGTTAACAGGATTCTGAAACCACAATAAAGTGGTTTAGCAATGGAATAACATCTGACACCGGGGAGGCAAAAAAGTGCATAAATGATACTACCTTCAAGAAGGCTCCCCATCCAGCAACGTCAGACTTTGCCAAGAGGATCTGGAGAAAGAAGAAGACAACATAATTTTGAAGACCATATTATAAACTAAATGTGATAAATTGCTCACTCTCTGCTGCTGCCTAAGGAGAAGTCTCATGTTTCCACATTGTCCATCTCCTCGTCTGGGTGGTTCACCCAGTGAACCATCTCCACAGCTGCATAAAATAGAAAGCTTTTGAGAAAATACTGGAAGATTAGATGTTCCTTCTTCTAATGAGACAGAGAAGAAAACATAGCCAGATGGCCAAAGTGCATGAATTGTTTCACTAGACCTCCCAAGTTAGTTAAGCTATTCTGCAACAGATTGCTCGGGGAGGAACATGTGACACCTTTCAATGAATCTGACAGCAAACCCCGTTTGGGACACAGAGACTGTTAAGAGTAATCCATAACTTCACAGCACAACTTGCCTTATCAGATAATAGCTAATCACCAGAGGAAAGACTAGAGCTTCTTTTCAAGTTTTAGGTTTTAATCAAAGAGATGAATTCCACTCAGTATCTAGTTAGCCTAGGTTGTGCAGAATGGCCTTATGTTGAAGTCATATATAGTGAATTCCAGAGATTATTCCCATGACTCATCTCAACTGCGATGCCATCATGTATCTTATACCAAGAGCTTGAAAAATATCTTATGATAAAGGAAATAATAAGTAAACATTTCATCCATCTCCAGTTTTTTTGGTGCTGATATGAACTTGAATCTGTCTCCCCGTTATATAAGTGCATAAATACATAAACAATGTGAAAGGCAAGTGATTGAAATTGTCAACCAGCTGAGAGTGTTTTCAACTGAACCTGTACTCATGTATTACCTGACCCAGCAATTTCGACAAACATCTGGGTCACATTCCCGACCAGCAGCAAAGCATGGACATTGTCGACTTCTGCATTGACTTTTTGCACAATGACATCCCCTGAAACGGTTTTTGCAACTCTTCGAGCACCTGAATAATTTTTAGCTAATCGTCAATTTCTTTGCCTACTTGGCTGGCTAACAATTCCTGTTCCGTCTTCATAAACTTGATGAAACTAGTAACATTTGGGATGTTGTAAGTTCTCTGCAAGTGCAAAAAAGCTATTCATTGTAATTTTTCTTTATTTCAGTAGAAGTTTCAACTTACCCGCAGTATTTTTCACAACAAGTTCCATTATCTAGACAAGGACATTGCTTTCCACACATTGATCGGCATCCACAAGGTGTGTATTGCTTGCAAGATTGGTTTTTTCCATCAGCAATTCTTTTCCAAATTGATGGATGGCCAGCAGACTTCCAAGAATATTTAAGCTTCCGATTCCTGCCCCGTCGACGAAGTATGCGTGATCTTGTTGGTACTTCTTGCTCCTGAAGAACAAACGCAATACAAAATAAGGCTGTCCAGCATCTAGGTATAGAAAAGGTGGAGCCCAAGGATTTATAAATGCAAGTGTAGAGCCCAGAAGAAAAAAGGGAAAAAATGAATAAGACAAAGGGGAAAAAAGGGAAAGTTTAAGAAGAACCAACACAACAGCACTTAGTTGAGAGCTGAATTCTATTGTCATCATCATTCTATTCTACACATCTTTTAAGTCGTCAGTCTATTTACAGGAAAATAGAACTCAAGTAAAGCTTCAATTTTCTTGAAAGGTAATGCTTGAGATATTTGGGGGCATAGGGGTACTCCTTTCCAGATGCAATTAGAGCTGTTCAGTAAACTGATGTTACTGACAACAATATAAGACATACCGGACAATCTGTATCAGTCTTCACACTGTCTTCAATATATGAACTTGGTGCAATTGATCTGTGCAACATTGTAGATCCACTGTCACACATGTATCTTGACACCTCTATGCAAGTCTTCAAGCCACACAGTAAATTCCTGGCAATAAGGCAACTGTAAAAGAACAAAAGTGTGGTACTAGGTAAAAACACAACTAGAAGAATATGATGCTCAATCTCAAATATAATAAATAGGGAATACAAAGTTTTGTTTTATCCAATTATCTGCATTTATTTACTTAGTTTATCTTAATTACGAAGACTCTATACCTGTTTTTTCCAAACATTTCCACTCCCTTTAGGTATAGTTCCTTTTCGATAGGCTTCCACTCAGACCTGCTTAAGATCCCATGGATTGGTCTTGCTATTGAGGATGATTGGTTCAAATTGGGAACTTCAGTTGCAGACTTAGTTTCATCTCTAATTCCCTCCCCTATAACAGGAGAAATATCTGTTGATTTCTTTTCAAGGGAATCTATTGCTTTGTTTATGTCCATATGAATATCACTTTTATGAGTGGCAGTTTTATCAGTAGAAATCAGTAAACCTTCAGGTGCCCCAGTGACAACGTTCAAGGTCAAATGTTTCTTCTGTTTCTTGGACGATGAATCATTTAAATTCTCAGTTACCTGCAACTGCAACTCATCTAGATCTACATCAATATACTGTCCTACTTTGCGCTTTCTTGTATTCTCTGGGTTCTCAACTGTAACAGATGGACCTGAACTGAGAACTCCACATGTAGTTTCATGGTCGCAGTTTGCTTCTGAAGTAACTGTAACCTTTTCATCTGAGATACATTTTCCCTTTTCAGAAGTGACAGCAACAACTTGTGCAGCTGGATCTTTAACCTCCAAGGGAGATATGCTTTCTTTTTCCTGTTCTGAGCTTGAAGTTCTTGTTCTAAATAAGGTATTCTTAACTGAAACATCTGGCAAGTCTTTGACAATTCTTAGCTGCAAGGCGGCGTCATTATTATCAGCTTTTGCAAACTTATCATGCAGATCTACATGAAATGTGAATAGAGGACTTTAATAACACAAATGCTACGTAGAAAACATGAGAATACCTGAAGACAACAATGATCGCTGCAAGGTTTCCGGTCATCTTCATATTCAGACCAATATGGCTGCTTTTCACTCTGTCAACCAAAGCTTAGACAAACAAAAATAAACAACACTTCAAGTTGAAGACACAAAGAACAATTCCACTTACAGGATTGATCAGAGTTTGAGAACAGCCATGCAAGCGGCAGTCAAATACCTTTTTGATCCAGAAAAGCAGATAGATATCAAGATTGGAGCAATTCAAGGATTATTTCTGGCATTTTAATGACCGAGAATTCAATTAGGAGATAATAACAGCGAGAAATACTCAGAGGTCAAGTACCAAGCAACGCCGACAGAATAAGTTATCGAAAGAATCTAAAGCAGCATTAAGGCTCTTATCCAGGGATATGCCCCCATAAGATCCTGAATCTCCAGAATCATTAACATTTTGTTCCTCGTCATATTTTTCTTTGAGTATGCTACAACGTTCCTGCAAGTTCCATTCACAGTACATCACTATGGCACATGAAAAGCTTTTTGAAAATCTTCAAAAAAAAGGAATAATTCTGAGTTAAATCAAATGAGAAGAGCTACGAGGCTTATGAAAATGACCATAAGTTCTGAGGTGCTGACTCCAATAAACTGGCTTACAACATTAAGAGCTTCTTCAGCTAAGCCATGTTCCTGAAATACCATCCTGGAAAATTCAAAAGAAATGTATTAAATACATGTGGTGTGGCGTTTAGGAGGGACAATGAACATATTGTATGGCCCACATCAGCTCCATCTGCTAAATGCATTCCAACTTGTAAGGTCATGTGTTCTCAAAGCTAAAGCAAATAACACTGCCAGAAATGTTAAGAAGGTGACAACTCGTAATAAATGCAACTGTGTAGTTCAATCTCATACAATATATTCATGCACTCTGAAATTGTCAACTGATAGACAGAAGAAATCTAGGTTTTCCTTTGTCCACAAACAACACGACAGTGTAGATCTTAGCTTTACCATAGGATGCGATCTTCACCCTCAGAAAATTCATGTTTCTCTTCCTCTGCTTCTACAAGCTCTTCCTCACTGTCACTACAGATCAATGCTTCACTGCCATGCTGATCATAGTATATGCGTCTCCTTCCAACAACTGACTGGTCCTCAGCCATTCTTTGATTTCTGTGCTGGGACAGTTAAGCTTAAGATTCAACATAAAAATTGAAATCTTTACTTCAAGAACACAAGATTACAAGAAAAAACTCGATCTTAAGTTTCAAGAAATTTACAAACCATCTTCACCAATCATGGAGTGCATGTACGACCAGTGCTTTTTGTGATTAAGTTTGAGAAATATATTTGCTTGATTTGTTTTTAGATGAAATACTTGAACATGAGGTAGCAAACAGCTTCAGCAATCTGACATACCTATCCAAAAACATCCAGGTCGTATATGGGGGTATCTTCTCTATATAAGGAAGTTTGTTACTGGTTATAGGTGAAACTTCATGACCATTAATGTAGTCTTTATCTCCTGATCCTTGAGTAAACCCTCCATACTTGCAAAGAGGAGTTCCAGTCCTTGAACAAAACACTTTAAGAACTGAATTCTGCCCCATAAGTGATGTGTTCTCACTTGATATTTCTGATAGAAGATTAGAAATTGCAATCTCTAATTTATTCCTGTTCTTCTCAAATTTCTCCTGCACAAGAATTTAAGCATGAGTTTCTTGTACATGAAACATGTGAAACAGAACATGCTGGCTGTTCTACATACCAAAATGCATGTCAGAAAATTGACATGCGGAAATGGATATGGTCCAATGGCCTTTAAGATAGCTAATGAATGGGAAACAGATTATCTTTGGAAGACATCATAACAAGATAGTCTGTACTGTTAATTGATTTAATAAACTCCGAATACATGAGCTAGTGCTTCTACATGTAGATAAAAATGAAGAATCACTCATGTAAGAAAGATATAGATACAATCAAGCAAATAAGACAAGGCAATTTTACACGATACAATAGCTGCTTCAACCAAAAATAACATGAAAAACCATTAGACAAGTGTAGCAGGCAGTCACAAACAATTGACTTACTTTAACTGAAACAACTCTTTCTGACTGAATCTGCTTTTTAAGCTGATTCATCTTATAAGACAAATTTCCAAAAACCTCATTTGAGTGTTCCCCATGCGATTTCTGCCAATGTCATGGAATTAATGAAAATCTTCAAAACCAAAAATTGATTTAATAAAAAAATCTAACTACATGAGAACGAAGCCTACTTCTGAACTTCAATCAAAATTTTCCTGATTGTGCAGAATCCTTTTTAAGGAATAAACCCTAAACCCACAATCTATTTTCTCCCTGACGTTAGTAAGTCTACAGTTTCCTAACAGCCATTGCATTCAACAGATTATTGATATTAAAACGGACAGAAATTTATCAATTTTCAGTCCACAATTGAATAACTTTTCACATATCTCCTGACATTCTAAATTGGAATAATCAATACTGGTAAATTTAACTAATTATCAATCATTAATCATAAACCATCAACTAAAGATATACATATCCTGGCCAAGCCTATCTTCCTAAAAAAGGAACCAATAAAAAGCTAAAAGCTCAAGAAGAATCAACAAATGAAAAAGGAAAATGGATTAAAATTAGAATTCGAATCATGATGGAAAGGCGAAAGAAGAAACAAACTCTTAGTTTGGAGGCAGAGTCAGTGGATTTCAACACCATTGTTGCTCTGTTCTGTTTTGCTCTGCTTTGGCGACTAATATAAAAAGGAATTAGACATCGGGATCTACACGTGTGTCATCTGCAGTGACGTGGCCTTTTAGAAGTGTATCGTCTTAATAATAATTCCGGGACGTAATCACCTGTGCCGGTACGCCTTATAAATTTTTGGGTAACAAAGATATTTTGTGTTATTGTGTATAAGCTCTTTTATAGTTTAAAATCAATATATAATTTGGTCAATCTTTAGTTCAACTTATTAAGAATAACGTTAAGAGTTAATTATAAAAAGGATCTAGTCTTTAATCAAATTTATAATATTAATCCGAAGTTTAAAAGTGTTGCTAAAATATTCTAATTTTAACTTTTAACAAAATAACTCAACATTTAATTGTTGATAAATGTAGAAGATGTGACGACATTAGATTAATATTTTGTCATGCGATAGCTATACATTTTATTCATATTATGCATATGTTTTACTTTATATTTATTTTAAAAATTTGATATTTTTATTTATTAAATAATAAAATTCATATGTGACGATCACGTAATAAAAGGGCTAATTACAAAAAAGATTGAACTTTACTCAATTTTGTAATTATAATCCAAACATAAAATATAATAATTAAATACTTGAACTCTTAATTTTTTTAATTCTAGCCTGATGTTAGTGTGTTTGTTAACATTATTGACATGACAACGTGTTCTAGAAATCCTACTTATACATGTTAGACTTAATTAAATTGACTAATTAAGTTTAACTAAACTACCTCGTTTAATTAAACTAACTAATAAAGTTTGACCAAACAACATCATTTTGGGATTGAAATTTCTATATAAAACTCGCGGCTTGCTCTTCATTCTTACATAACCTCTGCTGCTCCTTTTTCTGTCACATCGAACCAATTGAATAGAACTAATTAAATTTAACGAGGGGGTCTTCTTTGTCCCAATCATTGCTATAGTTTATGATACTCCCAAAATTCTTAAACCACATAACCAAACAGTTCCAAAGCAAACCATTAACCATCAAATTCCTCATTAGTTCCAAAAGAGATGATTGTTTGTCAAACATAAAAATATTCCATACAATACAATACTCCAATTGTCATGTTTGAAAATATACATATACATTCCAACAACTATACAAAAGTAATTTGTTATCTTAGCCTAATCTCCACTTTGTCAATCACATACATTGAGGTTATCGACAATCATTGGATCTTCTAAAAAAAATAATGGCAAGGAGTGATTTGTCATCTCATTGTGGATAACTGACCTTACCCTTAAAATCAAGTAACTCAATAATTAATTGTAACACTTAGTCAACCAATTAAATCATACATATAATACATATATACACAACAATCATCAATCTAATCCAAACAGTTAATAAACATCTCAACAATTTCACCAAATGATGATTTACACAAATATTAATTATAATTGTCATTTATGTTTTATTTCAATATTTAACTGAATTGTCTGAGCTTAGCTTAACCTAATAAGCTTACATCTAATAGTCTACCGACTCATCTCATTAGTACGTAATTAAATGTATAAATATCGACACATGATATCTAAATTTCTCAATCTCACTTGGTATCCCGGTACTACTCTAGTACTTAGTTATCGACATAGGATATTCTGGTACCACCTCAATACCTAGTTATTGACAAAGGATATTCCCAGAACTCAAGATGCTCCGGTATTTGCTCCAAGGACAGATACCTAGGTACCACTCACTCATCTCTAAATAATTTATCAATCTAAGACTATCGAATGTAGCTTATCCTAGTCAAGCCACCGATTCTAAATTTTCACCAATTATTCTCAATCTATTATCAATCCGTCTCTATTTAAAAACACAATTTTGCCAAATTAACAATCAATACACTTCACTATACATAACAAAATATAAACATGAAACACCTTGTAATTCATGTATGAAACCATTAATAATTAATTTAATTAGTGAATAATTTAAAATATAATTTATTGATAACAAAATGATATTTTATTTTAAGAGCAAAGTCCAACGTTATCTTTACCTTAGAACTAATTGACACTCAAAATTACTCCTTAATTGGACCTTCGGATCTAAAATTTACAAAAATTTATTAGACTAATTTATGAAAATTTCTAACTCAATTACACTTAATAATCCAACATTATTCTCTTTTCTAATTTCTTCTTAATTATAAAAATAATATCCTTACTAACCTAACCCCTATAATTACTAAAATACCATTAATAATTAAAAGTCTCATTTTATTCTCATCCATTTCAATTAATACCAAAAACACCTTTCTTGCCACTAAATTCTAGATTTACCCTTTACTTTTTTGCATTTCCTATTCTGCCCCTACATGCAACTTTAAATTTTCAAAACAATGTCATCATCTTCGCCCTTTCCTCTTCTTCTCTCTTCTCTTCTTTCATCATTTTCCAGCCCCATTTTCTCCACTTTTATCCCTTCATACAACTTCATTTATTGTCCCAAACAACCACAATATGCAATCCAACTATAACCTAGTGTAGGATGATGAAAATCACACAAAAGACATAAAAATGGCTATCGAAATTTACCTAAGTGTGAGGACTTTTAATGTTGTTAACCACCATAACTTTCTCTAAATTTGCTACAAAAACAAACAAAATGTGGAATTCTATAAGGAAAGTGTTACATGCAGGATAACAATGGCACATTAAGACACATACCAACTGTAAAAGTTGAGAGAAAATGAAGAAAAGGAAGTTGTTTATAGTTGGTTTTTCTCTAAATTTGCAGCTGATGGCTTCTTTTATGTTTTAAAAGTTATGAGCTAGGTTGGGCTATTGGGTAAGTTTGTGCTAATGAATGTGCTTTATAAATCTCTCCCTCTTAAAAGAATTTCATCCTATAAGTTAAATTATATACCCGAGGATCAAATAAATGAGGATACTAATATCGAACTTCATCTTCTACCTCCCAAATCGCCTCTCTTGGAGAACGATGATGACCCCATAAAACTCACACCATCAAAAACTCTTATCTCCTTGATTTTTGAATTTATATATCTAATGTCTCCATTGGCTCCTCCTTATAAGTCATATCATTTGTAACTTCAATCTCAAGCCTCGACATAACATGATTAGGATTCGATCGACACCATCTCAATATTGACACTTGGAACATATCATGAATCTGTGATAACTTGGGTGCTAATGCTAATCTATAAACTAATAGCCCCACACGTTGTACAATTTCATATGATTCGATATATCTCGGACTAAACCTTCCCCTGCTACCAAACTTCAAAATTCGCCTCCAAGGTGATACCCAAAGAAATACCATATCTCTAAAATTGTACTCCATCTCCTGATGATGTTGAGCGACATATTTTTTTTGTCGATCCTGAGTTGCCTTTAAGCATTGTCTTACCACCTTTATTTTCTCCATCATCTCTCGAACTAACTCTGGTTCCTCTAATAACCTGGCTTCCTCTATATCCTAACATATTAGATATCTACACCGCCTGCCATATAATGCCTCAAATGGTGCCATACCGATGGTAGAGTGATAACTATGGTTATACACAAACTTCATCAAAGGTAAATGTCTATCTCAATCACCCTCAAAGTTTAGCACACAAGTTCTCATCATATCCTATAATGTCTGAATCGAACGCTCCGATTGTCCATCTGATTGAGGGTGAAATGCAATACTCAAATTCAATCCAGTCCCTAAAGCTGTCAATAAACTCCTCTAAAATCGAGAAGTAAACGTAGATCTCAATCTGATATAATAAACGTTGGAACCCTGTGTCATCTCACAATCTCATCAACATACAACTTGGCAAGCTTGTCTAATAAGTCTGTTTGCTATATAAGTAAGAAATGAGCTAATTTAGTCAGCCTATCCACAATCACCCAAACTGAATCATGTCTGTTTCTGGTCTTCATTAACGCTACCATAAAATCCATCAAGATTTTCTCCCACTTCCATGACGAAATGGCTAAGAGTCTTAGTTTCTCTGTTGAGGCCTGATGCTCTGCCTTAACTTGCTAACAGGTCAAACACCTTGACACAAACTCTGCTACATCTTTCTTCATTGTTAGCACCAATAAAAAGGTCTCAAGTACCGATACATTTTTATAGTACTAAGATGCATAACATATGGTGCACTATGAGCTTCCTTCAAAATCTCCTCTCATAATCCATTTGCATCTGGCACACAAACTCGCCTCCCAATCACCAACGCCCCATCTACTCTTACTAAAAAATTAGTTCCCTACTCTGTTGCACTCTCTCTCTCATTCGCATCAGATAAGAATCTCGAGCTTGAGCCTCTTTGATCCTATCACTCAAATCTGTTAGACTTGTAATGTCGCCAATAAACCACTCACATAATCTCTAATTTGACGTTCAATGTCCTCAACTCCACTAATGGAATTGTACTGTGTCCACTCAAATTAGCCATTACGCCTGAGCCTTTCCTACTCAATGTATCTGCTACTACATTAGCCTTCCATGGATGGTAATCAATAGTACAATCATAATCCTTTAACAACTCAATCCACCTTCTCTGGTTTAATTTTAACTTCCTCTAAGTTAATACTCCCTCTTATCCAAAATAAGTGTCATTTTAGAGAGATGCACACTTATTAAGAAAGCTAGTGAAATATTTGATATACCCTTATTAATTGCATGTTGAATTGCCTTGAAAATGTAATCTGTATAATTAGGATGTGAGAAAAATTAAAGGGTAATTTTGGAAATAAAATTATAAACATGCATGAAAAATCGTGAACGATACTTATTTTGAATAATTAAAATCCCTCTAAAATGACACTTATTTTGGATAGGAGGGAGTATATATTTAAGGCTTTAATGATTTGTAAGGATTCGAAATGTTTCTCCATAAAAATAATGTCTCCAAATTCGAAGAGCATGCACAATTGTTATTAACTCTAGATCATGGGTGTGATAATTCAACTCATGCAATCTCAACTGATAAGAGGCGTGAGCTATTACCTTTCCATGTTGCATCAATACACACCCTAAACCTATCTTTAAAGCATTAGTACCTTAAAACCTCCGCCACCTGATGGTAACATAAAAATTGGACTGGAAGTTAATCTCCACTTAAGCTCCACAAAACTCTTCTGACACTGATCAATCCACTCAAACTGAACTCCTTTCTTCAACAATTTGGTTAATAGGATAGTTATTAACAAAAATCCTTATATAAATCTCCGATAATACCTAGCAAGTCCTAGAAAACTCCTTATCTCTAATATATTTCTAGGCGATTCCCACTCCATAATTGTCTTTATCTTAGTAAGATCAGGCATCACTCCCTCTCGAGACACCATATGTCCAAGAAAACTACCCATCGCATCCAAAACTCAAAGTTACTTAACTTCGCATACAACTATCTCTCCTTCAGAATATATAACACAATCCTCAAATGTTGCTCATACTCCTCTTTACTCCTCGAATACACCAATATATCATCAATGAACACTATCACAAACTGATCCAAATACTCCTAAAAAGTCATGTTTATCAATGTCATAAATGTAGTTGGTGCATTAGTCAACCTAAAAGGCATCACTAGGAACTCATAATGGCAATACCAAGTATGAAAAGCTATCTTAGGAATGTTTGACTCAGCTATCTTCAGCTGATAATATCCCGATCTCAAGTCAAATTTGGAAAATATGACAACTCCCTTTAGCTGATCTAAAAGATCATCTATCCTTAACAACAGGTACTTGTTCCTTATTGTCACTCAGTTTAGCTATCGGTAATCTATGCATAGTCTCATGCTACCATCATTTTTCTTCACAAATAACACTAGATTATCCTAAGGTGATGTGTTTGATCTAATAAAGCCCTTTTTCAACAACTCTTATAATTGTCTTTTTAACTCATTTAACTCAACAGTAGTCATCTTGTAAGGTGTAATGGAAATCAGTGCCACTCTAGGCATAGTCTCAATGGTAAAATCTATCTCTCGTTGGTAAACCTGATAAATCATCTAAGAATACCTCCGAAAATTCCCTTGCCATAGGAATATCCCTTAATCCAGGACTCATCTCCCCCGTATCTATAATATGAGTTAGATATGCCTTACATCCATCAAATATAAACTATCTAATAATCACAGCCAAGACCACACATACTGGGACCACTTTGTGATCCCCCATAAATATCACTTTAAAGTTACCCAAAGACTTTATCATAACCTCCTTCACCTAACAATCTGTTATAGTTTGATGTTGTGTCAACCAATCGATCCCGAGAATCACATCAAAATCCTTTAAATCCATCACTATCAAATCGGCTGGTAATTCTACTCTGCTAGTCCTCACTGACATTTCCCTTCTTACACTACTTACTACCACATAGTCTCCTACTAGTAACAACACTCTTAGTTCATATCGTAAAGGACTAACCTCCCTCGAAACTTTAGAGGCAAACTCTAAAGAAATATAAGAGTGTGTAGATCCTAGGTTTTCTAACACATAAGCTTTAACATCAAATAATAAAATTGTACCAGAAATGACATTGTTAGTTGTAGGTGCCTCCTCCCTCGTCATGTGGTATATCCTCGTTTAAGTTTAACTATAAGTCAAAGATGTCCCACCAGTATCCGTACCCACTGTTGGTCCACGTCCAATTCCTCTACTTACCACCACCTCTGTTACCAGTTCTACTTGAACCCTTGCTCGAACCAAAGGCACCAATCTGACCCTGTATTGTCTTCTCTGCCCTTGTTTTTGAACTCCTCCCTACTGCCAGACAACTCTTCTATAAATGTCTTTTCTCTCCACAAATATAACATGCCTAACTGATCCTAATAGGCTTCAATATCATCCTCTGTGAAATCTCCCATAGGTGGCATAACTCAAATATCCTCCAACTCCTCTATCAAAAGATCCTTTGAACCTCTGATTAACCCCTTTGTCAAATCTAATTGATGGTGCATTGGTGGTGCTATATTGTCCTGAATCCCTAACAACTCCTCCACTATACCGGTAAAAACTACCACTCCTGTTTGATGTGGCATCGACTCTCCTGAACCAGCACTAGTAGACTATGAATGTGTAGCTCTCCTCTTAATAGACCGACTCCCCTCTCCTTGATGACTTTCCATTTGTCCTTTTAGCTCTCTCCTCCTTTTACCTTGTTCTATTACATCCTCCACTCTAAGTGTAGTCTCTAGTAACTTCTTGAAGTCAGAAGTAATAGCTCTTAATCCCAAAAAAATATTTGTCCTCAAATCCTGCTCTAATCTGTAACATCTATCTTCGAGATTTGTCATAGCCTCTAATGTTTATTTAGACATGGCTGTAAAGCAAGCCTCATAATCTGTCATTAACATCTCCTCAGTTTGAACCAAACTCATAAACTCCATATTCTTTCGATCTTGATATATCCGTGGAGTGTATTTATCTCTAAAATCTCTCTAGGACTCCTGCTAAGTCATTTATCTAGTCTCATAAGATCTCTTCATTGACTTCCATCAAGTTAGTGCATTGCCTTGGAATAAGGAAATAATGCACTGTAACCTTCTTTATGAGATACACTCCATATGGTCTAAAATTATCTTTGTTTCGTCCCATCATGTATCAACCTCTTTAGGATTAGTGGTATCTCGAAACTCTATTGCACCCATCTTACAGATCTGCTCATAGTTACGATCCATCCTAGAATCACCTTGGGTTGGAGCCACAGTAATAGCCTGCTGCATCATCTGAAAGAATTGCATTATTTGTGGTGGGATTGACACCTCTTCTTCTACCCTATTTGCTTGGGCATCCCCCTAATTCAGCACATTCGGAGCACATATCAAACTCCCCGACTCCCTAGGTGACTCAGGGCTAGCATTATCCTCTCCTAAAGCCATCCTAAAAGTGATAAAAATACATTATTAGTTTTTTTAAATACATCCCTAAAAATGTAAACCTGCTATGATACCATCTAATGTGACACTCCCAAAATTCTTAAACCACAATTAACTGAATAGTTTCCAAAACAAACTATTAACCATCAAAATTCCTCATTAGTTCTAAAAGAGATGATTATTTGACAAAGGACAAAATATTCCATCTAACACAACTACTCTTCATATACATTCCATCAATTATATAAAAGTAATATGTTGGCCCATCTAATCTCCACTATGTCAATCATGTACACTGGGGTTATCGACAATCACTGGATCTCCTAAAAAATAATGGCAAGTGGTGAGCTACTAATTTAGTGAGGATAACTGGCCTTACCCTTAAAAGTAAGTAACTCAATAACTAATTATAAGACTTAGTCAACCAATTGAATCATATATATAATACGTATATACACAACAATCCACAGTCTAATCCAAACAGTTAACAAACATATAAAAATTTCACCAAATGATGACTTACAAAAATATTAATTATAACCGTCATTTTTGCGTTATTCAATATTTAACTAAATTGCCTGGACCCACTTAACCTAGCAGGTTTACATCCAATGGTCTATTGGCTCATCTCATCATAAGGTCTCATAAGTGGAAACATAATTAAACATATAAATATCGATATAGAGTACCTCAACTTCTCAATCTCTCTTGGTACCTCGGTACTATTCCAGTAACTAGCCATCGACACAGGATATCCCTAGGACTCAAGATATCCCGATATCACTTTGTTGCCTAATCATCAGCACAAGACATCCCTAGGACTTAAGATGCCCCGATATCTGCTCCACGGATAGATACTTAGTCATCACTCAATCATCTCTAACTAACCTATCAATCTAAGACCATCGAATGTAGCCTATCCTAGGCAAGCCACCAATTCTCAAGTTTTACCAATTATTCTCAACCTATTATCAATTTGTCTCTATTTAAAAACACAAATTTGCCTAATTAACAATCAATACACTTTAATATACATAACAAAACATAAACATGAAACACCTTGTAATTAATGTACGAAACTATTAATAACTAATTTAATTAGTGACTAATTCAAAATAATTTATTGATAAAAAAATAATACTTTATTTTAAGAGCAAAGTCCAAGGTTATCCTTGACTTTGTTTCGGTTTAACTAATTAATCGTCCAAATTACTCCTTAATCAGACCCTCGGACTTAAAATTTAAAAAATTCTATTAGACTAATTTACAAAAATTTCTAACTCATTTACAATTAATAATCCAACATTATTCTCTTTTCTAATTTATTCTTAATTATAAAAATAATATCCTTACTAACCTAACCCTATAATTACTAAAAAATACCTTAACTAATTAAAAGTCCCATTTTACCCTCATCCATTTCAATTAATACCAAAAATGCCCTTCTATAACTAAATTTCAAATTTACCCTTCACCTTTTTGCATTCCCTATTTTTCCCCTAAAGGCAACTTAAATTTTCAAAACAATGTCATCATGTTCACCCTCTCCTCTTCTTCTCTCTTCTCTTCTCTTATCATTTTCCAGCCTATTTTCTCCACCTTTATCCCTTCATGCAACTTCATAAATTGTGTCAAACAACCACAACATGCAACCCAACTATAACCTAGTGTAGGATGATCAAAGTCACACAAAAGACATAAAATGGCTATTGGAATTTACCTAATTGTGAGGACTTTTGATGTTGTTAACCACCACAACTTTCTCTAAATTTGCTGCAAAACAATCAAAATGTTGAAACTTATAAGGAAAGTGTTACATGCAAGAGAAAAATGGCACATTAAGACATATACCAACTATAAAAGTCAAGAGAAAATGAAGAAGAAGTTGTTTGTCGTTGGTTTTTCTCTAAATTGGCAACTGATGGCTTCTTTTATGTTTTAAAAGTTATGAGCTAGGTTGGGTTGGGCTATTAGGTAAGTTTGTGCTAATGAATGGGCTTTACAATAGTATTAACCACCAGATTATAAGGACAATGATAGCTATAGGGTCTAAAAGATTAAAATAATCAACTCTGATTATCAAGAAATTAGGGTTATCAGAGTTGATTATACATGCAAAATATGAGTTTTAAGATCTACTCAAGCCGACAACCTTAATAACAACCTCCAAAAGTATATTTCCAATGGCAATAAAGGCAATAAGTCACCTAATTCCACACAAAGAAATAAAAATGACTCTCCAGTTATAGGAATCTAGACAACAAACTCAGTGTACCAGAGCACTAAAACAATGTTAAGAGACCCAAAATAACATAAGAGAGAACAATGGTTGGACTTATATGTTCACGAGCTTTTTGAATTGTGATAACAACGAAAAAATGGAGTCAAAAGCCAACCACATAAGGTCCCACTAGGTGAGGCACTTCTTTATTGGGTTCTTAATTTCTTTTCTTAGGGTGACTAGTTTAAAGTTATCACTAGAGCGAGAAAAAGACGATCTTTAAGACGAGGGATTGTTTTAGACAGTGCAATTCTATAAGTGAACAAGTCATGGAAAGAGGGTTCTGGGAAAAAAAATCTTGCTCATTGAATCTTCAGTAACTCTTCCTTGGTAGATCTTGTGCTTCCATTATTGAATTTGCATTCTAGTATAATAGCAGGTGAAGTGTGTTCTCTTCGAGATAAGTGTGGAATTGTTATGTTGATGTTCTTGTTGATGATGAAATTTGCAACAAACAAATTCAATTAGTTAGTTTAATTAAGTGTTAAGTGAATAAGTGTTTAGGATTTTTGAAACATGTGGTAAATCATGTTAACAACATTAATGGAGACACTAACGTCGGTCTAGAATTGAAAAAAATTAAAAATTTGAGTATTTAATTGTCATTTTTTAAAGTTTAGGCTATCATTGCAACATTGAGCAAAGTTTGTTAATTTTTTTGTAATTAACTTTTGTAAAAATGTTAATCTAATAGAGCTCATCACGTTATCCACTTTAACAGAGAACCTAACATTAGGCTATTTTTGCTAAAAGTTGAACATTATAGTATTTTAGATTTACTTCTTAAAGTTTATGCTAGTATTACAAAATTGAGTAAAGTTTGTAATTTTTAATAATTAATGCTTGCGTTGTTATCTCAATTAATTTTAACATAAAAGTTAATCACTAAACAGTTCTATCGTGTCATAATATTAACAAAGATAATATTATTTCTTTTCAAATTTTATTTGATACTAAACAATATATCATTTGATAGATTAAAATAATTTCTATTAGAATTACTTGTCATATAAAATCATATTTTAATAAAATTATATTATATTAATGTTCATCACTAAAATTTTAATAAATTTTTAAAAAGACTTTTGATTATAAAATTATTAAAATATTAGAAAATAATGAACAACAATAAATATAATCTTGTGAAAGAAACAAATAAGATCAACAAATTTTTTAAACAAGATTTGGTTAATTGGGTGTGCCTACAGTCTCGGGAGTTAAGATCGACTAATTTCATTACGATAATCAATCACTCCATCATGATTACTTATTTATGTTCTTATATAAAATTAGCTTTTCAATGATAAGTATATTGATATGTAAACTCTAATTCATACAATTTAACTCAACTTACTCTTTACCATACTAAACCTAACTTAACACATGATTCTAATAAGTTTTTAAATCCTTTCAAAGTTCAAAATCAATTAAAAATATATTTCTAGATAATGCTGTCCACTACGAATATGCCTAAGATGTGACCTTTAAAAAAATTAGAATATAGGTGTATAAATATATATTATAAGTCGGGTAACTCATTGTTTCTCTATGCACATAGACATTACTGATATGTCTGTGTCCCATGTAGTATTGTTGTTTGGGAAAAACCTTTGTCACATCAATATGCATGTAGTATGACGTGTTCTTCACCTTTGCATTTCAAAGAAAATGTGCCATAATATGTGACAGTGTACTTCATTATTGCTCCACACATATGGACAAAAGATCTGTCACACCCATATCTTAAATTGTGTATTTATTAAAAGAATCCTCCATTTCAACGACCCGTTCACATTCTACCCTGTATCTTTACTTCTGTATTTTAGAGAAGAATATGTTCTAAAACACAACTATATGCCCTGCTGTGTTCACCCAAATTTTTTTGAAAAACACTCGTGTTCTTTTAAAAATACTCCAAAATTATGTCTGAGACATACATAATAAAAACAAAATTCTTGTATTCTAAAATTGGATTATAGATACTTGTTCTGAAAGATTGAATACGGTTATGAAAATGTGATGTTTTAATTTGTGAAAGGTTTGGAACCTTAATAAACATAATATTGATGTAAATGATAAACTAAAATACAATAGAAATGTTAAATTTTATCTAATGTGTTGATATCCTTAGTATTATATTGAAGTATATCCGTTGGTGGTTAAGATTCTTATGACATTTGCTATTATTATCCTCTAAGCCTATGTTGTTATGAAATTGTGAGCTTGTCTTAAAGTTGGTGAAATGGAGAAGAAGACAAAGCTTTTGCCATAATATTAATAACTTGATCGGAAGAAAAGAAATATGATTGAAAAAAAAGCCTTGTTTGCGACCAAGTCTCAAATAAAATGAATATCAATCTCAATATGCTTCATACAAGCATTTTAGATCAAATCAACAACAAGAAATGTAACACTAAAATTATCACACCACAAAGTGTGCTTTATATGGGATAATTATATTTCACCAAAAAGGGATCAACAGAGTTTTGTACCAAAGGGAGCAATATTTACGATATTTAGTCTCAATACTAGACCTTGCAATAGTAGCTTATTTGTTGGCACTCTAAAACATAATATTAGGGCCTAAAAAGATACAATAGCCAGATGTAAATTAATGATCATCAGAACAACCAGCCTAATCAATATCAATATAGGCATGTAAATTAAATGAAGAGGATAAAGTAAAGGAAATGTCATGGGAAAGTATGGATTAAGCATACCTTGGTAGTCATTTGACCATAGTATAATGAATGTCTATAGGATAACATAAACATTGAGACAATTTGTTAATGACAAAATGAACATCTAGACAAATAAGGCAAAGGTATTGAAGAGAATAAATAGTGCTACGGTATTCTGTGTGATTTGGAAGCAAATGACCATGGATTTTAAATAGAGGAAGGGAGAGGGGTAATGCATATGGTGGCATATTTAAAGTAGGGAAGGCCTATGCGAAAAGAGGGATTTTTAGTGTAATGTGTTTAGATTAGTAAAAGACCATTTGATATGAGGTGGCCTTCAAGCTAAAGGAATGACGAATATGAACCAAATCCTTAATTAAAAGGTAGTATGAATATCTTATATGAGAGAGGTAACGAATGATGGTGAAAAACCTATAACCAATATATCATCCATATAGACCAAGAGGTATAAGATGAAGTTCTGTGAAAAGTGGTGTCTGATTTAGAGGAAATAAAATTTAGGACAAGAAGATTTTGACTCAAGTGATGAAACCAAGCCTTAAGGGCTTGTTTGAAACCATAAAGAACTTTAAAAAGATGACAAACAAAAGAGGGATGGTGAGGATCAGGGAAGCTCAAAGGTCGAGTCATAAAAACTGGTTCTTGAAGATGATTATTAAGAAATGTATTATTAACATCAAGTTGACGAATAAACCAATGTTGGAAAGATTAATAGTAAGAATAATTCTAATCGTAATGGGTTTGAAAATGTTGGACTCCGTTTCTGGAGCCCAACGACTCGGAGTCAAAACAAAGTCAATACACAGTCATCCCATAAGGGTGGCGTGCCTACAACAGTCAAACATCACAATAAAAACCCAATTATATGCGAAAAATTGATAATCAAATTGACTCGATTTATTTAAAACAATTTTAGTCACAAAGATGCAAATATAAATGAACACATCAAAGTTTCAGAAATCATTTGGGCCCATTACAGAACACAATGCTTGTCTTTATAAAATCTTTATATTTCAAAAACCCTTTGACTTATATAAGATACAAAAAAATACAAAATACACATGATACAATTGAATGCTTATGCTTAAAATGATTCTAAAATACAAAAGTTCCTGAGCTAACTTAATTACAAAAGTCTCTATCTATCTTGAAGTCCAATGCCTTGCAAGGATTGCTATCCGCCTCTTTTTGCACCTGAGGAGGGAATAGTGAGATTAGTTACACAGTTCAGTGGCTAATACATTTATAGCCATTAGCAATTGACTAAAGTCAAGCATATGTACAGGTAGATATATATAGATATGTATCAATCAGTTTAAACACTCATCAAATAAAGAAATCGAAGCTTACTCCATGAACGAAACGAGTCTACTTTTCAAATCTTGTGTGCAACAAGTAGGCAGCCGGGAGAAGGCTTTATGTCTACGTACACGTAACTACGAAACGGTTCCTTTCTTGCCCAAATAGAAGAATATAATCATGCTCAAAATCATTTTATCAAATGCTCATACTTCCATGCTTTTTCTTCTTTTTGTTTATACAAAATATTATAACCTTTTTCATGGTATAACATAATCAAAATCATCATGCACTATCAAAAAGGTACACATACACATAGGCAAGAATTTGCCCAATCACACAAAACTATGAATACATTACCCTCCTAATGTTAGACCCCGAACTTTTCTTGGAAGCTAGAACTGTTAAATGAGGAATTGATAGCGATTATTCATGCAAAGAAAAGGAGAATTCTTGAATTTGAAATGAATCAAGAAAGATGGTTTAGATACAAGATGAGTTATAGGAAAAATGTTGGAAGTTAAAAGTTGAAAAATGAAATTGAAAAATGTTCATTGAGTATGCTTCGTTGTTTTAGCCATAACTTTTGCTCTAGTTATTCGAATAAGATGATTCTTAATTTGGATTAAACTAGAGAAATAGGGTTACAAATTGTCTGATGAAATTGAGTTCTAATTCAGTCTTTAAGAAAGTCAATTTTTGGGTGGAATTTGAGCATAACATAATGTTTCAGCATAAGAACAGTTTGGAAATGTTTAGGCTATAACCTTCAGATTACTGAACCAAATTGAATGATTTTGATGTCATTAGAAAATTGAGACAATGAGGAACATTTCTCTAGAAGGAAGTGTATACAAATTCTTTCAATTTCATTAGTAGAAAAGGTGTTGTTTTCGGAAGGAGTTAAGCATGATTTAAATGAACTTTGAGGTCTTAATAGAGTATTTTTGTGAAATTAATTAGCATGGTAATGGGAGTTAATTAGCATGTTAATTTGAGTAAGATCATATGGCATAGGTTGATTGAATTATGATATTCAGGTGGTAAGTTTGCATGAGGGGCAAAATTGGCAAGCCACTTAAGCCATTTAAGTTGCAAGATTTATATGTAAGGGCAAAGTGGTCATTGCTCATGCATTAATGGCATTATTGTAAATAGAAGTGTAGGTTGGCTTTTAAGGAAAGAGCATGCACGAAATTGGGAAGAAAAGAACATGAGAAAAGAGAGAAATAAGAGAGAGATAGCGGAGAAGAGGAGAAAAAGAAGAAAGAGAAACTAGGGTTCAACTTTGCTTGGCTTTCAAGAAGGAATTTGTGATTGCTCAAGAAGAGAAAAAGGAAGAAGAGGAAGAGGGCTCTCATTCAAGCCATCAAACTCTTCATTTGGAGAAGATTCAAGGTAAGAATGAATTTTGATCTTTGGATTTTTGAGATGGTTTTGATTTTTATAGCTTAAGAAATGTATGAGTTTAAGTTTTCTAAGATCAATTTTGGTGATTATGTGTTATGGGTTTATCAATTTAAACTCCTTTTGATTTAAGGATTTTGCCATGGATGAAGGAGATTAAGAGAGGCAAGAGGAATCAAGATCAAGGGGAGGCAATTTGAGTAAAGTTTCAAGCAAGAAATTAAGGTGGGTATATGTTTATAATAGAGTAAATAAGCCACTTTTGTTTTCTTTAAATCAAGGAAATTTAATGATTTAAATTGCATCATAATTGTTGCATCAATTGTGCTTTGAATGAATTGAGAAATTGCTACATGTTGATATGTGAATTGTGTGACGATTTATGAAAATGATTTCTTTTGAAAAGATTGCAAGTTTATGAAATTATGTTTTTGGAAATTGTTTTCGAAATATATCAAGTATATGAAATCAAGTTTTTCGAAAAGTATCATTTTGGGCAACAAGTTTTGAAATACATGTTATGTGGGTTTTGGTAGTCAATCCAAGAACCGTCACGTGCACGTTGACCCAAAAATAGGTTTTTCCCGCCTGTCTGCTAGTGACACGAAGCTCCTTCAAGGATTCCCTCAAGTTTACAACTACACAGGACCATTATATGGGAATGTGTAGTGCGTCATGAATATGGATCTACCCAAACCATTTTGATGTGTTATGTGCTTATGAAATGTGAACAAGTTGATGCATACATGTTTTGTGGTTTGTAAATGTGAATACATGATGAGATTTTAAGAAACAAGTGTTTTATGAATTTCATCAAGATTTTCTATGATAATGAACTTTTGAATAGTTTTGCTTATTTTTTCATTATAAGCATGTTATCCACGAGCTGTAAAGCTCACCCCCACACTCTTTCCCCCATTCAGGTGATGAGCAAGGAAATCAAGTGAAAGTGAATCAAGGCATGAATCCGAATTTGCATGTTTTGTTTTGTTTTGGAGTAATTGATGTAAAACAAAGTTGTAATTGCATTTTGAGCAACGATTATTCAAATGTTTTGTGTAATTTGGAGATTTTGGAATATTAATGTATTGTGGCTTCGAATGCCATTGAAGTTTTGTAAATTCTTATTTGTTGTTAATGAATTATGAATGATGTATGGATGAGCATGATGAATGTTGAGCATGAATGGGTGATATATATATATATATGTATATGTATATATATATATATGTGTGTGTATATATATATATATATATATATATATATATGTGTATATATATATATGTGTATATATATATATATATGTGTATATATATATATATATGTATATACATATATATATATATACATATATATATATATACATATATATATATGTATATATATATATACACATCAGTGAGATGTTATGAACATAGAGATGTTGTTGAATATGAAGAGTCATACGAATTGAGGTTGAGTGTTGGATGAATTCCAATTGGAAGTTTAATTGTTTTGAATGATGTTGTATAGAGGAAGTAAAGTTGGGATAAATTCCAAGTTTTGCATGAAGGTAAAATGTGTATGCTGATTTCCAAGGAAAAACTGTATCGATTTAGGTAGAATTGATAAAATTTGTCTTCTTGGAAGTTGTAGAAGATCGTTTAATCTTTCCAACGATATGAAATTTGTAATTTTTGGACATCGGAATGAAAAGATATGATTGTTACAAGTTATGATGTTGCATAGGATTTGTGTATGATGACAGCTAGGGTAAACGATAGGAAATTTTGGTTTTGATGATCCAAATGGATTGAGAATTGAGAGTGTTATGAGATAATTATGGTGTTTAAGTTGTTATGAAGTGATTTTGCACTAGAAGAGTTGAAATTGGGAAGATATTGATTGAATATGATGTTAGAATGGATGTAGGAAGTATTGGAAAGGGTTTGGAGGGGTTTTGGGAACCCCCATGTTTGTTTAACGGACTTTTACGGGTCAAAAAGGACCCCTAGCATCGCCCATGTCTGTTTAACGGACCTTTTCAGATGAGAAGGTGCACTTTGGCCCGACAATGTCCGTTAAATGGACATGCATGTCCGTTAAACAGACATTCATGGGACAGCTTTATGAAATCACGATATTTGACCATTTTAAGGCAGAGTCTGACTTTGTGGTACTCATGAAAGTTTTATATCTTGAAGTCTCCTTTTCCATTGTCCAAGAATGAAACCAATCCGACAATTGTGGTGATAGTTATGGCAATCGCGCCAAGACATGTTACTGCATGATTGAGGTTATGACCATGTTCAATTCTTTTGATCATAACTTCCTCATCTAGCTTCCAAATGAAGTGATTCTTGAAGAGATAGATTCCTAAGATATGAGTTTATCTCTCCATGAAAATTGGGATCTTTTGAATTTGATTTGAAACAGTTTGATTGTAAGAAAGTGAGAGGTCAGTTTAGAGAGCATGATTGAGGTATAAACTCTCTTTGGAAATTTAAGCATATTTTGAGCTATATAGCTCCGATTGAGGTGATTCTTGCTTCAAAACAAAATAGAGGCTTAGAGCTATGATTTATTTGAAGAAGCCAAATTTAAATTCTTGTTAGATTTCCAAATTCAATTCACAAATATGAGAAATGAGTTTGAGCATGGTGACTAATTTTATGTGGGCGCGTCATTGAACAAATTGTGAGGAAAATTATTAGGATTTTATGAGAATGAAGATGAACCGATGATGGTCAAGTTTCATGATCCGAAGTTGGGCTCCGCAAGTGGGGTCCAACATGAGTGGTATCAGAGCAAGCGTTAGACTGCGCAAGCAGGACCCAACATTTTTGGTATCAAAGCGCCAGTATTAGGATCTTACATGGGCACATGTGTATAAGTTATTCATATAAACAATTGTTAAGAGTTTAAGCTGATAGAAATAGTAGGAAAAAGAATGATTTGTTAGAAAGTAAGGACATAAGGAAAGTTTGTTGATACGTACTTGAATTGATATAGATGTGGAACTATTTTCATGAAGTGATTGAAGGACTAAGTGAGTCTATTGACTATGTTCATTTGGAAGAAATTATTCTAGTGAAGAAATTATTTAGGAGACGGAGGAAAACCTAAGACAACATTTCCTCCATTTGTTTGATCACTTAGGTAAGAATTTCGAGGACGGAATTCTTTCAGGGGGAGAATTGTTAGACCTCGAACTTTTCTTGGAAGCTAGAACTGTTAACTAAGAAATTGTTGACGATTATTCATGCAAAGAAAAGGAGAACTCTTGAATTTGAAATGAATCAAGAAATATGGTTTAGATACAAGATGAGTTATAGGAAAAATGTTGGAAGTTAAAAGTTGAAAAATGAAATTGAAAAATGTTCATTGAGTATGCTTCGGTGTTTTAACCATAACTTTTGCTCTAGTTATCCGAATAAGATGATTCTTAATTTGGATTAAACGAGAGAAATAAGGTTACAAATTGTCTAATGAAATTGAGTTCTAATTCAGTCTCTAAGAAAGTTAATTTTTGGGTGGAATTTGAGCATAACATATTGTTTCAGCATAAGAACAGTTTGGAAATGTTTAGGCTATAACCTTCAGATTACTGAACCAAATTGAATGATTTTGATGTCATTAGAAAATTGAGACAATGAGGAACATTTCTCTAGAAGGAAGTGTAAGCAAATTCTTTCAATTTCATTATTAGAAAAGGTGTTGATTTTCGGAAGGAGTTAAGCATGATTTAAATGAACTTTGAGGTCTTAATAGAGTATTTTTGTGGAATTAATTAGCATGTTAATGGGAGTTAATTAGCATGTTAATTTGAGTAAGATCATATGGCATAGGTTGATTGAATTATGATATTAAGGTGGTAAGTTTGCATGAGGGGCAAAATTGGCAAGCCACTTAAGCCATTTAGGTTGCAAGGTTTATATGTAAGGGCAAAGTGGTCATTGCTCATTCATTAATGACATTATTGTAAATAGAAGTATAGGTTGGCTTTTAAGGAAGGAGCATGCAAGAAATTGGGAAGAAAAGAACATGAGAAAAGAGAGAAATGAGAGAGAGATCGTGGAGAAGAGGAGAAAAAAAAGAAAGAGAAACTAGGGTTCAACTTTGCTTGGCTTTCAAGAAGGAATTTGTGATTGCTCAAGAAGAGAAAAAGGAAAAAGAGGAAGAGGGCTCTCATTCAAGCCATCAAACTCTTCATTTGGAGAAGATTCAAGGTAAGAATGAATTTTGATCTTTGGATTTTTGAGATGGTTTTGGTTTTTATAGCTTAAGAAATGTATGAGTTTAAGTTTTCCAAGATCAATTTTGGTGATTATGTATTATGGGTTTATCAATTTGAACTCCTTTTGATTTGGGGATTTTGCCATGGATGAAGGAGATTAAGAGAGGCAAGAGGAATCAAGATCAAGGGGAGGCAATTTGAGTCAAGTTTCAAGCAAGGAATTAAGGTGGGTACATGTTTATAATAAAGTAAATAAGCCACTTTTGTTTTCTTTAAATCAAGGAAATTTAATGATTTAAATTGCATCATAATTGTTGCATCAATTGTGCTTTGAATGAATTGAGAAATTGCTACATGTTGATATGTGAATTGTGTGACGATTTATGAAAATGATTTCTTTTGAAAAGATTGCAAGTTTATGAAATTATGTTTTTGGAAATGGTTTTCGAAATATATCAAGTATATGAAATCAAGTTTTTCGAAAAGTGCCATTTTGGGCAACAAGTTTTGAAATACATGTTATGTGGGTTTTGGTAGTCCATCCAAGAGTAGTCACGTGCACGTTGACCCAAAAATAGGCTTCTCCCACCTGCCCGCTAGTGGCACGGAGCTCCTTCAAGGACTCCCTCAAGTTTATGACTACACAGGACCATTGTATGGGAATGTGTAGTGCGTCATGAATATGGATATACCCAAATCATTTTGATGTGTTACGTGCTTATGACATGTGAACAAGTTGATGCATACATATTTTTTGGTTTGTAAATGTGAATACATGATGAGATTTTGAGAAACAAGTGTTTTATGAACTTCATCAAGATTTTCTACGATAATGAACTTTTGAATAGTTTTGTTTATTTTTCCATTATAAGCATGTTATCCACGAGCTGTAAAGCTCACCCCCACACTCTTTCCTCTATTCAGGTGATGAGCAAGGAAATCAAGTGAAAGTGAATCAAGGCATGAATCCGAATTTGCATGTTTTGTTTTGTTTTGGAATAATTGATGTAAAACAAAGTTGTAATTGCATTTTCAACAACGATTATTCAAGTGTTTTATGTAATTTGGAGATTTTGGAATATTAATGTATTGTGACTTCGAATGCCATTGAAGTTTTGTAAATTATTATTTGTTGTTAATGAATTATGAATGATGTATGGATGAGCATGATGAATGTTGATTGTGAATGGGTGATATATATATATATATAGATATGTATATATATATACACATCAGTGAGATGTTATGAACATAGAGATGTTGTTGAATATGAAGAGTCATACAAATTGAGGTTGAGTGTTGGATGAATTCCAATTGGAAGTTGAATTGTTTTGAATGATGTTGTATAGAGGAAGTAAAGTTGGGATAAATTCCAAGTTTTGCATGAAGGTAAAATGTGTATGCTGATTTCCAAGGAAAAACTATATCGATTTAGGTAGGATTGATAAAATTTGTCTTCTTGGAAGTTGTAAAAGATCGTTTAATCTTTCCAACGATATGAAATTTGTAATTTTTGGACATCGGAATGAAAAGATATGATTGTTATAAGTTATAATGTTGCATAGGATTTGTGTATGATGACAGCTAGGGTAAACGATCGAAAATTTTGGTTTTGATGATCCAAATGGATTGAGAATTGAGAGTTTTATGAGATAATTATGGTGTTTGAGTTGTTATGAAGTGATTTTGAACTAGAAGAGTTGAAATTGGGAAGATATTGATTGAATATGATGTTAGAATGGATGTAGGAAGTATTGGAGAGGGTTTGGAGGGGTTTTGGGAACCCTATGTCCGTTTAACGGACTTTAGGTCCATTTAATAGACCTTTAAGGGTCAAAAAGGACCCCTAGCATCGCCCATTTCTGTTTAATGGACTTGATGACCGTTTAACGGACCTTCTTGGGTGAGAAGGTGCACTTTGGCCAGACAATGTCCGTTAAACGGACATTCACGGGGCAGCTTCATGAAATCGCAATTTTTGACCATTTTAAACGGACATGCATGTCCGTTAAACAGACATTCACGAGACAGCTTTATGAAATCGCGATATTTGACCATTTTAAAGGCAGAGTCTGACTTTGTGGTATTCATGAAAGTTTTATCTCTCAAAGTCTCCTTTCCCATGGTCCAAGAATGAAACCAACCCGACAATTGTGGTGATAGTTATGACAATCGCGCCAAGACATATTACTCCATGATTGAGGTTATGACCATGTTCAATTCTTTTGATCAGAACTTCCTCATCTAGCCTCCAAATGAAGTGATTCTTGAAGAGATAGATTCCTAAGATATGAGTTTATCTCTCCATGAAAATTGGGATCTTTTGAATTTGATTTGAAACAGTTTGATTGTAAGAAAGCGAGAGGTCAGTTTAGAGAGCATGATTGAGGTATAAAATCTCATTGGAATTTTAAGCATATCTTGAGCTATATAGCTCCGATTGAGGTGATTCTTGCTTCAAAATAAAATAGAGGCTTAGAGCTATGATTTCTTTGAAGAAGCCAAATTGAAATTCTTGTTTTAAGATTTCCAAATTCAATTCACAAATAGGAGAAATGAGTTTGAGCATGGTGACTAATTTTATGTGGGAGCGCTATTGAACAAATTGTGAGGAAAATTATTAGGATTTTATGAGAATGAAGATGAACCGATGATGGTCAAGTTTCATGATCCGAAGTTGGGCTCCACAAGTTGGGTCCAACAAGAGTGGTATCAAAGCAAGCGTTGGACTCCGCAAGCAGGATCCAACACCTAATTTGCTTGCAAAAATTCAAGTCAGGGTTTTCTTTCCCTTTGCTCTTAGGTAGGATTCTCTTGGTTCTCTAAAACAAACCAAGTCTTATTCAATAGAAATCCAAAAAAAATCCTACAATGCAAAATCACTAAGATTTATTCTAGAATACTTAAACCCAAGCATTTCTAAACACTATGAACTAAAATCCTTTAAAAAATCTAGAGGTTTCAAACTTATCTTACCTTCATTCTTTACCAAATGAAGGGATCCTTAGCTCAAAGGGAAGCTCTTTTCTTCCTCTACCTTTTTCTCTTCTTAACCAGCTCCAAAATCTCTCTTGAAGACTAAGAAAAATTAAACCCTAGCTTGTTTCTTTTCTTCTCTTCGTATTTCTCTCTCTTCTTCATGACACTCTCTTTTTCTCTTAAATTTTCGTTCTCCTCTCTTCTTAAAATGGTAGACAACACTTCTTCCAATTATATCATTACTGATCGAGAAATGTCCCATTGGCCCTTCCATTTATACCTTATGTCTTTTTATGTTTAAGTGTCTTACCAACAATACCCTTGAACATTCTGACATAACTCTTTCTTCTAGAAAAATGTTCTTTATTGTCTTAGGTTTCTAATGACACTAAAATCAATCTATTTGGTTTAGAACTCTAAAAGTATTGCCCTAAATATTTTTGGACTGTTCTTATTTTGAAACAGTACACTATACTTAAATTCCTCCCATTCATACTCTTTCAACCGATACCCTTATTTTGATTCAACCCATCTTTTTCAAATTCTCATCAAATGCTATCAAATTCTATAAAGGAACAAAAAATGTGTTAAGAAATTATGGGTTCAAGAATCATTTCATTTGGAGGTCGGATAACAAAGTTATGACCGAAAGAATCAAACAAAGTTTTGTCTTCAAACATGTTGAACCTATCTCGGGACAAATAGCATAACTCTCTCTAAAAATGTCAAATTAAGATCATCTTAGGACAGTTTCAAAGAGGACTTTGAGATATAAAAAATTTATGAAGGACTTGAAAACAAGTTCTATCATCTAAAGGGTCAAAAGTGGATCAAACGATAGGATCAGACGAATTGAAAAAACAGACAAATTAGGAAAATTGTCATAACTTTCCCTATAAATATTGGATTAGGGTGTTCTTTGAATAGTTTGAAAGAGGACTTCAAGATCTACAACTTTCAAGAAGACCTTGAAGACAAATTCTATAGTCTAGAGTGTCTAATTTGGACCAGAAGATGTTTTAGTCAATATAAGATGAAGCAGAAAGTCAACCTAAGACGAAGGGTGAGACGAATTGAAAAACAAACGAAGCACAAAGCAGACGAAGCAAAAATTAGAAGAAACCAAAAAACAGACGAAGCCAAAAAGTCAACTTAAGACGATATGACGTCATCACAGACGATGTGACGTCATCATAGACGATACGTCTTTACAGATAATACATCTTTATAAACGATGCATCCTTACAGACAAAATGACGTCATCACAGAAGATGCGTCTTTATAGACGATACATCTTTACAGACGAAGCATTTATGCTCCTGAGCATCTCACCTTCTAAGGACCATACTTTCAACGCCGATGTCCAAAATTTCTATACTATATATATCGTTGGAAAGCTAGAAGGATAGGCTACAACTTTCTAAAAGACAACTTTAAATAATTTAGCCTTAATTAGTCTAGTTTTCCCTTGGAAGTCGACACACAATTTTTACACTTATGGAAGACTTAAATTTTGCACTATACATCTACCAAAGAAACATGCACATTCGCTTGGGGACTTTTCAGTTCCAAACTCATTTGCCGAAGCAACAGAAACTCATTCATCACTTTTCTATTTCATTTACTCCTCATTCTCAACTCAGTTTCAAATCAATATCATCCATAAAGAAATTATAATCCATTATTAATCATGAACACTAATAACAGAACATACATATATGTACATATCCTTCATCAACTTACTATACATATTCAACTTCATTATTGCTTTCATTTTACTTCTAACTTTCCCCTTAATTCTTCCCATTTCATAATCTCTCATTTACCAAAAACATCAAAGCAAAACATGAATCTATCCACACTTCTCATTTACTACTTCTAATCTTTTAAGAAAAATTGGGGGTCCAACAATTCTCCCCCTTTAAAGAATTTCGTCCTCGAAATTCTTACCTAAGTAATCAAACAAATGGAGGTAACGATGTCTTATGTTTTTCTCAGTCTCCCTAGTAACTTCTTCACTTGAATAATTTCTTCCAAATCATCATAGTCAAAAAGACTCACTCGGTCTTTCAATTACTTATTTAATCATTCACTATCTTAAAGAGTTCCTCATTATGTTTTAGATTACTCACAATTTTTCACACTTCCTATGTTGATAACACTAATACCAAATCATATTGATATCTCTTAACATACTCACATATATCACATTACGAACTGAAGACATCTTTGTTGGTAATACTAACTCATAAGTCAATGGGCCGATTCTCAATATCTTTATTTGGGCCAATACAATTCAAGCTTACTTGATTCTTTATCTTAACCTGAGCACATTTTGCACTCAATCTAAGTACACCTTGAAAAGGTGGTACTCTCATAAACATTTCATCTTTCCTTGAAAAGGTGGTACTCTCATAAACATTTCATCTTTTGTTTCTACCTCCTTAGCCATCAAACGCTATCTCAGCGTATTCCCACTAGGATGAATATCATAGGTTGTTATTTATGCCCCTCTAATAGTCTCTTTATTTAATCATCTTTATTGGTACATATACTTCTTATTTCAATCATAATGCATCATTCTTCCTATTCGAACCCAAAATTCAAATCTATTTTCAATCTCTCAATCAGATTCATAATTTCTGAATCCTCAATTTGGGTTTGATTAATCCTTCCATGTGATACTGACCTTCAATTCCATAGCAATTAGTACCTTGGTTTTCCAAAATTCAACTTCACATTCTATGCTTCTTTTTGCACTATATCTGATAACCTTAATATCGAATTTATGCTTAACGTATCAAATGTAACACTAACTTTACTTGGAAATACTCATTTAAACCATTATAGTCTTTCAGTACTTATTTCCATTGTCTCAGTCTCGTATTCAATTTTTTCTCAACTTAATAATTTCCTTAAACTTTTATGATTAGTGTATTTCAAAATGTTTCTATACTTATAATGTCTCCAAACTTTCAAAGCAATCACTACTATAGTAACTCTGAATCGTGTACTGAATAATCAACTCATAGGACTTTAGTTGTCTCCATACATAGTCTGTGATGTGGATCTAAATCCTCCTCATATTAGCAATAGTGTTATCTCAATTTCCTAAAATCCACTCGTGTAGTTGGATACTTTTCATCGATAAAAATACATACAATCTCAGTAGCATACTCTACCTCTTATGTTTGAGTCTCCATTAGGGATATGACTCCAATATTCACTTATAATTCATTACATTTTCATCTCTGATTGGTTCTTTTATTGATCATTCTTCATATAAACTACCTGATCTACCTAAGCTAATTCAAAGAAATTGTCCTTCGAAAGGAGATTTCTTGCTTCAATCATCTATCCTATTCATGAAATCTTTATCAATCAACTGCTATCATCATCAATGTTGTTTCAACCATTCTTAACACCTCAAAGCGATCAATTTCAACTGTTCATGACATTTCAATAATTTCAATCTCTGTCACACTTTATATTATCAAAATATCCTCTATAATAAAACTTAATGAAATAAGAGGTATATTCGTTTACTCTTATATTTTGGTATGCACCATCAAGATCATTACATCATATATATATAAGTAATTTCGACAAGTCACCAATTTATATCTCATGTTAATGATACATCAATCGCAATTGATTTTGAGCAACCTCTGAATATTCTATTTTCTGCTCCATCGTAGTTACCTTTCATCATAATCACCTATACCATACTTCCATCTCGTTACTCTGATTCATCTTATAATCTTTAACTATAGGGATCATAGATTATCTCCTATACCATATCTAAAATATAGATCTCATATGTACTCAATCATATTATTCACTAATTTAACCACATTATCAATTATGTACTCATAATAACTGGTCGACATAACCTTTAGAACTTCTACATATAACACTATCATTTGTTTCACTTTCCATACGTACACTCTTAATTAATTCAGCATTATAGACACATGGCTATCTTGAAATTTTGATCTCAATTTATTAGCACAATCTTATACCAGATCATAAATTCCGAGTTCAATCTTTTAATTCCACTTTGCTTGTATACCTTAAATCTTGTCATTTTCACCCTGTTTATATCTCTTTTTTAGTCAATTCATGAAAATCTTTTCACATCCATATCAATTTAAGTACATATGCATACGAAATTCCATTACCATACTCACTAGCATAACCACAAATCCTGAATCTATGTTTAACCTATCGGACTAAGCCATATTTTTTATTTCTAAATTACCCACAAACTTTCATCATCTTACACTCTAACCAAACACCATTCTTCTAATTGTTTCTACTAGTCCAAACTTTTAATGGAAGTTCATACATGTGACTCATACAATTACAATTACTGGGATTCTATACTCAT
Organism: Erythroxylum novogranatense; assembly: GCA_029891385.1. Lineage (NCBI taxonomy): Eukaryota > Viridiplantae > Streptophyta > Magnoliopsida > Malpighiales > Erythroxylaceae > Erythroxylum > Erythroxylum novogranatense. The sequence continues at coordinate 54,163,834 of CM057235.1, read as the reverse complement.
CAGTACCCTTCTCTAATGGTGAGGAATCAGATGCAGCAGATCCTTGCAAAACTCCTTGTATTCTTTTACGAGGTGACATTTTACTCCTTCGATAAGACACCATCTTTCAGCTTACTTACATTTTAATCTTGTTTCCTACATGTATGCTTGATATACATGTCAATTAATGCAACACATCAATTCACAATACAACAATTAATCACCTAGCCTACCAATTCATAACACTATACATTCTGAGCCTAGGAAAAACCTAAACTCTAATATCACAAGATGCTGGACCCCGTTTTTAGAGCCCAACAATCCGGAGTCAAAACAAAGTCAATACACGGTCATCTCATAAGGGTGGCGTGCCCATAATAGTCAAACATCACAATAAAATCCCAATTATATGCGGAAAATCGATAATCAAATCGACTCGATTTATTTAAAACAATTTCAGCTACAAAGATGCAAACATAAATGAACACATCAGAGTTTCAATAATCATTTGGGCCTATTACAGAACACAATGCTTGTCTTCATAAAATCTTTACATTTCAAAAACCAACCCTTTGACTTATATAAGATACAAAAAAATACAAAATACACATGGTACAATTGAATGCTTATGCTTAAAATGATTCTAAAATACAAAAGTTCCTGAACTAACTTAATTACAAAAGTCTCTATCACAGAAGTCTCTATCTATCTTGGAGTCCAATGCCTTGCAGGGATTGCTATCCGTCTCTTTCTGCACCTGAGGAGGGAATAGTGGGGTGAGTTACACAGCTCAGTGGCTAATATATTTATAGCCATTGGCAATTGACCAAAGTCAAGCATTTGTACACGTAGATATATATAGATATGTATCCATCAGTTTAAACACTCATCAAATTTAGCTTAAAACTCGTAACACATAACATTCAAAATGCTTCATACTTGTCAATTTAAAATGCAATGCACAAATCAATGGCTTGAGGGTTTCGTGGAATAAAATAGAGAAATCGAAGTTTACTTTTTGAACGAAACGAGTTCACTTTTCGGATCTCGTGTGCCATAAGCTGTAGTCGGGAGAAGGCATTATGGCGACGTGCAAGTGACTACGAAAAAATTCCTCTCTCACCCAAACAGAAGCATATAATCATGCTCAAAATTATTTTATCAAATGCTCACACTTTCATGTTTTTTCTTCTTTTTGTTTATACAAAATATTATAACCTTTTTCATGGTATAACATAATCAAAATCATCATGCACTATCAAATCCCCACAACATCAATTAAAAATTTATGCATTCAACAGGTACACATACACATAGGCAAGAATTTGCCCAATCACACAAAACTATAAATACATTACCCACTTAATTTGCTTGCAAAAATCCAAGGTAAAGATGTCTTTCCCTTTGCTCTTGGGTAGGATTCTCTTAGTTTTCTAAAACAAACCAAGTCTCATTCAATAGGAATCCAAAAAAAAATCTCATAATGCAAAATCACTAAGGTTTATTCTAGAATACTTAAACCCTAGCATTTCTAAACACTATGAACTAAAATCCTTCCAAAAATCTAGAGGTTTCAAACTGATCTTGCCTTCATTCTCTACCAAATGAAGGGATCCTTAGTTCAAAGGAAAGCTCTTCTCTTCCTCTACCTTTTTCTCTTCTTAAACAGCTCCAAAATCTCTCTTGAAGACTAAGAAAAATTAAACCCTAGCTTGTTTCTCTTCTTCTCTTCGTATTTCTCTCTCTTCTTCATGACACTCTCTCTTTTTCTCTTTAATTTTTGTTCTCCTCTCTTCTTAAAATGCTAGACAATACTTCTTCTTCCAATTATATCATTAATGATCGAGAAATGTCCCATTGGCCCTTCCATTTATACCTTATGTCTTTTTATGCTTAAGTATCATACCAATAATACCCTTGAACATTCTGACATAACTCTTTCTTCTAGAAAAATGTTCTTCATTGTCTTAGGTTTCTAATGACACTAAAATCAATCCATTTGGTTTAGAACTCTAAAAGTATTGCCCTAAACATTTTTGGACTGTTCTTATATTGAAACAGTACACTATACTTAAATTCCTCCCATTCATACTCTTTAAACCGATACCCTTACTTTAATTCAATCTATCTTTTTTGAATTCTCATCAAATGCTATCAAATTCTATGAAAGGACAGAAAATGTGTTAAGAAACTACGGGTTTAAGAATCATTTCATTTGGAGGTCGGATAACAAAGTTATGACCGAAAGAATTAAACAAAGTTTTGTCCTCAAACATGTTGAATCTATCTCGGGACAAATGGCATAACTCTCTCTAAAAATGTTGAATTAAGATCATTTTATGACAGTTTCAAAGAGGACTTTGAGATTTAAAAATTTTGCGAAGGACTTGAAAACAAATTTTATCATCTGAAGGGTCAAAAGTGGACTAGACGATAGGATCAGATGAATTGAAAAAGCAGACGAATTGGGAAAATTATCATAACTTTCCCTATAAATATTGGATTAGGGTGTTCTTTGAATGGTTAGAAAGAGGACTTAAAGATCTACAACTTTCAAGAAGACCTTGAAGACAAATTCTATCATCTAGAGTGTCCAATTTGGATCAGAAGATGTTCTGGTCAACATAGGACAAAGTAGAAAATCAACCTAAGACGAAGGGTGAGACGAATTGAAAAACAAACGAAACACAAAGTAGACAAAGCAAAAAGCACACAAAGCCGAAAAGCAAACGAAGCCAAAAAATCAACTTAAGACGAAGCAAAGTCAACTTAAGATGATGCAACTCTTAAGACGATATGACGTCATCACAGACGATGTGACATCATCACAGACGATACATCTTTACAGACGATGCATCCTTACAGATGAAATGACTTCATCACAGATGATACATCTTTACAAACAAAGCATCTATGTTGCTGAGCATCTCTCCTTCTAAGGACCATACTTTCAAATCTGATGTCCAAAATTTCTATAGTATATATATCGTTGGAAAGCTAGAAGGATAGGCTACAAATTTCCAGAAGACAACTTTAACTAATTTAGCCTCAATTAATCTAGTTTTCCCTTGGAAGTCGACACACAATTTCTACACCTATGGAAGACTTAGATCATGCACTTTACATCTACCAAAGAAACATGCATATTTGCTTGGGGACTTTTCAGTTCTAAACTCATTTACTGAAGCAACAGAAACTCATCCATCACTTTTTTACTTCATTTACTCCTTATTCTCAACTCAATATCAAATCAATATCATCCATAAAGAATTTATAATTTATGATTAATCATAAACACCAATAACAGAACATACACATATATACATATCCTTCATCAACTTACTACACATATTAAACTTCATTATTGGTTTCATTTTACTTATAACTTTCACCTTAATTCTTCCTATTTACCAAAAACAACAAAACAAAACATGAATCTATCCATACTTCTCATTTACTACTTCTAATCTTCTAAGAAAAATTCGGGGTCTAATAGAAAATATGAATAAAAGTATTATTATAATCAATTCTTAGAGCCTAATGATATCCTTTTTCAACAAAATGAGCTTTGTAACAGTCAAAGGTAGCATCAAGATTCCTCTTAGTGTAAAAAATCAATATATGACCAAAATATTGGCATTAGATGGTGAGTAACAAGTGTCCAAGTGCGATTATGATAAAAAAACATTGAATTCATTAAGCATGACTTGATGCTAGCGGGAAAATTTATTGAATTAGGTGAAGGGAGTAAGATAAGGTACAATAGAAGTATGTAAGGTTGTATAATAAGTGACAAAGTTAGGGAAGGTTTAAGGCATGTGAACATGATCTTGCATATGAGTGATTATAGGATGAGAGATTGAGGATGATTGTGAGAATGTAAGAGGGATAGGGGGATATGAGATGCAGTAGAAGGAGTGAGCCGTAAAGGTGATATGATGGTGGAAGAAGAAGAGGTTAAGAGAGGAATGAATTGACATATGGAGATTTAATTCTAAGAAAGTAAACATGTTGGGAAATATAAAGTTTAGAGGAATAAGGGTCAAAATAGTGATAACCTTTTTTATTGAAAAGAATAACTAAGAAAGATACATGGTGCGTAATTTGGGGTAAGTTTATTAGTACGAGAAGACCCTAAAAAGGGGAAACATATACAACTAAAAATATGAAGGTGAGAAAATGAAAGTTTGGTAAAAAGGGTAGTTTATGAGAGGACTTGTGATGAAGAATAGAAATAGGGATAAGATACAAAAAATTTTAAAACGCAATATACTAAAAGGATTTAGGAAGAGAGACATAGATAAGGAGAGTAAGACTAATGTCGAGGGTATGATCAATTTTGCATTTAACAAGGAAATTTTGTTGAGGAATAGTAGGTGATGTCATAGTAGCTAGCTAACGAGAAAATACGCCTTTGATTAGTTCAAAAGATCTATCAAATTGAAAAGTTTTAATAATGATAAAAAAGAGATTTTTAACTAATATTTTGAAGTGTTAGAAATGAAAGAGAACTTGAGAATTTTGAGTTAAGGGAAAGATCCTTGTATAGAAACTGAAATCATCAATAAAAATTATAAACAATAATTAAAAAGGGAAAGCGATATGGAGGGTCCCCAAATATCATAATGAAAAACTTGTAAAGGAGTAGTAGGGCTATGGGAAGATATTGAAAATGAGAGTCTAACATTATCTCCTTGAATAGAAGAGGTAAAATTATTTAGAACATTTGATACCTTTTTGAAAAAGGAGGAGACAACCTAGAAAGAGTAGTTAAGTAGGGGAGACTAAATTGTTTATGTCGTAGGTGGAGTGGTGCAGAGGTGATTATGACTTTGATAAAACAATATGATTATTGAAGCGTAGAGAGATCTTCATATGATAGAGATTATTGTGGATGAAACCTATCAATGCTATCAAATCCTTCACAATATAGCAAAAAGGATTAAATTTAATAAGACAAGAGTTATCTTTAACAAAATTTTCTACAGATAGTAGGTTAACAATAAGATATGAAATAATTAAAACATCAGGAAGGTGAAGTGGATGAGTGTGAGTAGGAAATGTGAAATTATCGATAAATAGGAAGAATTTGACCATTACTAATAATCACTTAACTAGAATTAGTATACAAAGTTTCAAATTTCACAAGATGAGAATTAGGGGTCATATGAGAAGTGACAATAATATTAGGGAGTCATTCAATATAAGTATTGAAAGCATGGTGAAAATTATTAAGAGGGGCTTGTAGATTTAGGATAGTGAGAGTTGTAGGAAGAGTATTTAGATTACTTAGGGGGTCTAAGTAAACAATTTTGGAATTCAAAGTAGTGTGCAACAATATAGCCTCATTTTCAACAGACTTAGTGTTAAGTCAAAATGACGTTACATAAATGATTTTGATGAAGTACAAATAATAATGAAAAGCAGACGAAGAAAAGCAGATGGAAGCTAAATTGAAAAATAGACGGAAGTCAAATAGAAAAACAGACGGAAGCTAACATGAAAAGCAGACGGAAGCTAAATTGAAAAGCAGACGGAAGCCAAATAGAAAAGCAGATGGAAGAAAAGCAGACGAAGAAAAAAAGACGGAAGAAAAGTAGATGAAGAAAAATAGACAGAAGAAAAGAAGACAAAAAAAACAGACGGAAGAAAAGCAGACGAAGAAAAACAGACGGAAGAAAAGCAGAAGAAGAAAAGCAGACGGAAGCAAACCACGTCAAATCAAGAATCAATTTGAGTTAGTTACAGAACTCAACTGAATAACCGTTTCTTGAAAGAAGCAAAAATCAAGAATCAAGAAGCAGTTGAAGACGAAGACTATAAATATGAGTCGGAGTCAAAGATTTAAAAAGTTACAAAAGTTACAAAACGAAAAATATGAAGATTGCAAAAGTTACAAAAGTTAGTGAAATCAAAGAGCTTAGCAATACTTGAGAGAAACTATTGTGAGAAAAATCTAGAGCTATTTTTTTGTAACAAAGCTCAAAAAACCTTTCAGTTGAAAGTAGTGCAGACAACCTGCAGAGGCTAAGTGTGAAAGAATATTGATTGTAAAAGACCTGAAGAGGCTCGGAGACAAAGAATACTTGTAACATTTTTGAGAGATAGTGAAATCTCATAAAGATATCTGAGGATTGGATGTAGCCCACGATTTGGGGTGAACCAGTATAAAAATCGCTGTGTCAACATCTCTCAACTCTTAATCTCTCTTATCTTTCGATTTTTCGATCTTACTAGTTTTTATATAAGTTTTCGAAAAATACTTTATAACTTTGATTTTCAGTAGTTCTTGTGAAAAGAACAAATTTCTTTTAACAAAACGTTTTTGAAGGGGCTTTAAAAAATAATACACAATTCAACCCCCCTTCTTGTGCATTAGTATATTGTATAATAAGTTTTGTATTAACGTGCGATTCACTTCAATTGGTATCAGAGCTCGGTGTCCAAGGATCACCTTAACAAAGTGTGGATTAAAGATTATGGCAGAATCACATACATACATAGCGGAAGGTGCCTCAGTCACTAGATCTCCAGTGTTTAACGGAGAAGACTATCACTACTGGAAAGATAGGATGCGGTTGTTTATCGAATCTACTCATGTTGACCTTTGGGACGTAATAGAGAATGGACCATATACACCAGCGGATGAAGAAGGAAATCTTATTTCACAAATTAGATAGACGACTGATCAAAAGGAGAGATTTCAACTAAACTCCAAAGCAAAGTTCTTCTTGAGTTGTGCCTTAAGCAAAAGTGAGTACGATAAAGTCCACGGATGCAATACTGCAAAAAAGATGTGGGACACGTTATCCATCGCACATGAAGGTACGAACCAAGTTAAAGAATCCAAGATAAGTATTCTTGTGCATCAGTACGAGCTGTTTAAAATGAAAGATGAAGAATCTATTGATCAAATGTTAGGAAGATTTCAAACAATTATCAATGGACTAAAAGCTCTTGGAAGAACTTACGATAACCAAGATCACGTTCGTAAAATCCTAAGAAGTCTACCAAAGAGGTGGAGACCAAAAGTTACTGCTGTACAGGAAGCCAAGGATTTAAGCATATTAAAACTTGACGAACTGCTTGGATCGTTGAAGATACATAAAGTTGAGCTCGATGCTGAAGACAAGCCCAAACAGGACAAGTCGATAGCACTAAAGGCCGGACAAAAGAATCATAAGACCCAAAGGAAGAGGAATTCATCAAAAGCGCTGAAGATTGAAGAATCAAAGAAGGATGATTCTAGTTAGTCAAAACAGGAGTCAAGTGAAGAAGATGACGAGCTATCCTTCATTTCTAAGAAGATCAGATAGATGTGGAAGAAGAACTCCAAAGGAAATCAAATTTTCAAAAAAAACGACAAAGATGATGGGAAGATAGAGAAGACATCCATCATATGCTACGAGTGCAACAAACTAGGACATTACAAGTCCGAGTGTCCAACATTAAAGAGGAAACCAAAGAAGAGTAGAGAAGGCAAGAAAAGCATAATGACAACCTGGGAGGATCTAGATTCATCTGAATCAGATACATGCTTCGAGACATCAGATCATGCAAATATATGCCTGGTAGCCGAAGAGGAAATTGATGAGGAGGTAACCTCTAAATATGATGACTTGCAAGATGCATATTCTGAACTACTAGAAGATTCCCATGCTATTCTGAAACAGTACAAACTGTTGAAGAAAAAACATGTAAAAAATCTGAAAAATACACAAGAGATAGAAAGATAGAACACCTGCTTAAAAAAGCAAGTAGAGGAAATTAAGAAAAAGGGAGTCGTAGATAGATATGAAGAGATTAATCAACTGAAGCTTAGGATCAAGAGTCTTTCAGTTGATCTAGCAACTTTTACTAAAAGTATGAGAAAAATGAATGATATGTTAGGAAAGTGTAGACATCCGAGTGATAAAACTGGATTAAGGTTTACTAGAAATAAGTCTCAACAAAAAAGGAAGTCTTTCTTTCAGAAAAAGAAATTCCAACAATCACATTTTCATTAACAATCTTATCAAATGCATCGCTATCATTCTGTGCATTTTACTAACCCGAAAGGACTCAAGAAAATTTGGATACCGAAAAATAAAATAATATCTCTTACAGATATCCTTCCTTGGAAGTGGAAGCAAGTACCATTGGTATTTGGACAGTGGATGCTCGCGACACATGATGGGAAGAAGGACTATGTTCCTAGATCTTCAATATAAGAAGGGAGGATCGGTAACTTTTTGAGATAACCAGCAGGGCAAGATAATTGGAATCGATAAAATAGGTAAAGATTCCTTTTCATGTATTGATAATGTGCTGCTTATTAATGGTCTGAAACACAACTTGATTAGTGTCAGTCAATTGTGTGATTCTAGCTTTGAAGTTATGTTCAATCAAAATCTTTATGAAGTCAGAAACAAAGATGGGCCTATATTCTTTTCTGCCGAAAGACGAAATAATCTTTACAAAATTGATTTAGAAGATTTTCAAAATCAAAATGTTTCGTGTTTTTTATCAACTGAAGAAGAAAGACTAATCTAGCATAAAAAGCTAGGTCATGTCAGTTTTAAACATATTTCAAAGTTGTTAAAGCATGATTTGGTAAGAGGTTTACCAAAAATAAGTTTTGACAAGGATTTCTTTTGTGAAAATTGTTATAAAGGAAAACAAGTCAAAACATCGTTTTCTTCTAAAAATACCATAACATCATCTAGACCTCTAGAGTTGTTACATATGGATTTATTTGGTCCAACTAGGACAATAAGTCTTGGCGGAAAGAAATATGGACTTGTTATTGTTGATGACTTTACTAGATTTTGTTGGATACTGTTTTTGTCACACAAAGATGAGTCTTTTAAGTGTTTTAGAACTCTTTCCAAAAAGTTACAGAATGAAAAAGGAATGTCAATAGCTAGTATTAGGAGTAATCATGGTGGAGAATTTGAGAATGAGAAGTTTAGAATATTCTGTGAGGAGAATGGAATTTTCCACAATTTTTCTGCTCCTAAGACTCCACAGCAAAATGGAGTTGTTGAAAGGAAGAACAGGACGATTCAAGAGATGACAAGGACTATGCTGTGTGAGATGAATCTTCCTAAATACTTTTGGGCAGAAGCTGTGAATACAACATGTTACATTCAAAATAGAATATTGTTGCGACCTCTGTTGAAGAAAACTCCTTATGAGTTATGGAATGGAAGGAGACCAAATATATCCTACTTTCATCCATTTGGTTAAAGTGATCTATACTGAATACAAAGGAAATGTTGGACAAATTCGATTCAAAGACCTATTCAGGAATTTTTCTAGGCTACTCCTTATCATCGAAGGCTTTTAGGGTTTATAATCTTACCTCGAGGATTGTTGATGAGACTATTCATGGCAAGTTTGATGATAGTTCCCAACCAAGTAAGGAAGATGATATGGATAGTGAAATCCCTTCAATGCCCATAGGTGATACTAAAGAAGTTTCATCATCAGAAACTCAGTTAGATATGATTGAGGATATTCCATAAACTCTTGGGTTAAAAAAGGATTGGAGATATAAGAGTTCTCATCCAGAAGAGTTAATCATAGGAGAGACCTCAGAAGGAGTTCGAACAAAGTCCAAATTTAGAAGAGAAGCTAATGCAACATTTGTTTCTAAAATAGAGCCTAAGAAGATTGATGAAGCTCTTCAAGATGAAGCATGGATTTTAGCTATGCAAGAGGAGCTGAACCAATTTACTAGGAACAAAGTTTGGTCTTTGGTTCCTAAACCCTTGAAAAAATCCATCATAGGAACTAGATAGGTTTTTAAGAATAAGTTAGACGAATCAGGAAGAGTAAGTCGGAATAAAGCAAGATTAGTAGCACAAGGCTATAATCAGGAAGAAGGAATAAACTATAATGAGACGTATGCTCCGGTAGCAAGACTTGAAGCTATTAGGATATTGCTTGCATATGCTGTGTGTCATGATATAAAGCTTTTTCAAATGGATGTGAAAGGCGCATTTCTGAATGGTGTTATAGACGAAGAAGTGTATGTTAAGCAACCTCCTGGTTTCGAGGATGTTAAGTATCCGGATCATGTCTATAGACTTCATAAGGCTTTGTACGACTTGAAACAAGCTCCTAGAGCTTGGTATGATCGTTTAAGTATTTTTCTCATTGAGAGCGGATTTAGTAGAGGTCAGGTAGATAAGACACTCTTTAGGAAGATTTTTTAGAATGATTTTATTTTAGTTAAAATTTATGTTGATGACATTATTTTTGGTGCGACTTCAAAAAGTTTGTGCATGAGTTTTGAAAATTTGATGAAAAATGAGTTTGAGATGAGTATGATGGGAGAGTTAAAGTTCTTTCTTGGGTTGCAAGTTAAGCAAATCGAAGAAAAGATCTTTATCCATCAACAAAAAGACGTGAAAGAATTGTTGTCTAAGTTTGATATGGAAAAAGTGAAACCTATGACAACTCCGATGCATCCTTCGAACCTTTTGTCTAGAGACGAAGTTGATAAGAAGGTGGATCAAACCCTGTATAGAGGGATGATTGGTTCTTTGCTTTATCTTAAAGCAAGTAGACCTGACATATTGTTCAGTGTATGCTTGTGTGCAAGGTTTTAGGTCGATCCTAGAGAGTCTCATTACATTGCTGTTAAAAGAATTATGAGATATCTCATAGGTACTACTGATCTTTGCTTAATGTATGAAAAAGGTAAAGATTTCAGGTTGATTGGATATTGTGATGCGGACTATGCCAAAGATAGAATTGATAGGAAGAGTACGAGTGGAGGCTGTCACTTTTTTTGCTCAAACCTAGTTTCCTGGTCAAGCAAGAGACAAAGTTCAATTGCCTTATCAACTGCTGAAGCCGAGTACATGTCTGCCGTAAGCTGCTGTTCACAAACATTGTGGATCAAATATCAACTAGAAGATTACTCAGTACAAGAAGTGGAGATCCCAATCTTTTGCGACAACACAAGCGCCATCAACTTGTCGAAGAATCCAATTTAGCATTCGAGAGTGAAGCATATCGAAGTCAGACATTTCTTCTTACGGGACTACGTTCAGAGAAGGATTGTGAGTCTTCAGTTTATTGAGACAAAATTTCAATGGGCGGATGTCTTTACTAAACCACTGAGTGAAGAATGATTCAAGGAAATCAGACGAAACCTCAACATGGTGATGTTAAGTGACCAATCGTCTAACTTGTCACAACCAAGTTAAAAGGTCGTCAAAGTTAACAACATTAGTAACAGTGAGTCACAGCTGGTAACTTCTCTCATAAGGAAGTCTTGGAGGGAAAGTTTTCATAGCCTTGAGAACTTCACCTATTCTAGAACACGCCTGATAAGACCTTTCAAGTATTCTCAACTCAAAAACTTCTCAGTTCTCAGCTCTCTCAAATCTCTGTAACCGACTTTACCTTTTGAAGAACAAATCAGTGAACTCAGTTTCTTACTCATCGAAGAATCAAATGGAGCAAGTAATGATTTTCGGAAGACATGTTGATTTTGAATCTTTGAGGAAAAACGACATGGACATTGAACCAAAGATAGTAGAAGCAGGATGGAGGAAGTTCTTCCAGGTGCGAGAAATCGTATATCAAAATGAAGTGTATGATTTCTGGAAGAATGTGGAGCTAGTAGACAATACTATTGTTTCTACAGTAGATAGATTGTATATTATTGTGACAACGGAGTTGATTGAGAAAGTAACTAAATGTCCATCTGCTGGAGAAAAGCTCTCAAGCAAAGCCAGATGGATGACAAAAGTTAGTGTTAAGGAAGAGGAAGTCAATTGATAGTTGTATGGAGACAACGACCCAACGAAGAGGAAGACCTCAAGTCTGGTGCCGAAGGCTAGGGTCCTACATGCAATTATGTTCAATTGCATCTTACCAAGAGTAGGTTCAAGGCATTTGGTGACAACATTGGATGAACAATGCCTATTCTACTTATTGAATCGCCAACCCATAGATTTACCATTTCTGATTTTTCAATATATGGTTAAGGCGATGAAAGATACGAATAGTTACCCTTATGGAATGTTACTGATAAGGATATTCAGAGAGTCTGGAGTCCTTCTTGACAGAGGAAACAGAATTAAGATGACTGTTAATAGTGTTATCAACTCAGGAACAGTGGCAAAAATGGGTTTAAAGAATTTAGACAGAGTAGAAGCAGATTCTGAGATTAAAGCAAGAACTGAGGGGGAGCGTACAAAGAAAAAATCTCCTACAAAAAGTTCTAAATCTTAATCTAGTACAAACATGCCCATGACTGAAAGGAGGAAATCATCAAAAGAAACTTTGAAAGAAAAGATGATTATTCAAAAAGAAAGTAGTCGAGTACGGAGTATAGACGAAGGTGCTCTGAAAAGAAAAGGGGAGACACTTCTGAGTCAAATTCCGAAGCAAGCGAAAAGATCACCTAGAGTTCGAACCTTGCGATAACAATAAGAAAAGAGATCCAGAGAACTAAGTCAGGCAGAAGTCTTTGACACAGGCACACCTAAGGCTACAAGATCTCTAGTCTCTATCTTAAATGAAGATACAGTCAAATAGGCTAAAGAGACTGAGAAAAAAAGAAAATTGGAGTTTGAGAAGCAGAAACCACAACCTCAAAAAACTCTAAGACTGATTGAGGCAGAGAAGAAGATTGAGACAGTCAATCAAAAAAAGAGTACTCCTACTGCTGAGAAAGTCAATCAGAAAAAGAGTACTTCTACTGCTGAAAAAGTCAATCAGAAAAAGAGTACTCCTACTGCTGAGAAAGTTAATCAGAAAAAGAGTAGTCAAAAGAAGACTACTCCTACTGATGTTCAACAGGAGAAATCAACAAAACTTAGTCTAGTACCATATAACTATTCTCAACTTATGAGGAAAGAAGATTTGAGAATCAGAGTGATTGAAGAGGTTCAACCTGTGAATAAGAGGAGTACCTCAATAATCATCAGGGATATCCCAAAGAGGTTAGTGAAGGTACATTTACAACCTATTATGATAAATAGTTGTACATGGCATCTGTTGAATGAAGACGAGAAGAGTTTTTATGAGACCTTGAGGTATGCAGGAACAAAACCATACCCCACAAAGATGACAAACCAACCGTACACTATTTTCCCAATCACAGAGCAAACGGTGATAAAGGTTGTACCAGACCTTCAACCAAGGTGTCCCATGGTACGCAATAAAGGGAAGCAGAAACTATACCCAGAAGGGGTAATAGATGATCTGTCAGTAGATCAAATTGCAGAAGAAGTACGAAGCATAGATGAAGCATGCTCTGTACATCGCATTACAGGAGCTAGTGGTAGTTCAACAACTAAAGATGAACATTGTCCAGTAGGGGGAAAACTTACAAAAGGGACGTTCAACACGATAAGGATTGGATTAATTATGCGTATCAGGACACTGTCTAATATATCTTCAATTGAAGAAGTCCTACCCTTGCTTATAAGACAAGTTTTAAGACTACCAGCTCCTGATGATTTAGATCTTCTAGAACCCAACCTATCTGTTCAACCTCCTACCCTAGGATCATTGAAGCATATGTTCCATCTTCAGATGCATATAACACTACAATTGTTGTTGAAGAAGAATAATCGAAGGATGATGATCGACCAACCTCATCTTTTGACTTACAAGCAGAAGTAATTCAACTACGCAGAGAAGTCAAGGAGATAAAGGAGATGGTGAAAGAATTATTGAAGCATCATCGGTCATAGTCATTTTTGATTAATAACAAATAGGGGGAGAAACAAAAGGGGGAGAAGAAAAATTTTGAAGAAGAAAGAAAAAGATAGGGGGAGGAAAAGTAAGCAGAAAATGAAGAACTAGAAGTTTGAAGAAGACGAAGAGAAGATATGTTCTTATTTATCATCTGTACATTTTTTCCATTTACAGTTTTTCATCTTACTTGTATGATTATTTGTTATCATCAAAAAGGGGGAGATTGTTAAGTCAAAATGACGTTACATAAATGATTTTGATGAAGTACAAATAATAATGAAAAGCAGACGAAGAAAAGCATATGGAAGATAACATGAAAAGCAGACGGAAGCTAAATTGAAAAGCAGATAGAAGCTAAATTGAAAAGCAGACAGAAGCCAAATAGAAAAGCAGACGGAAGCTAACATGAAAAGCAGACGGAAGCTAAATTGAAAAGCAGATGAAAGCCAAATCGAAAAGAAGATGGAAGAAAAGCAGACGAAGAAAAATAGACGGAAGAAAAGCAGACGAAGAAAAGCAGACGGAAGAAAAGCAGACGAAAAAAAGCAGACGGAAGAAAAGCAGACGAAGAAAAACAGACGGAAGAAAAGCAGACGAAGAAAAACAGATGGAAGAAAAGCAGATGAAGAAAAGCAGATGGAAGCAAACCACGTCAAATCAAAAATCAGTTTGACTTAGTTACAGAACTCAACTGAATAACTGTTTCTTGAAAGAAGCAAGAATCAAGAATCAAGAAGCAGTTGAAGACGAAGACTATAAATATGATTTGGAGTCGAAGATTGAAAAAGTTACGAAAGTTACGAAACAAAAAATAAGAAGATTGCAAAAGTTACAAAAGTTAGTGAAATCAAAGAACTTAGCAATACTTGAGAGAAAATATTGTGCAAAAAATCTAGAGCTATTTTTCTGTAACAAAGCTTGAAAAACCTTTCAGTTGAAAGTAGTGCAGATAGCCTGCAGAGGCTAAGTTTGAAAGAATACTGATTGTAAGAGACCTGAAGAGGCTCGGAGACAAAGAATACTTGTAACGATTTTTTAGAGATAGTGAAATCTCAGAAAGATATCTGAAGACTGGACATAGCCCACGGTTTGGGATGAACCAGTATAAAAATTGTTGTGTCAACATCTCTTAACTCTTAATCTTTCTTATCTTTCAATTTTTCGATCTTACTAGTTTTTATACAAGTTTTCAAAAAATACTTTATAACTTTGATTTTCAGTAGTTCTTGTGAAAAGAACAAGTTTCTTTTAGCAAAACGTTTTCGAAGGGGCTTTAAAAAATAATACACAATTCAACGCCCCCTTCTTGTGCATTAATATATTGTATAATAAGTCTTGTATTAACGTGTGATTCACTTAACTTAGCACTGGGAGGGAGGTTTATTATGATTGGACGTGAGGATAGGAAGTATTGGTGCTTTGGGCTTAATTAAATGTGTGGTCTTGATGTAGATTGAAGTTATGAGTATAGTAGAAACCAAAATAGGGAGCATGCTCAAGCGAAGAAGCTGAGTGTATGATAGCCCTATACAGGCCATTTTTGTTTAAAGTAGGTCCATGACCTATACCAAAAAAAAAAGATAGAAAAGAGGATTGACATTTTTTTCTCTTCATCCTATATTATTACTATATTCATTATAAGTGTGTGAGTAGCATCCCTTGGTATAAGGGGTAGTGAGCACCACATCTGGTGAAGAAAGCGAGTGGTGAGAGAGAAGACGTTACTCATGAATGACGAGTTTCACCTAAAGTTTTGTGAAAGTAACGGTGGATTCAAGATATTAAACAATTGCGATGAAAGACTCCTAGTTTGGAGGTAAGCCTTTTAGGGTGAAAAGGATAAGAACTTTTTTTGAAATTTTATCTCTTATGACAACAAGCTCATTAGCGGTGACAAATATTAGAGTGAGATAATAAGTGATTGAGGTTGCTCCTTTCTTCAATATGTGAATCGTTCTCCAAAATAGAGAGTATTTGGAGCTTGATTACTGTAAGA
Organism: Erythroxylum novogranatense; assembly: GCA_029891385.1. Lineage (NCBI taxonomy): Eukaryota > Viridiplantae > Streptophyta > Magnoliopsida > Malpighiales > Erythroxylaceae > Erythroxylum > Erythroxylum novogranatense. The sequence continues at coordinate 54,148,155 of CM057235.1, read as the reverse complement.
AGTGTTTCTTAAGCCCAACCTAAACGTTGCAAGTTATTATGTGGGAGCTAAGTGTTTAAGTCATGATAGTGGGATCGTGCAGCCATTGGTGAGCCTTGATCAGTGTTTGACATGTAGAATAATGAAACAAGTCAAGGACTTGTGAGGAGGCAAGGGCGAAAAGGGGCAATGTCAAGTGTTGGCATGCATTGGTGCACATTGGCAGAAATCTTTGATGAGATGCAAGATTCAGATGTGAGACCAAAAGAATGCTTGAGACGAACATCAGGTGGAAGGTTAGTTGGATTATATGCATGACAAGAATATGCGAGAGTTCCAGGATGATTTAGCAAGTAGATTAAGCATGGTGTGAGCTTTGGGAGAGTTTCAGACCCTGTACGAGCTGACTTGGCTAAGGCTAATTTCATGATGGACTAAGAACTTAGTGTGTGCTCAAGTGGACGGACCACGGTTATTGGAGTTAGTATGGGTAAGTATTGGATTGAACCAGTGTGCTATTGGCTTTGATAACTCATTATCAACGGATAGAGATGAGGAGATATTAGATGATGTGGCATATAAGATCATAATGGATGAACATTAGCTCTAAGAGATAAAGATCATGTGGAAGGATCATCTAAACATAGAGGAGATCTTCGTAGATATCGATAATTATTCCTAGATAGTGTAATCTTTTATCTTTTTATAACTTAATCCTATTAGATAGAGTCCTAATTGGATAAGGATGTCATTTATTGGTTAGTATGATGTAATCTGATAAGGATAAGATATGATAAGATTGTGATCTTAGCTAGTATAGTTTTACTAGGATTTTAACTTAGTCATCTAGAGGTGTTTATAAATAGCTCATTTGAGCCTAAATCTTCTCAGAGACACTCAGAAGGAGTGAACAGTTAGGTGGGAGATACTTAGAATTTGAGAGAGTATTCCTTTGTATACTTTGAGGGAAGTAATAGAAGGTTGGCTTTTAAGCTGTATCTCTTTCTCATGTTCTTATTGTTGCCATTATTATTTAGTTTTTTATAGTTTTATTGTAAGGGTGTGAGAGTGAAACACTGCAAAGTTCGTGAAGTGTTCAAGAACAAGTAGGTTGGTCGATGATCACGAAACAAGGCTTAATCTTACTTTGACGGAGCTAAGTGATAAAAGGGATGGCGCATCTTGTGGGACAAGTTCATGCTTGAGGAAAACCTTTGTAACACTAAAGGAAAGTTTTGCAGTGAAGCTAGATAGGGAGACAATGAGAAAGTAGTTGACATAGTTTGGAGATAAAGAATCAACGTTTGTTGGGAAGATAGTGTTATCAATGTAATCTAAGAGGTCAGATGTAATAAGGATCGTTTGAATTTAATTGCGCCATATGAAATGACTGAATGAATCTAATTGTGTTGTTAAGAAATTTGTGATTTAACTAAATGGTAGAGTACAAGTACGTGAAATATGTTTAACTATTAAGTAGTGTTTGTGATTGGTGGTTGTGTTGTAGGTGTGATACTATAAAAATAAAAAGATGAACAATTCTAAATTACTCAACTTTTTAGATTTTTTTAATTCAGTGTTTAAGCTTTTAAATTTTTTAATTGAGTGACCAACTTTTTAAAAACCTTAATAGTTCAGAACAAAATGTTAGTTTCATTAGTAATTTGTTGAATTGACTAATAAAATCATTTTTGTTCATAATATGTGAATGTCCATATGAAAAAATAGTGGCCATAGTTAAACTGAAGTAAAGAGATTTTTTTTCAAGACATATCATGAATAACAAAATTTTCGTTAGCCAAATCAATAAATTATTAACGAAACTAATATTTTGAACTAAACTGTTAAGGTTTTAACAGATTTGTCACTCAATTGAAATTTTCAAAAATTTAGGCACTTGATTATATTTTTTTAAAAAAAGTTGGACATTTTAGGATTGATTATCCTAAAATAAAATGTTAAATTGATTCACATGTGAGTTTTGATAATACAAAACGAAAATCGTGATATTTTTGTTATTTTAACTTATGAAAAGTTTAAAATCTTAAAATATACGATATTGGTGTAAATCATAAGCTAAAGCACAATAGAAAAATTAAAATTTATTTAACATGTTCATATCATTGGCAATAGATTGAAGTACATTCGCTATTGTTGTGATATGTTCTCGCTATTGTTGTGATATGTTCTATCTTCTTTGTCCATGTCTCAAGCTATGCAAATGTACAACTAAATTTACCATAAACTCTTTTAGGAAGTCAATAATCAGTTCCTTTATCATAAATTAGGAAAGTCCAAATTTTGAATATAAAACTGGTAGGGTTTAAGGATCTAGTTTCTGAAAAATCACATAAATAGGACTACCTGTACCTTTCCTAGATTGCCATTTTATGGCCATGTACCTTTCGATTGTGTGTCAAACACTACAAGAAAAGAAGACATTCTGCGACGTTTTTAAAACGTCACAGAATGTCAAAAAACGTCGTAAAATGTATTTTGCGACGTTTTAAAAAACGTCACAAAAAACGTCACGGAATGTGCAGTAGGTAAAAGGTTTCCGCGACGTTTTATGAAAAACGTCGCAAAAAATATTGACATTTCTGACGTTTGAAAATGTCACTAAAAATTAGACAATCATGACGTTTTAAAAACGTCACAGAATCTTTAACATTCCGCGACGTTTTTAAAACGTCACAGAATGTTAAGGAATCTGCGACATTTTTTTGGAAACGTCGCGAAAGGTCTTTAGTGACGTTTTTAAAAACGTCACGAAATGTCTTTTGTGACGTTTTTATTATTATTTTTCATTTTTTTGAAAATAAAATTAATTTAATAATTTTTTAATTTTAATAATTATTTTTTATCTTATTTGTTTAATAACTATTCAATATTATTTATGAATTTTATTCATTTAATAATTCTTCAATTTTTAGTATATCATTAATTTTAAACATTCATTATTATTTTTTCATTTTGAAAATTATTTTAATTTAATAATTATTTTTAAAATACAAAATTTTATATCTTTTAGTGTTATTGTTATTTTCATTGAATAGAACAAAGGATCCTTCAATACATAAAGTTCCTTTAAACATTGGAAGAGTAACTAAAACTATCAAATTTGAAAAGTTTTATCTGATCACTAATCTTCCTAGAAGCCAAATTATCGTGTCTTGAACTTGTTTTGTTTCAACACCGATTTATCGATACAATCGCCTCTTGTTTGTCACTATCCTCTTGCTTCTTAGTATCCTCTTGCTTTTCAGTGTCTTGCTTCTCGATGTCCTCATTCTTCTTCAACTCATCTAACTCCACTAAGGAATCATTTTCCCCAGGCTCTGTAATACCATTACTCACAACTGACATTCAGGGAATCAGCTAGTCTTGGTGAGGATGCTTTTATTGCTATCTCTTTATCAGCCTGCACAAGAGGTCAAGTTAGAAAACATAAATGAACAAGGAATCACAAGTATTTTTACAAGGGAAATTACATGCCCGATCGACTTCATCTATCGATGCCTCTCTGGCTCTCTCTCTTCAACCGGAGCAAGTTGAAAATGCAATGTTTGTGATAACCATATTATGTTGAACGGCTAGAAATAATCCAATGCGTTGGCAAACATAGTATAGCATCAATACAAGATCACAAGCCCAGCAGTCTCAACAATGTAAATGCATAATAAATTGGAAGAGAAGAACAAGTACATAATTGACAACAGCTCCACGGATTAATCAGAGCCAATCCATTTCCACGAATTAAGGCACAATTTTTGGGAAGAGTACTTTATAATCATATGACCCTTATTATAAAACAAAATTAGTATGGAGTTAAAGATCGTAATACTGGTACAAATATGTATAATACAGGCATAAACAGTTGAAAGATTAAACAGGAGACTTACTTTAAGTGCCATATTGTCAATTCCTTTTGTGGTTAGAACAACATTAATATTGTTGTAAGTTAATAAACAATTAAAACAGATTTTGAATCCCCCATAAAGTTGTTGCTATCTTTTGCTGATTCATAACTAGGATCACCATCCATAGCTAGTCCATCTGCATTTTCCTTTTCTAGTTGCAAGCAAATGTCTTCTATTTCTTGGATTTCTTCTACTTTTTCTAGAAATCCAACAGGCGATTGATGATCCCAGCACTGATGTTTCCGTATAGGCAAGCCTAATTGTTCATTATGCAATTTCCTTTTCTTGTTCCACCTAGCAATGCCTATACAGGTGAAGGAGTTTTCTCGAATGCTATGGCACCTGGAGCCATTGCCGTTAAGCTGGCTAATGCTTCCTCTTCCAATGATTTATTTTCCCCTGATGACCTTAATCTCTAGTAACACAAGATCACAACCTCAAATTTCAGAATGAATTGAAAATACTAAACATTGATATATAGGACATTATACTTATAGTTCATCATAATGTAAACTAATTCAACTTTAACCAAAAAGCATAATTGAGACTAACACTTAAAGGATATGAGTTCAACAGATGCAACTAAAGTCACCATCTTTGTACTAAGAGGCTTGCCAGAGTTCCTTTCACCAAGATATCTTCCCAGATTGCAAATAAGATCGATTCTTTGGTCATTCTTTCGTTGATCTATGAGAACATTCAATTTTCGCTGATGCCCGTAATCTTCTCGGTTGGATCACATTGAATAAAGTATGTCGTCTTGTTACGCTTAACTCGAATATACATTGGTGAAAAGATCACAATAAAACAAACCGAGCATAGTGAGGTCCAACAAAACTCTACCACTAAACTATTTTATGGCTTGAAAATGTAAAAGTGATGAAAACAACATCGATGAATAGGAAGGAATCATACAAGTTTCATAGACGGACCCTTTAAATTCGTTTTAACAGTTGTTCAAAGTTATCAATCAAGAAAGTGAATCTTTCTAAAGCAACAAAACAGAATAATGAATAGAACAACGTTACATTTCACAACTAAATATTTCAATCCATCCATTTTCAATCAATAAAGAGACCAAAAGACATCTCAATTCATCCACAAACATCAAGTTTTTAAGAAATGCTACCCCACCAACGTGGAATCTAAAGGAGAAATTTTATGAGATGTTCTTAAACATAAATCAACCAATAATAATCAAAATAAAAACTAAATTTCCAGGTAAACTAAGATCAATTATCATAAATGATAGATACCTACAAAGGGAATAAACTTACCATCTTTCACTAAAGAAGGAACTTGCAGAATGCACACCGCAACAACAAAAATGCACAAATTCATAGCGATCACGTTAAATATATAGATAACATTCGACCTTTTCCTGAGGACCCGAAATCCACAAGTACTCATTAATTCAAACCCAGCACTAGCAAGCAGAGCATAAAGGCTCGCGCTCTTCTTCTTGAAGCTTGAGCGAGATTTCACGAACTGGGCCCTTTTGGATCCGTTTCATGAGGTGAGTGGAGAACCCTAAAATCTTGTTCCGAAGGTGCTTGGATGAAGAAGCGAAAGGTCATCGGTAGTGGAGAAAATGGTGGGTGAGGAAGAGAGAGGTAGGTCTATAGGACCAGTTTCTCCTGGAGAGTTGTTGGCAACAGTGAGTCATGGAAGGGAAGAGTGAGGAGGGAGAGCTGAAAGAGAGAAATGAGTGGTGGGTCTTTGGTGAAAGAGAAGAGAGTGGGAATGGAAAAGAGTGAAGGGAGAGAAAAGACCGAAAAGCGGAGAAGAGAAGAAAGAAACCAGAAGAAGAACGCGACAGAAGAAAGTAGCAAAATCCTGGGAAACAAAATCTTTTAAACATTAATCGAACAAACAACGACGTTTTCTTTAATATAACATAACGAATTCTATTTTGCAACGTTTTATTGGAAAAACGTTGTAAGAAGTCTAATAAATCTATGACGTTTTATACAAACGTCGTAAAAAATTAGCTCTTTTTGTGACGTTTCTTAAACGTCACAAAAAGATTGAACAATTAGTGACGTTTTTTTTTAAACGTCACGAATTGTATATACTTGTTGTAGTGAAAGCTTCTTAAATTAAAGAAATTTAATACAAGCCAAAGTTCATATACGCTTAGTTGATACCTTATTCAATTTAGTTTATCCCAAAAGCTGACTTGTTTAACATTAAAATGGAGAGGTGATTAAGAAGTTGAAAGAGATCTCTTTTCTGGTTCAGATAATTATACAGAAGAAGATGATGATGACGACGACGATGAACAGCTAGGGATCATCTATATCCAAGCAATAGCAGTAATTGGAAATTCTGATTTCATCGAGTAAAGACAGTTGAAATTAACAAGCTTCTAATGAACATGGGTTCTTCTACGTCGCATGTTCAAAGCCTAAATTTATGAACCAGGTTCCTAGTTTGTCTCTACAGAACTTCCAAGCAGAGAGCGAAAACAATGGTGTTCCCTTCCATCCAATAAGTAGAGACTTGCCGTTCTTGTCAAGACTACAGAGGTTTCCGTTGCGAGATTGCTGAAGAACCAAGTTCGCTTGATACAGAGACGACTCACTAAACCCTATTTCCACCATTCTAAATTTGGAGAAGAATGCTCTCCACACATCTATTCTTACACATCTGGCAATCCTCTCACGGCCCTCCATCGCCACAGTGTCTCGTATCCCATGAGCGAAAGTTGCCTCAATTTCTTTCCTGTGCTCTACGTTCTGACTCATGCATGTGTTGATGGAATCAAACTGAGCACTGTAATAGAACAATGCTTCTATGAAACGAGTGACGAATGCTGGCGAATTGAGGTTCGCTTCAGCTTCACAGACAATCATCAGCGATGGACCGATGTTTTTTATCACTCTCATTAAGTTTTCCAAGCATTCAGGCCTTGACATCATAGTTCTTAGCGTAATGTTAGCGGAAACTATTAGAGACTCATCTGCTGCTAAATCAAATTGCTCTTCCCTGATCTCATTCCAACTCGAGTAGTAAGCTACCTTGTATGAGAAAGGGATGTTCATGGACTCAGCAAAATTTTCCAGTCTCTTACCAGTCTCATGTATCCTGTCTCTCTGTCTTAAGCAACCAACAGCTGTTATTTTAAAATGTCTAAGTGTGGGTTGTTGTCGTTCTACAAGTGCTTGCATCAAAGCTGTCCACTGGATTCCGCTTCTAATTTCAAGATCGATCACATGGAGCTTTCTGGCTGATCCAATGTTTTCGATTATGGTTTGGGTTGTTGTGAGCTGGATCACTGGGTTTAATGGAACATTTTGGTGGTGACTAAGGAAAGCTAGACTTGTGCTTAACCCATGAGGATTTTGGCACCCCAAGGGCTTTGGTATTGACCTTCCTGCTTCCTTATCAATCCTCTCCCGCAAAGCTTCAGCAAAGCAGTACACAACTCTCTGAACAGGGTTGGCTTTATTAGATGCAATCCATTCACAACGAGACAGCAATCTACTTGCACAATCAAATTGTCGGAATCCGACCTTCTCAGCAGCTGCTAAGAGAAGATGGGCAAGTTCAACATTCCATATTTCTTGCTCGGAGAGTCCCGTCAAAGCATATCCGAAAGGGTGCATGAGTATGGAGAGCTCGTCGTAGCTTTGTTCAGAGAACTGTATGTATCTTACTCCAGCAACTCTCATGGTCTCTTCTGTCGACAAGTTCCATTTACTCCCTGAGCAAGCTTTATCTTTAGCATCATTCAACTGTGTCAGGTTCAGTTTCTTAATTCCGCTACCGTAGCTGTTAAGAAGCTCCAGCGAAAATGACACAGTCGATGACTGTACCAAACTTTTAGCATGTTTGAAGGTATTCTCAAGCTTTCTGATCTCGTGCAGTGGCGGCCTTGGTGCTGTAAAACAAGAGTCTAAGTACTCATCCAGCGGCAGAGAGTTTGATTTATTTGCAGGAAGAAGACACAGAGAAGGCGACCGTCTAGGTTCCTCCAATAAAGGGAACTGTTCTTGTCTTCTTTCCATTTCTCTCTGATCAGATCCTCCGAGAGAACTATAAAGACCATCTTGGGTTCCATCGAAGTCGAATGAAGTGGAAGGGAACAAAGCACCTGACATCTGAAAGTAAAGAATCTAACCGGCCAATTCACCCACAATTGTGACAAGAGGGTTATATGTAATCTTCGATCATCACCTAGACATGGAAATTGACGAATGAAGACAGCGACAATAATACATGAACAAGACAGTGCCGATAATGTTGATCTTTCGATATTAGCCACCACGATCTGCATTGAATAAGATATTTGACATCTAAAATATAATATGCTCTGTATTGTCACTACTCTTCAAGATCATAAACAACGTCCAAGACAAATGCTTTTATATATATTAATTAGTTGTCCGAGTCTCCCGAGAAACAAATCCAATCATCAGACTCCAGAAGTATAAACGAGCGGAGACATGAGAGCATCAAACCAGGACTCTTATGGAATCTATACCGTTGCACATGAAATGTTCTCTTTTAAGGGATGCAAGAGTCTTAAAGTTTAAGGCTATGACATGTACTTTCTAATATATACATTATTCCTCCTTTTAAATAATAAAAATTACAAAACTTAGCAAGAATAAATTCTTGGTTGAACTCAATGTTAGATTATTTAGTGACCCATGTTACTTATAGATTTGAGTCCAATGAAACGAGCCTAATATGACAGTCTTTAAAGGTTGAAGAGAGAGAGAGATGCGAGAGATATGAGAGTGAGACTAGCAAAGAGTCTATAACTTCTTAGATCGCCGGTGGTTTTACTCCCCTCTTAATCCATGACTACGTCTTCTTCGTCCTGTTCCTCATCTCTTGTTCCCCTAGCCCAAATCACTGTACCATCACCTAGACCATCTTCTTCGACTCTTTCACCAAACCCTAATCTCATCCAAATTGTAGATCCAAACCATTATCCTGTTAAGAATCAGACAACTATAGGAGGGCAAAATCAGTCTGCAAAGTCATTTGAGTTAGCTGAACTAGAGGCTTCCTTAAACACTCAAGATCTTAGAGCTTCGGTGAAATCAATACCAAAAACTTGGAAGTCTGTAGTTTTCAAATTAGTGGAGGAATCCTCAAATGTTAAGGCATTAGCCTATTACCCCTCGAAGATTAAGGATGAACACATTTTTGTCATTCCTCTGCTAGAGTTGCCGCAGAAAGGTGCAGCAAAATTTCGACATGCTCTAATAGGCTTTTTCATTGGTAAGCGTCTTGCCAACCCAGTGGTTCAAAGAGCCCTTTCTAAAGCATGGTTAGTGTTTGGTTTAACTGAAACTCTGATTAATAATTCAAATAAGTTTTTGTTCAAGTTTGATTCGGAGGTTGGTATGAATGAGGTTCTAGAGAAGGGCCCTTGGCATATCTAAAGAAATCCCTTATTCTTACAAAAATGGAGCTTGAATGTTGATGAGCAGGAGGAGATTAGGTATGCTCTAGTGTGGACTAGATTCCATAATATTCCATACGAATATTGGAACAATGAAGGGTTGGGCAGGATAGTTAGTGTAGTGGGACAATCTCTGCTTATGGATAGGATGTCTAGAATTCTATATGCCAGAATGTGTGTGAAATTAGATTTGGAGGGGAGTTAGCCTTCTTCTTTTCAGTTGGCCATTTATAATGAAGAAGGAAAAGTATCTTTTAAGGAAATTAAGATAGAATATGGATGCAAGCCTGAGAATTATACACAAAAGTAGGAATGGAAACCTACAGGCCACATGTTTGATACTAGGACACAACAAGAGTTGGAAAAGGAGAATGTTTCACTACCTATATGTGTAAACCAACTAAAGGGGTGTAGTCAGGAGCAAGGCCCTGAAAAGGATCAAGTAAGTCCTAAGGAGAGCAGATTTTCTGAAATCCTCAAGGAGCAAAGAAAGGGCAAAGAAGTTCAACAAAAGTAGGATGATTATAAAGGATGCCTTGAAGATGCTGACTGCCCTATTTTGAGTCTAGTAGGTAACCCCATTTCCTCTCCTAAATCTGATTTGGTTCCAAATAACTCTATTGAAACTCAGAGTCTGAGTATGTTGGAAGGGGCAGAGGGGGATTTTACTAGTAGGAAGAGCAGGAAATCTAGGAGGAAAAAGTAGTTGGGTTTAGTTCTGTATAGTGTGATGGATTTAGGTTTTTGGAATACAAGGGGTCTTAATAACTCAAAAAAACAGTTAGCTGTGAAATCTTTTCTTAAGATGTTGTCGATTTCTTTCGTATGCTTGATAGAATCTAGGATTAAGTCTTGTTCCCTTTTGAATAATATATACTCTTCTATGTTTCCTAGAAGGCATTACTACAGTAATTGTTAAGTCAATTATAATGCATATTTGTTGGACTTAATTGTGGTTGATTTGTGGAAATTGTGTTCATAAATTGATAGAATTAATTGTTAAATGTCCACAGATGGTTTTCAATGCCGTAAAGAAGAAGAAGGATCAAAAAGAGGAAAAATATGGCAAGAAGTGCAAAAATTCCAGTCTGGCGAAATTCAAAGATTAGACGTGGGCACGCCCAAGGACAGAATCCCAAATCTGTAGACTTCCAGAATTTATCTCCAATTAGAACACAATCGTCAAGATTTTGTGGAGCCCTTTTTAAGAAGTTTCCCGCTTAAATTTGAAGATGATCTAATTGAAATGAGATCTAACCAAGATCATGGAGAGATTTTATTGGAAAAGAGGAGGCTGACGTGGACCAAGGGAGGCTAGGTTTTGGAGATTGATTGGTGGCTGGTGGTACTGGGCAGTGAGGACGCAGATAGCAGTTTTCTTTTGTTTTTGGTTTTTCAGAGTTTTAGAGAGTATCATCGCATATTCAAACTCTGGAGGCTGTCGCATATCACTTTAGTTTTTAGTTTTCATAGTTTAATTTCTTGGGAACTGTTCAAGTAGATAAATCGTTGGCTATTGGACGGATTCAACTTCTGGTTTCTTGTTCATAGATTTTTTGCACAATTCCTCTGTTATTTCCAATTCTATTATTAAAGACCAGTTATGGAGATTGTTCTTTTTATCATTTCTTTTGTTTTCAATTCAAGTATGATTAACTAATTTCCTTGTCTTGGTTGAGGGATCCGTGTTCCATGCTATTATGGTGAGATGTCTGAATCTTCTTCATGTTTATTAACGTTCATTGGAAAATTTCAGATTAATCTTTTTAATTGGATTTGTTAGTTTCTAGGTGCGCAACTAGGGATTAATGGATTTAATCGCTAGGTTAACAAAATCTGACGTTCAATTTTGGTAACCACAAGTAGCAAATAGGATTAACCCCTCTACGTTAGAGTTGGAAAATTCTAAGAAATTATCCACTTGATTGATTTCATGTCGTACATGTTATCACTTGTCATTGGTTCTTAATGCTATTATGCAATTAATCTATGATCGTATCTAGATTGTTGTTTAATAAGGTTGCAAGGATACATGTTTCTAGTCAATAAAATTGATAGAAAATTCTTTCAATGAATGTTCGTTAATTATTATAATGTTTGTCGAGGATCCAAAATAGCATGATAACATCGGTGACCGAAACCAAGGTATTTTTTCCTATCGATTTTTCAGTCTTGATTATTACTTCAATTTGCAATTTTTCCTTTTTGATTTTCATTCTTCTTTCAGTAAGTAACAAAACCCCCCTTTTTTATTATTTGTGTTGTTTGAATTCGTGATCTTCATAATCGTGAAATTCCTCGTGGGAACGATATCCGCTTGCCGCTACTACATTAAGTTGTTTTAACGGAAGTGAAAATTTTTATATTTGGTTGCAGGCGACAGCATCACCAGTAATTTAGATCAAGCTTCATATGCTAGGTTAGTGATAGCTTGGAATCCAGATCGTTTCCTTTGTTCTCCTATATTTACTAATGATCAACTGATTCTTTTGGAGGTGACCTTTATAAACTGTGTTTTAGCTTTTTTTGTCACTTGTGTCTATGGGTCGAATAATTTTAATCATAGAAAAAATCTTTATTAGTTTGCTCTTTCTAATATCAAACTCAATGTCGGGAGTCATTTGTGGATTATAGTTGGGGACTTTAATGATATTATGTTTTCTCATGAGGTTGATCCTCTTAGTTCCTCGGCTATTAATGGTATGAGTGACTTTAGGAAGTGTGGAGGATTATGGATTGTATGATTTAAATTCTAGTAGTCTTAGTTTTACTTGGACTACTAAGCAATCTAGTGATCTCCTCATAGCAAGAAAATTAGATAGAGCTCTTATCAATACATATTGGAGTTCTTGCTTTCCTAGAGCCTATGGAGAGATTCATAATCCTAACATTTTAGACCACTCTCCTGTAGTGATTAGCTCTTTAACTATCCTAAAGAAGAGATCCTCTCCTTTCAGGTTTTCAAATTTCCTAGTATCCCAGCCAAATTTCCTTTAGATGGTAGAAGATGATTGGAATTCTGATGTTCGGGGAACTCCTATGTTCTGTGTGGTGTCTAAGCTTAAAATAGTCAAACTCAAATCCTTTAACTTAGAACATATAGGTGATGTTAATGTTAGGGTTGAGACTTGTCAAGCTGTCCTTAAAAATATCCAAGACCAAATGAGACTTCTGCCTAATAAGACTCAACTAGTAACCGAGGAAAATAAGGCCATTACCAACTTGATTAAAGCTTTAAGTGATCAAGAGTCTTTCTATAAACAATCATCCCGTATTAAGTGGCTCAGAGAGGGGGATAGAAACACTAAGTTCTTCCACAATTCACTGTTGTCAAATAAAAACAGGAACAACATTCACTTATTAGTGCTGGGAAATGATCATAGGATTACTGACTTGGAAGAAATCCACAAACAGTTCTTGTTTTTTTTTATAAAAAACTCTCTTGAAAATAAGAAAGATCTAGTCTCTTCTAGGGAGTATGTGGTAGCTCTTTCTCCTCATCCGATTCTTGAAAACCTTAGAAACATTCACATAACTGAAGTCTCTATGTATGAGATTAGGGATGTATTCTCCTCCTTCAATCCATATGAGGCCCTTGGTCTGGATGGGTTTAATAGCTTCTTCTTTAAATAAACATGGCATATCATTGGGGATGATGTCACTAGGGCCATACAGGATTTTTTACAACATAAGAGGTTTCTCAAAAAGCTTAACTCAACTTTTATTTCTCTTGTTCCTAAGAAGAATCATCCATTTATTATTTTTGGTTATAAACCTATCTCCTGTTATAACATGATCTATAAGGTGATCACTAAAATCATGGCCAATAGACTCAAAGAGATATTGCCCCATATTATTATCCCAAAACAAAATTCTTTCATAAAGAACCACCGTATAGAGGACAACATCTTTCTAGCTCAAGAAAATTGTAAGAACTATCACCTTGCTAATAATCATAAGAGATGTGTTTTTAAAGTGGATTTGGAAAAAGCTTATGATTCAATTCAATGGGATTTTCTCCTGAATGTGCTCTTAATTGTAGGACTCCTCCTATGATTATCAAGTGGATTGATGAGTGTGTAACCTGTCCTTCATACTCTACCCTAATTAATGGATCTCCTACTAAACTTTTTTGTGGTAAGTCAGGTTTAAGACAAGGAGATCCTCTTTCATCGTATCTCTTTATTATTTGTATGGAGGTACTCTCTAGGAGTTTGAATGCTTCAGTAGCAGATAATGTTTCTTTTAAATACCACTAGAGGTGTAAAGTTCTTAAACTTTCCCATATTTTGTTTGCTAATGATCTTTTATTGTTTTGTCATACTGATTTGACTTCCGTGCATACTTTGCTTAATTGCATGCGCACTTTCTCAAAATTTTCTAGTATGGACATGAACGTTAATAAGAGTCAGTTCTTTTTATCTCTTGATACGAATCATATGGCCTATCAGATGGAAACAATTTTAGGTCTCAAAAGAGGTTATCTCCTTATAAGGTATCTGAGAGTTCCTTTATTAACAGGTATGTTGTTTAGGAGAGATTGCTTGCCACTGTTGGATAAAATTGATTCCAGGGTAAATAAATGGACCCATAAAACTCTGTCCTATGCTAGAAGACTTCAGTTGGTGATCTTAGTCCTCTATACTTTTTAGGTATATTGGTTTAGTAATTTCATACTTCCCTCCTCCATTATTAAAGAAATAGAGTCTAAACTTAGGAATTTTTTATGGTCTGGGAAGGTTGTGTCCAAAGCTCATGTAAAGGTTAAATGGAATGACTTTTGTAGACCTAAAAAAGAGGTGGACTAAGGATTAAAAATTTGTGTACCTGGAATAATGTCTTGTTAGGAAAAAGAATATGGGTTCTTTTTAATGATAGTGAAGCCTTATGGGTTATGTGGGAACATACCATTATTCTTAGAAGGAAAATTTTTTGGAGTGCTTTATCGACTAATAATAGTTTTTGAAATTGGAGAAAGCTTCTACATGTTAGAGATCTCATTGGGAACCAATTCAGATTTAGGATAGGAAATGAGAATTCTACTTTCTTATGGCAAGACCCTTGGCATCCTAGAGGTATCCTAAAGGATCTCTCAACTCCTAAAGTGATCAATGAATTAGAACTCCTGATGAACGCAAAAGTAGCTGATATTATCATAGACAATGGATGGTGTTGGCAAGATGCCACAAATGAGATCATTCGTATGCTAGAGTCACTAATGTATCAACCAGATTGTTCCTGACTTGATAGATTGTAATGGATTGTCAGCCCTTCAAAAGTATACACAAATGCTTCAGCTTACAATTTTACGAGACCTCCTAATCTGAACGTGCCTTGGCATAAATTAGTGTGGCATAACTGTACACACCCAAGGTATTCTTTCATCCTATGGTTGGCTTTTCTAGATAAAATACAAACAAGGGATAAGCTCCTTTATTATTATGTTCCAAATGACCACTCCCTATGATCATTGGATAAAGAGTCAATTAACCACCTCTTCTTTGAATGTTCATTCTCAAAATTAGTGTGGTTACATTGTCTCAACCACTTTCAAATATACCTTCCAAACCAGTTAAGCCTTCAATCCATTCTAAATTGGTTCAATCAACTTCAAAACTTCAAAAATTTGATCTTAACATTTTTATCATCATATTATATGTTATTGTGTATAACTTATAGTCTAAAAGAAACCTCAAAACCTTCAAAGACATAGTCATGGAAGTGGTGAGCATTATCACTAGAGTAATCTTCAAAGTTATGGAACAACTTTGTGCAAATACTGAGAGAAGGTAATTGTGGAGTTCTGTTTTCTTTTTTCTAATGTAATGTTTTGCGGGTTGGTTTCATGTTATGAAAATTTAAGGTAAAGAGGAGTTCACAATATCATCTCCATCTTTGCAAATTTATAACAATGGTGAAACCAGTCATCAAGATAGTGTTAATAAAAGTCGGGTTTTACTTGAATGTTTTGGATGAGTGGTTTTTCAAAAGCCTTAAAATAATGCCTAGGAAGCTTAGTGTAGGGATAGATTGGATGCAAGCATCAGGGGGACAGGTCAGCGCATTCTACAAAGGTCCTTTACTTTTCAGAAAAAAAAAGCTGACTTTAGTGAAGGAGATCAAGTCAATGGATTCTATTAAGCTCTATCGGTATCCTTAATGTTGAGATGCTATAAAAGTGCAGTGATTATGTATGATAGGAATGGGTAAGGTTGTCTCTCAAAACATTATTGGAGAGATGGCAGAACTAGGCAATATTTTTTTATTTGGTTTTATATAGTTTTAGTTCTTGTGTCATACATTGATTTGCTTGTATTCAGTTTAGATTTGCATCAAGACTGTTCAGGTGGGGTTGGTTATGTTTTGGTTTCGGTATGAGATTTGGTTGTGGGCAATCTCTAGCTATATACATAAACCTTTATTTTCTTAATTTATAATATTACCAATTTATCAAAAAAAAGAGCCTAAAATAATAGTTATTGGGTATTAAGGAGTTGACCTTAAATGAGTCAAAGAACCTTTCCCTCTATCCTTTAAAATAAAATGCAACAGTAGATATATTGGTTGGTTGTTTGTATATTTTAGGAAACTATCAAGAGAGGTTTCTAAACCATTGTAGAAACTAATTAAAGAAGATAAGGCAGAAAGGGAATCAATCTTTATAAATACTATAATGGATTCAGGTATGTCAAGTGTTAATCAATCTTGCATTATTTGTTTACAATTAGTATCAGAGAATAGTTATCCTAAAGGTTTTTGACTTTTTGAATTTATGTTGAACACTGATTGTTTCTGCGATGTTGTTTTTCTCTTTTGTTTGGAAGGGGTATGGGTTCTGAGTTTGTTTATGAATAAATACAGATTGTTTAAAAGTTAAAGAAATGAAAACGAAAGTTTCAATTGGTAAAACGTTTTGACATTTACGTGGAAATCAAGTTAGAAAGGGTTGAGAAAGAAAGATTCTAGATGGCCTTTAGAGTTGTTGGACTGAATTGCCTCCTGAAAGGAAATCGTGAAAGAAACGGGCATGACTTATTAGTTAAAAAAATATGCACAACAACATTGATGGATAAAAAACTGAAAAAATTAAATCAACCAAAAATAATCAATTAATTATGTCATTAATTGTGAAAAGAGCTTAAGATAATAGTTATTGGGTATTAAGGAGTTGACCTCAAATGGGTCCAAGACCTTTTCCCTCTTTCCTTTAAAATAAAATGCAACAATAGACATATTGGTTGGGTGTTCTTATGTTTTTGAAAACTATCAAGAGAAGTTTCTGAACCATTGTGGAAACTAATTAAAAAAGCTAAGGTAGAGAGGGAATCAAACTTTATAAACACTATAATGGATTCAGGTATATCAAGTGTTAATCGATCATGCATTATTTGTTTATAATTCATGATTATCCTAAAGGTTTTTGACTTTTTGAATTTATGTTGAACACTGATTGTTCTGTGATGCTGTCTTTCTCTTTCACTTTCTAGAATGGGTATTGGATGGGTCGGCAAAATTGGGTCCAAATCTAGTCTCATGGGCCAATCGATCAGTCTTACACCTAAGGCTTAACCAGGGTCTAGCCCATATATTCATGGCCCATTAGCAGAAGGTAATATCTCATGCAAACACGTAAAACCTAAACCTAGCTACGAATCATATATAAGGTAATTTTCTCTCATAATCAAGGTAACAAAATCATAACCTAGTTGCTTTTCTCTGATCAGATTTTATCTCACCTTCACCAAAAGACTTACTTGAGCGTCGGAGGGGCTATTCGGGACACAACCCCCGACGAGCCTTCCTTGTTTTGCAGGTGATTTTACATTGGAACCACTTCAGCGAGTATAGGGATCATGGATCAGAATGGCAACAATCAGTTCAGCCAGAATCCGGCAGAACCAATTGGCGCCCACCGTGGGGCCCGACTTCCGGGCACCACGTCTAGAAACACGCAGATAAGTCAGGCGGCAGCGATGAACCCCGATATAGCTGCTGTTGCGGCTCTGGCGATGCAACGTATCGGTTTGCAGTTACCAGCGATTACATCGCTTTGCACCACACGCCTCTCCGACGGAGTCTTCCAATCCTAACGATCAACTACGGCCTCAAGCATTGGAGCAAGAAGAACAGAGCGTGGCCGTGGAGGATAACGTTGCGCACCATGCAACCCCGAATCACCAGCACCGATTAGATGCAGACCCTCCTCCGTCCATACACGCCGCCCTGAGTCGGAAACAAATAGAAGAGGCGGCTGAGCTGGTGATTCGCCAGATACTGCAGTCGCAAACTGCACAGCAGCCGCCGTCCGTGCGACCAGTCGCCCGACAAACCAGCTACGCAACTGATCATCGCCCCTATGAAGCCCTAGAAAAAATCGCGGATGATAGGACTCATGTAGCTACGAGCTTTCGTCCGGATCGCCCGACGGCGCGATCTGACTCTCCTTCACTCCGGACATCTTGGATACCTCGGCGCTACCGCACAAAGATACCGACCCCAAAAATATCTTCGAAAGACCGACCCTTTGGACTACATGCAACACTTCCAGTCCATGATGAGCCTACATTGTGTTCGGACGCTATCCAATGTAAGGCTTTACGCACGACCTTCCAAGAGGGAGCTCGACGATGGTTCAACGACTTACCCGGGTTGTATCACATGCTTCGAGGATTTCGGTCGCTCTTCACGAATCAATTCGCCACTAATGGCGACCGCAGAAGGCGGCTTTGAGGTGATGCAACTCACCCAAGGAAGGAATGAGAGTTTATGGAGTTCATCACTCGGTTTAACAATGAAGCGGTCGAGGTACTCGACCTCACCTGCTCGTCTATGCTGGCCGCCCTTATGAGTAATACGAGGGACGAAGAGTTCAAGAAGTCACTAGCCCTCGATCAGCCCCGATCTATTCAGGAGATCAGATGCCGGGCAGACAAATACATTCAGCTCGAGGAGGTGTTAAAGAATACAAAACGCCGAGCAGATGATCGTGGACCGAGTGGTAGGACGGATGAGTCTCACAAAAGACAGAGAGACCAGTCGACCTGGAGAAAGCCGAGCGGCCGACATTGGAATCAACAAGACTTCACTCCGCTTAATAAACGATACGCGGAAGTCTTGACGGCTATCATAGCAAACGGGGAAACTATCCGAGAGCCTGAAAAAATGAAAACCCCCTACAAGGACAGAAACACTAGTGTGTATTGCCGTTTCCATAAAGAGGTCGGCCATGACACTGAAGATTGTTGGCAATTGAAGAAAGAGATTGAATTCCTCATACAAAAGGGAAGATTAGGCCGATTTGTGAAGCAGGGGCAAAATGCCGACCGGGACCATCAGCGTAGAACAGGTCGGCCAAACAATAGACGACCGCCTTGGAGGCGAAATGACGGGAATGACGGGGAGGCGAACACTAATACCAATAATCAACGAGAAGAAAGGGGCAATCAAGGAAAGAAATGATGGTAACACCGGCAACAAGCGAGAGCGAATTTGGGGTCATCAATATGATATTCGGTGGAAATGCAATGGGGCTCCACCGATGGGGAGAAAAAGGTATCTAAACAGGTAGACCGGGACCCATCCACCAAAAAGCCGAGGAGAGTGACGAAATGATATCATTCGATGAGTCGACCTCAAAGGAATAAGTTGTCCTCATGACGATGCCCTCGTGATAAACCCGAATATGGACGGATCGAGGTGAAGCGGGTAATGATTGACACGGGAGCTCGATCGACTTGTTGTACTATGAAGCCTTCAAGCAAATGAAGGTACCCAAGAGCGCTATTACCTGACGGCCCCATCAAGGGAGTGACCAGGCGTCGACCCTACAGATTCGCTTCGGGTAAATTTGAAAGTGAAGTTGAGTGAAGCCTTGCCACATAGAAAGGGACGTTGAGTTCCTAGTTATTAAATTCCATGGGGCGTACAACGCGATAATCGGCCGGGCTACACAAAATGCCCTCAGATCGGTCGTCTCCACTTACTACCAGGTTATTAAGTTTCCGACACCCCACGGAGTTGGAGTTGTCAGGGGTCAACAGAAAATTGCTAGAGAATGCTACTTGGCAGAGACGAAGACATTAGATGGGGCGGTAGTACTAATGAGCTCTCTAGATGTGAGAGCTGACGAAGAGGTGGAAAGAATAAACCCGGTGGAAGAAACGCAAAAAGTCGTGCTGGACAAAGCCGACCTCTCTAAGTTTACAAACCTAGGCTCCGAGCTGCAGGGGGACCTGGTTAAAGAAATCACAAACTGTCTGGTGGAAAACAAATCGGTCTTCGCTTGGGTACCGAGCGACATGCCCGGAATCTCTCGATCGGTCACATCTCATTCCTCGGCATTCGCATGACTATAAGCCGATCGATAAAAGAAGCGATGCCACAAAAAAGAACGGCGAGGGTGATCGAGAAGGAAGTGGCGGCTGCCGGAGGCCGGCTTCATCCGAGAAGTCAAGTACCACGAGTGGCTCGCCAACGTGGTGTTAGTAAAAAGAAGAAGCGGAAATGGAGGATGTGTATAGACTTCATCGACCTAAACAAAGCATGTCCAAAGGACGACTTTCCACGCCTAAGATCGATCAATTAGTGGACTCCACTTCAGCCATGAGTTGCTCGACTTCTGGATGCCTTCTCGGGTTATCATCGATCCAAATGAGCACGGAAGGCGAAGAAAGACCGCCTTCATAACCGACCAAGGCACTTTTGCTACCAAGTAATGCCTTTCGGCTGAAAACGTCAGGCGACCTATCAACGGCTCGTCACGAAGTCTTTAAACAATGATAGGCGGACGGTGGAAGCTTATGTGGATGATATGGTGGTAAAAAGTAAGGCGGCGCGGAGCATGTGCAAGATCTCAAAGAAGTCTTCCGGACCTTGAATAAATTCCAGATGAAGCTAAACCGGAAAAATGCGTGTTTGGGTGGCATCAGGAAAATTCACGGGTTTATGATCACTCGGTGGGAATCGAAGCTAATCCGAGAAGATTGAGGCCATCGTCGGATGCCTTCGCCACAATGCTTGAAAGACGTTCAGATCTTGACCGGGCGGATAGTTTCACGATTGGCGATTCATTTCTAGATTGGGAGACAAGTGCCTTCCATTTTTAAGGTCCTGAGGAAAGCGAATGTAACCCAGTTTCAATGGCCAGATGAGTGCGAAAAAGCTTTCCAACACTTGAAACGATATTTGTCTAGACCACATTGCTCGCAAAGCCGCAGAGGGGAAACCCTGATTTTATATTTGGCGGTCACGGAAGGGTCGATCAGCGCGGTACTTATCCGTTCGGAAGAAGTCGAGCAGTCTCCCCGTCGACAACAGAAGGGTTAAGCCGAGCAATGTAAAGGTCGGAGGATACGTCTTACGAAAAGCCGAGGCGGCTGGAAAGCATCCCGGAAAGCTCGGACAGACGTGGGAAGGACCCTATCGAGTGATTAAGCAAGCCGGGCATGGTTCTTACATCCTTAGCGATGAGAAAGGGAAGATTCTACCAAGACCATGGAACTCACAAAACCTGAAAACTTTCTACCAATAGATAAGTATTTATGTTAGTTAATCTTTCCTTGTTATCATTTTTGTATACATCGGTATTTTTTTCCCGTCCCCGCCAGTAGGTTTTTAACGGCCCGCATCCTCGTTATCATCAATAAATGGGTTCCAGATTTCTTGGCAATAACAAGTTACGTTACGTTTGGCAAAGAATGGAAAGTCCAATCAACCATCACTCGGCAAATCTCCATAGATCGACTTCGGTCGGTCGGTCGCCAGGACAAGATCCCTGGGACTTTGCTCGGTACCTCCATAGATCGACTTGATCGGATCGATCGCATGAGACAAGATCCACAGGACCTCACTCGGTAACTCAAGTAGATCGACTTCGGTCGGTCGGTCGCCAGGACAAGATCCCTGGGACTTTGCTCGGTACCTCCATAGATCGACTTCGGTCGGTCGGTCGCCAGGACAAGATCCCTAGGACCTCACTCGGTAACTCCGTAGATCGACTTCGGTCGGTCGGTCGCGAGACAAGATCCAGGACCTCGCTCGGTAACTCAGTAGATCGACTTCGTCGGTCGGTCGCCAGACAAGATCCACAGGGACCCGCTCGGTAACTCCATAGATCGACTTGATTGGTCGGTCGTGAGACAAGATCCACGGGACCTCGCTCGGTAACTCCAGTAGATCGACTTGATCGGTCGGTCGCATGAGACAAGATCCACAGGACCCGCTCGATAACTCCATAGATCGACTTGATTGGTCGATCGCCAGACAGATCCAGGACCTCGCTCGGTATCTCCGTAGATCGACTTCGGTCGGTAGGGTCGCCAGGACAGGATCTCTGGGACCCCACTAGGTCGACCGGTCGCCAAGACAAGACCCTCGGGACCTAGGACCCGACTACGACCCGACCTCAACACCGATCGACCGCCCGTAACACTTAATCCTAATACGCATCCGAAGAAAAGGACAAGCACGAGAATCGACTTTGAAAAAATAGCTTCGAGAAGATGAAATACAAAAACAAAGGTACATTCATATCAAGTTTATCCTGGCCACAAGACCGACCAGGTAAGCTCTTCGGCTACAAGCGACTTTACCAAACTAGAAGCTAGACTACTATGAGCGAAAAAGAAGAGCCGAAAACATGGAGAGTCAGTTCAAAGAAAAGAATTTTATTTCTATGAGTTGATCCTGGTCACAAGCCCGACCAGGTGAGCTCTACAAAAGGGGAGAGGGGGAGCTACAAGCAGCCGACGGAGAAGGAGAATATCCGGGAGAATACGTAGGGGAAGCCCCGGAAGCAGGTGGAAAAGCCGAAGCAGGGGCAGGTTCCAAGGGAGCAGCCGCAGAAGTGTCGTCCTGAGGAAGCTCGTCCTCCTCTTCCGAACTGAGGTCCAACTCCTCCCTAGGGACAGTTCCCCGGTCCTCCTCGGCTCTCTCTTTTACTTCCTCTAGAGAAAGGCCAATAGCGTTAGGAATCAACGGCGTGCAAACTCATCAAGCGAGGGACCGTCTGAGCCTCGAGAACGCAGCGTCATAGCAGTTCTTTAATATCATAATGGCAGTCGCAGGAGTACTCAAACACTCCTCCCGCAAGAATCGCCTCTGCCATCGCTCGATCGCCCGATCCTTTGCTCCTAGTCGAGGCCCTCCCTCCTCGGCGCCTCCTCGGTTTGGGCGTGATCCGGCTCCTTCCTTAGGATCTCCTCGGTCTGGGCGTGATCCGGAGGATTTCTCTTTAAGCACCCTCTCCGACTCCCACAGCCCTCTCAAGTTGCATACTCCTCGGATAGTCTGCTCCTCTCCACCATAGCCTTTACCCTTTCAGGCTCCTCCCAGTAAGCCGAGCTCTCAAGCGCGCATCTCCTCCTCCCCCGTATCAACTTGGGCCTTCAAAACATTGGCCGCTTCCTCCCGAATTTTCTTCTCCTCCTCTAAAGAAGAATTTTGAGCTTTGAGAAGGTCCCTCTCCTCTTCCACCTTTGAAAGCTCGTCCTTCAAAGCCTGCATCTGCTCCTGAAAGTCCTGAACCTCACGGTCCAGAACGTCCAAACGCTGCACCGTCTCGAATGACATCATCGAGCTCCTCAGGCAAGTACGCAGGAGGAGGGACCCCATTTCTTTATTGCCCCTCTGGTCAAACTTCTCCCCGTCCACAGGAGGAGTAATCCTTTCCAAGATGTGGCGGACAACGCCGATATCAGTAGTTGTGGAATCCCGGGGTAGCTTGATCAGAGATTCCCACAACCCGACGTCACCCGCTACCTCCTTTCCTTTGAGTTAGCTTGAAGGACGGGGAGACTGCTCGACCACCGAAGGACGAGCAGCCGTCAGAGGACAGTCGGCCACCGAGGGACAAGCAGCAACCGAGGGATGAGCAGATCCTTCCGCCACTGACGAACGAGGAGCTTGGTTGGCAAGCTTGACCAATCTCCTCCTCTTCAGAGGCCTTTCGACCTCTTCCCCTTCCCCGGTCACAGCCATGATCGGACCGGGTGGGACGACCACAACAGGCGCAGCAAATAGCTCAGAAATCGCAGCCCGAGCATTCCGCGGCTGGGAAGCAACGGGCCGGACAACCAGCAAACTAGCCTCTCCTTTATCTGCCCGCTTCACAACCTCAGAAGGCCTGGCGACCTCGCTTGCCTTTGCCGGTCTTAGGGGAGCGGGTGACATGAACCTTGACCATTCTTTGCACAAACAAAGAAAACGAGTTAGAAATTGAGCAAAACCTACAAACAAGGAAAGCAATTGATTGTGAGGGGTCAACCGAGCGAGGCGCTTTTCTCCTAGCCCGCTAACTTGTGGCGGGGTCAATCAAAAAGAGTTGGCGAAGCCCCGTCAGATCCGGAAATAAGCCGTAAAGCTATCTTGGCGAGTTCTTTATCGGTTAACTACCACCGATTCCTCCTCGAAAGGAAAAGACTTGACGAATCGTTCCACCGCTCGGCAGGGATACCTCCACGGTGGGGCTCGGAAGAAGCCCGGTGGCCTCACAAAGAAATACTTAGTCCGCCACCGGTAATTTT
Source organism: Erythroxylum novogranatense (assembly GCA_029891385.1). Lineage (NCBI taxonomy): Eukaryota > Viridiplantae > Streptophyta > Magnoliopsida > Malpighiales > Erythroxylaceae > Erythroxylum > Erythroxylum novogranatense. The sequence continues at coordinate 54,124,315 of CM057235.1, read as the reverse complement.
GCCCGACGTCCATTTGGGCGATCCGGAATCCTTATACATCAAAGAGGGGATCCCACCGCTCGAGATCGGGCTCTGGCTCATCCTCAAGAAGTAGCGCAAGATATTGATCGAGGGCCGGCAACCAAATTGGTGGCATAACAGGGTGAGCCCATTGATGAACCTCCACCCGTTCGGAGGAATCTGGCTCGGCCTCAACTGATAGCCGACGCACACTTCGTCCACGATCGGCGCGTATGGTAGCCTCAAGCCTCCAACCGAGAAAAAATGCTCCGAGACGGTGAACCATCCATCTGCACCGTCGTCAATCCCTTCATCCCCGGAAGCCAATCTGGGCTCCCAGTCCCGAGGAACATTATTCCTGAGAACCGACCGCCTCAACTCCGCCGCGGACATCCTCGATCTACCCTTGGGCAGTTCCCTCACCACCATCCCGTCTTTCCGCTCGTTCGTTGTGATCTCTTCAACATCCTCCAAACTCGACATCGAGGTCGCTCCGACCATAACCCCCGACGACCTCTCCTCAGTACTATCGCTAGAAGAAACCCCACTTCGAGAACCAGTAGACGACATAACTCACTCAGAGGAAATTTAGAAGAAGGAGAATGGAGGAAGGGGACGTACCTATTTAGAGAAAAGCGATCGAGGGTTTGCGTGAATGCCAAAAAAGCTTTATGGCGAGAGCAAGAAAATGCGAAGAAGCAAGAAAATAGCGAGAATGAAGCGAGTGAAGAAAAGCAAACCGTCTGTCGGCCAAGGTCATTTATAGGGAGAAGCTCCAACCGCCATCCAATCGAAGTACAACACGTGGATAAAATCCGGAGTTTCACTTGAACATGTGGCGCGATCCGAGCCATGGGAGCTAGGGTTACCCAGAAGACAAATCGAAGAGACGTGTGGGACAGCGGAGCAATAGTCACAAGGACGATACGTTTCAGATTCTGCACAGCTGTCAGAGAGCACGCGCCGTCAAAAAATAAATGCTCCACACTCTTTCCCACGTTCGAGCGCGGGCTATCGTGCAAAACCCGTCCGCACCAACCGGTCAGGGACAATCAACCGACTGACCCCAACGCGAGTGGTCACACACTACCCGTCAATATCCTACCAACTAGGCCAACCCCGAGCTATCTTCTTGACGGACTATAACTCAAAACCCGACCGACTGGACCTAACCGAGCCGTCCTGCTACCGGGCTACAAGGCCAAAGACTAACCGATCGGCCACATTACGAGCTGTCCCATTTACGCGCTATGGAGTGACCGACGAGCTACAACAACACACTCCTCCGACCCTTCTCTCCGTTCAGACTCGAGAAGTAGGGGGGCTTATGGATGGGTCGGCAACATTGGGTCCAAATCCAGTCTCATGGGCCAATCGATCAGTCTTACACCTAAGGCTTAACCAGGGTCTAGCCCATATATTCATGGCCCATTAGCAGAAGGTAATATCTCATGCAAACACGTAAAACCTAAACCTAGCTACGAATCATACATAAGGTAATTTTCTCTCATAATCAAGGTAACAAAATCATAACCTAGTTGCTTTTCTCTCGATCGATTTTATCTCACCTTCACCAAAAGACTTACTTGGCGTCGGAGGGCTACTCGGGACTGACCCCGACGAGCCTTCCTTGTTTTGCAGGTGATTTTACGTTGGAACCACTTCAGCGAGTATAGGGATCATGGATCAGAATGGCAACAATCAGTTCAGCCAGAATCCGGCAGAACCAGGTATGGTTTCTGAGTTTGTTCACGGATAAATGCAAATTGTTTAAAACGTTTTGGGATTTCTATGGAAATCAAGTTAAAAAGGGTTGAGAAAGATTCTGGATGGTCTTTAGAGTGAGAGATGGATTTTTTTTTATTTTCCGATGGTGACTGTAATTGGAGGCGAGATGGAAGGATTTTATTGTTGGAGTGAACTGCCTCTTGAAAGGAACGACCATGATAGATTATTAAGAGAAAAAACAACTAAATTGTTGCAACACCCAAGGAAGAAGATGAGAGGCGGTTTATGTGATTTCCAGACTCCCATCATTTTAAGTTGTTTTGAACAAGATGCTTTTGGCTACTGTGGAACCTTTGTAAGGCTTTTTTATTTTGGGTCATCAATGATCAAACGCTTAATACAATTTTAGTTTTGGACCAAAGCAGTTTTGGGCTTTATGGAATTTATGTTTGGGTCATTAAATGATAATTGCTTTACGAATCTTAATACTTTGGACTTATGGTTTAATTAATTATGTAACTTATGGATATTATTTTAAACCCTAAGTAATTTTTTATTTTGAATCATAATTGGTTAATCAATTAATGACATAATTAATTGATTACTTTTGGTTGATTTATTTATTTTCAATTTTATGCATCAATGTTGCATATATTTTTTTATGCATAATACAATTTTAGAAATTATTATCGTATTATTTGTTTTAATTGGTACTTTGAATATTTATAGTATGCCATGCTTGGAATTAAAATTTTCCTATTATATGTTGAATATGATACATTACATTATGGTAATTTAGAATAATTTGTTAGTCACCAAAGTGACTAAACTAATTAAATTAAATTTTGTTATGTATAATAATTGTCTAATTAAATGTTTATTATTTGAAAAGCTTGTTAGTCACCAAAGTGGCCTAGTTTAAAAATATTTGACATTTAATTGTGAAAGTTTCAATTGCTAATATTGATATGATGCTATTAAAATGACATAAAGGTTGAACTGAACAATTGAGATCATTAATTTTAACATTAGGGGATCACCCAAAGGTAGACCATTGCTTATAATTAATGACATTAAATAGATTTTATCAACATATGTGGTTAATATGACTGCATATCTAAAGATAACATGAATGTTGACTAGAATATGATTAGTTGTCCATTATAGTGAACTATATTTGCATCATGATAGGTTACAACTATGTATTTAATTTTCACCCAAGGGAGAATTTAAATGCATAATCAAAGTTTATTAGTAGTTTGAATCCATTTAGGTCTACTTAAAGCATTAATGTGTGGGCCCTATGTTATATTTGCAGCATTTACTAATTTGTTGGCTTTAGGAAATGACTTGATCAAGTTTAATGGTTTGAACTATGCAGATTGGTCTGAACAAATCCAGTTCCAACTTGGTGTAATGGATTTGGACTTGGCCATAGTTTTAGATGCAAGACCCGTAGCCATAACTGAGACTAATTTTGAAGTTGACAAGTCTTATTATGAGGCTTAGAAACGGTCTAAAAGGTTGAGCTTGAATTTGATGTGAATGATGATTGTCAAAAAATGTAAAGTCATCAATGCCTAAAACAGACAATGCAAAAGAGTTCATGTTGAAGCTTAAGGAATACTCCTAATATGATATAGATGACAAGTCCATAGCAGGGACTTTAATGAGTGAGTTGATGACCAAAAAGTTTAACTGGTCATAGCCTATTCATGATCATGTAACACATATGTCAAATCTAGCTGCAAAGCTGAAATCCATGGGTATGGACGTAAGTGAGTCATTCCTTGTACAATTAATTATCAACTCACTTCCTTTTGGGTTCGGCCAGTTTCAGGTGAATTACAACACCATTAAGGAAAAATGAAACCTTCAAGAGATTAAGACTATGTTGGTTCAGGAGGAATAGAGATTGAAGAAAATGAAGGAACACTCAGTTCATCTTATATAGCAAGAACAAACCAGGAAAGAAAGGCAAAAATAAGGATAAAACTCTCAACAAAATTAATGAGGGTCGAATCCATAAAGATAAGAGGTCTCACTTCTACAAAAAGCCTAGTCACTTCAAAAAGGCTTGCCCTAAAAGAAAGGCTTGGTCCGAAAAGAATGGTACATACTATGTCTCAATATGTTTTGAATCAAATCTTATTGAAGTGCCTAATAATACACAATGGTTAGATTGTTGGGACTCGATTTCAGAACCGGACCCCAATCGAAAAAAATGAAAAATGGAAACAAAAACGAAAGGAAATCGAATCATAACAAAGCGAAACGAAAGGCGAATCACAAATCGAAACAAATCGAAGGAACGGAAACATAAATCGGAAAACAAAGTGGCGGATTAAACAAAATAATGGATTACAAAGCGAAACAATTCCAAAGCGGAACTCGAATTGGTTCGAAATCAAATCAAACAGACGGTTCAATCAACTGAAAATCAAATTTCCGACATCCGATAACATACATTTTAGAAAAATTAGCGTTGGAAACAAAAAGACGATCTAGATCTAAGAAAATCCGAATTAGGTATTTTTTTTCTTTTTCCTCTTATTCATTTTTATTCAAAACCATTCTAATTTCCCATTTGGAATTTATCAATTCCATAAACTCAAATATTTTATCTTTCACATTCATACATATCTCATAATTCTTCTTTTTAACCAATTCTATTTTTTTTCTTTTGCCAAAAGACACTTAATACACATATCTCTAAGTCCACAATTCATACACAAAAGGCACTTCAATATTTCAGCTCAAACATCACAATTTATCGGACCTCCTGTCTGGAATCCCAACATAATCAAACACATTCACATATCCATAGCACTTCAATAATTCTCAATCAATCAACATCATCGGACCTCCTGTTCGGAATCCAAACACAATCAAATTATAATCATGTTCAGTCACATTCACATTCATCTCATCTACATACCATAATGTTAGAGTAGTGCCCTAAAGGCAATCCCCTTTAGCGCATTTTGTTCATAGTCATGTACAGACTTTATGAATAAATAAAGCAAGGCATATTTCATTTATTTGATATTCATTTTATTATGAATTGATAATGATCTTTAATCAAATTAATGAAGTCCCTGATACATGACATAGCATGAAGGAAATTATGATGTGATCATACTATTGAGATTCCTATTATGTGCAATTATGTCAGTATCTAAATTATCCCTAGTCATAGGATTAATGAGACTGGACATCGTTAATCCGGATAGACTAGCACATGTCAAACTCCTTGATTGGATCAAGCAGTGGATCTCAGAAAACTGTAAATATTGAGATATTTAGATTTGACATGTGGATGCTTACTAGTGGTAGTAAGTACATTGGATGACTGCTATGAGATCATCACATGGATGTTCTATACAAATGTCGGTGATAATCTCATCATAGCAATGGTGCAAGTATCCTTAGACTTGAGGTACTCAAGGATATCTTGGTCTTGATTCGTACTTTGACTCCATTCCTTGTTTCCTTCGAGAGGTCGCTCATAGGGTGGTGATTGGAGTGCGACTTGAGGTATTCAAGGTAATTGAGTAGCCAATAGAGGATTCACCACTTACATTATAGCGAAGAGATACCCATAGCCTCTTATCGGGATCATTACTTTGAAGTCTCTGGCGGAGCATACATATGTCATGAAGATGGTCTTCATGGACATATAAAGTAATGAGTCCTAGACGAGAGGCGATTACACTTGGACTAGATTTGATCCGATCGCCTAGTAAGAGTTGACACATTGCCCATACTCAAACCAAGTGGGGTATAGCATGGTGAAAGGACGAATTGCACGGTAATTGTCTATGGAAGGGTTCGTGATATGGTTTCATTAGTCAAACCAATTACTTTCAGGTTAATTGGAGGTCATGATGTGTTGCTAGATACCGCTCATGACTTGCTCGGATTAAGTGTTAATCTAAGTGGCCAACATAACCGGAACCTAATGGGTCACACGATAAGAGTGACTCGGAGAATCTGTAAAATAGTTTCGGACAGAGATCCGATATCTGGAGAGCAATAGGATTAAATGGATCCCGATGAGATTGGGATATGTCCGATGAGATCGTGACATCGACATTCTTTGAAAACCGCTTAGGTGATTTTTCGTCGACGGGGCTCTGGCGGTAGGTAGGACCGACCCCAGTTTGACTGGACCACTTCAGCAATTATATATATTAATTAATTAAGTAAATAATTAATTAATTATATATATTTATGTTGATTTTCGGTGGAACCACCAAATGGAGAAGAAAAAGTTAGGTTTGAAAAGTCAAACCTAATAATTATTTAGCATTTCAATGTGAATTAAGCTACCAACGTGGATAGCCATTCTACCAAGTCTTCATATGTCTTTTAAGTTGTTAAAATACATATTAGAAGGTTATGAAGAGGAGCTTGCACGGTGATGAATGGTGAAGGTCGAAAGCTTAAGAGTTAAGCTTTGAAAAATTGGTTTTTCATCTTCTTCCTCTCTTCCATTCAACTTGGCTTCTTCTTCTCCAAGGCTTCACCAAGATTATTTCACTTGCTCTCCAAGGCTAAGGTAAGAGCTAGCACTCTTCTCTTTAGTCTAGCTATTCCCGGGTCAAAAGAGTTTGTCCCGGTTAGGTTTTCCGACCTCTGCGTGGATCTGTTAGAGACGGTCTCCTTTGGTCGTTATGGTTTGATTGTTTGTACTTACACATGGATCCTGGCTTTGGAATGTCCGGGACTCAAAATTTTAAATTCGCACTGTGGGCATGTGATGCCTACCCCAGGATTTTCCTACAGTGGTATCAGAGCCACTTGTGTTGTATAAACAGTCGAAATGATAACTAGGTCGGAGTTCCTTAGTGAATTGAGCTGTTGATGCATGTTATTTGTGTGAATTTCGAATCAGTATAGAGATGCATGTTTTCGAAATTTCTTGCTCATAATTGTTCATAACATGTTATAGAATATGTTTGTGAAAGATGAGAATTTATCAATTTGATTTGATATGGTTTTGCTATTTAATTCCCTCAAGTTTCGGATGCTGTCTTGTTGATAGTTTCTGAAACAGGTATGCTTGCAAATTCGAGAATAAATTCTAGAAAAATTGTTTTTCGGATTGGTTTTCACCGACATGTCCCTAAGATGTTTTTTAATGTCTCTGTGGATGGAAAAATGTTTTCAAGGTGATTTACCATTTATTTCCGAATTTCTTGTGTGCTGATGGGAATATTTGTGTTGGAGAACACAGATTCTGTTTCGGCTAGATTGCTGAGGTTCAATGCGTTTTTGTGGGAAATAAATCCTGGAAAAATTCATGGAGCATGTTGGGAACATGTTTTAACCTCTCTAATTTTCTCAGTATTTATTGAAAGTGTTTCAATGGTCATTTTGAGCAAAATGCAGAGCTTGGCAGTTTTGAGAAACATGCTGGGGCTGTTTTGTTTGGAATGATTGGTTGTGTTATTTTCTGTTCCAATGCCATGAATCATTTTTATAGTGATTAAAAATGTGTTATATTGATGTGGTATGCATGCCAAGTTGAGATTCTTGAATTTAGGTTTCCAATAATTTTTGGATATCGAATAGGTCACTTTAGCGTCTCGTTAGCTTATTCCGTTATCTTGGTTATTTTGGCCGTCGCAATTTTTTGTGACAAGTGCCGGAGTAATCTTGATAACGTGTAGCCTACCTAGAGATACTTAGCATGATTATTTGGTGTCCTTGAATTATGTGGAAATCTAGTGATTAATGGTGGATTAATCGGTTTCAAGGTTTTCATATATAGTTAGACTATATGGCATGCATGAGTTGATGAAAATGTTTCATTAGCACATTAATATAAAGGTTTATATACTTGTTATATTGGTGTTTTGAATTGGAAATGACTGGATTGAGAATTAGCCGATTAGATAGCAATTCCAAATGCACAAATGAACAAGTCGACTTATATGTTCATAAGTCGACTTGTTTGGTGCACTGTAGACTAATAAGTCGACTTGCACAATGGTACAAGTCGACTTGTTCATGCACAGTTGCACAAGTCGACTTACACATGCATAAGTTGACTTATACAGAGACATAAGTCGACTTATACATATACAAGTCGACTTATATCATGTCTTGGTGGGATGATGGGTGATTTTCGGTATAAATTCAATGTGATTGATGCAATGCCCTAAATCAGACCATATAGTCATGGTGACTATGATCCTTGGATGAGATTAATTAGATGAGACCTAAAATCCCTCAATTTAAAATATGAAAACTAACGCCTTCCATTAATATGGTAAGAACCAGAGTTCTTATAGGGTTGGATTGTTGAGCTAACCTCAAGCTCACTCTATACGAATATGTTCAAACCATGAAAATATGATTTTCAGATTAATGGGTCGGTTTTCCTAGAAGCGTTGATTTGTTGAGCTAACCTCAAGGTCAACGTGGACAGAGGCGAAGTTGGGTAGTGTACATCAGATGTACGCGCATCAAGTGTTGATAATCCAATGTATGTGCATACATCATTTGTTGATAACCTTTGGGCGATAGTTGTGTCTAAGATGTAATTGGTATGTCTGATACCTCCCGAGACATAAGATGGCTTGTTGAGCTAACCTCAAGGTCATTCTTAATGTCGGTCATCGATGATGCAATTGGTATGACCGATACCTACCGATTGACCTAAGGTGACTTGTTGAGCTAACCTCGAGGTCATTCTTAGTAATGTCGGATATCGACCCACCAGTCAATGTGCCATTTTGTTTCATGGATTCATGATGAGGGTTATGGATTCTATTGAAACTAGTGGGAGCCATATGTATGTCATTTAAGTCCTTATGGTCATACATTTAATTCTATTCTAACTTTATTTCTCTCTTTACGTTTAGGTTGATTGAAAATGTCGACTAGTGTGAATCTTCGCTCACTAATGGATGCAAACAAATTAACCGGACCAAATTTTCTTGATTGGCTGCAGAATCTGAGAATTGTTCTCAGATCTGAGGATCTAGGATACATCCTTGATTTTCCGCTTCCGAATCCACTTCCTGAAGGAGCTTCTGATGATGATCAGAAGGCATATCGTAAGCATCTAAAAAGCAAAGTGACATAGCCACCGCATTATGCTTGCATCGATGTCACCGAGCTGCGAGAAGCGACGAGTCTATGGATGCTCACACGATAGTGTTTCATCTTAGAGAGTTGTTTGATGAGCAAGCACGGTCCGAGCGGTTCGAGACCTCAAGGTTGCTCTTTACAACGAAGATGACTCTGGTTCATCTGCGGTTGCAATATGCATTGAAGATGAATGGCTATATTGAGAGGTTGGCCGTCTTAGGTTTTGTGATGGATTACGAGTTAAGTATAGACTTAATTCTTGTTGGTTTGTCGGATAGTTATTCACGGTTTGTGTTGAACTATCGAATGAACCAAATATCCACCACAATTCGAGTGATCAATCGCTCAAGACAATGAGAACAATTTGTCAAGCAAGATAGCAAGGCGTTGCTATTGGTGGATTCTTCTTCCTCTGGTTCAAGAAGAGAAACAGAAGAAGAAAAAGGCTCGAAGCGAAAGGAAGTGCAGCGAAGGCAAGAAGAAGACCAAAGAGACTGTACCAAAAGGTTTGCTTCCATTGCAGATAAGACGGTCATTGGAGGCGAATCGCAAAGTTTATCTGGAAGAATGAAGCGAAGAAGGCATCACCGCCTCGACTTCTTCGGTATGTTTGTCATTGAGGTTAATCTGTTTCTGATCATAACATATGGGTATTAGATACGGTTGTGGCTCACACATATGCAATGATATCACGGGGCCTCGGGACGATGGCGACTCATAAAGGAGAAATGGACTGCGTGTTGGCAATGGAGCAAGAGTTGCTGCATTAGCCGTAGGGACTTATGTTTTGACACTCCCAGGTGGGCTTGTACTTAACTTGGATGATTGTTATTTTGTACTCGTGTTAACAAAGAACATCTTGTCTGCATTTCTTGTTTAAATAGAGCTAGTTTCCATTTGTCTTTTGGTAACAATGGTTGTTCTATTAGTTCAAATGGAATGCTTTATGGTACTGGTACATTATGCAATGGAATTTACATATTAGATATGTCACATCCGGTTATGAATGTCAATGACACTAAAAGACATAAAAGAGATAATTTAAAATCAACTTACTTATGGCATTGTCGCCTTGGCCATATAAATGAGAGACGCATCGCTAAGCTCCATAAGAGTGGACGTTTAGGGTCATTCGATTATGAATCATATGACACATGTGAATCTTGTTTATTAGGCAAGATGACTAAGTTACCTTTTAAGGGAAAGGGTGAACGAGCGACTAGATTATTAGACCTAATACATTCAGATGTATGTGGTCCGATTTCCATCCATGCCAGAAGTGGTTGCCGTTACTTCATTACCTTTATCGATGATTATTCTCGATATGGGTACCTGTATCTGATGAGATACAAATCTGAAGCGTTTGAAAAGTTCAAACAATTCAGAAATGAAGTAGAAAAACAACTTGGTAAAAGTATCAAAACATTACGATCCGATCGTGGTGGTGAATACTTAGACCAAGAGTTTTTGGATTATCTCAGAGATAATGGGATATTATCTCGGTGGACCCTCCTTACACACCACAAACATAATGGTGTGGCGAAGGAGAAATCGAACCTTGTTGGACGTAGTACGATCTATGATGGGCTTTGCGATTACCAAAATCCTTTTGGGATATGCACTTGAGACATTTGTTTACTTGTTAAGCGAGTTCCATCAAAGCGCTTGATGTTACTCCATATGAGATGTGGACTAACAAGAAACCTTATCTTTCTTATTTGAAAGTATGGGATTGTCACGCTTATGTGAAGCGGACACGATCGAGATAAGCTTGGGCAAAATCTGACAAGTGTTTGTTCGTAGGATATCCTAAAGAAACAAGAGGATATCAATTCTACTTTGCTGAGGAACAAAAGGAGTTTGTTTCGATGCATGCTGTCTTTTTAGAGAAAGAGTTTCTTTTAAAAGAGGACAGTGGGAGCAAAGTTGAACTTGAAGAAGTTCAAGATGCTTTCGGACGAGACGCGGATCAACTATGCGAAACAAAGCGTAACTCATCTGAGATGAGGTAACATTCAACCTTCTACTACACACGAAAGTCGAGGTCAAGTAGGATACGCGTTACATTCCCGAGAGATATGGATTTCGTAAGTGAGCAGAATGACGTATTGCTCATAGAGGATGATGAGCCTACCACCTATGAAGAGGTTACGAAGAGTTGAGTCGAAAAATGGCTTCGTGCCATGAAATCGAAATGGATTCCATGTATGAAAACCAAGTATGGACTTTGGTTGATGCACCTAAAGGATAAAACCTATAGGGTGCAAATGGGTTTCAAGAAGAAAGCGGCATGGATGGTAATGTGATTACCTATAAGCGAGGCTTGTGGCTAAAGGCTTTCGTCAAAGACAAAGAGTTGACTATGGCGAGACCTTGATCCGAGAGCAATGCTTAAATCCATTAGGATACTCTAGCCATTGCCGCTCATTATGATTATGAGATATGGCAAATGGATGTGAAGACGACTTTCTGAATGGAAATCTGGTGAGGATGTGTACATGACACAACCGAGGGCTTCATTTCGTTGATGGCGAAAAGGTATGCAAGCTTCGAAATCCATTTATGGATTGAGGCAAGCATCCGGGAGTTGGAATATCCGTTTTGATGAGACAATCAAAGAGTTTGGTTTCTCACAAAATCCGGATGAACACCTGTGTACAAGAAAGTTAATGGAGCTGCGATCGTATTCCTTGTGTTATATGTAGATGACATATTGTTGCTAGGAAGCGATGTCTCAATCTTCGCAATCTGTAAAAATTTGGTTGTCCAAACAATTTGCCATGAAAGACCTTGGAGAAGCAACTTATATCCTTGGGATAAAGATCTATAGAGATAGATCGAAGAGGTTGCTTGGTCTTTCACGATCAACGACATAGACAAGGTGCTAAAGAGGTTTAGCATGGAGCAATCCAAGAGAGGGTTTCTTCCATTACTCATGGGATAACACTCTCGAAGTCCATGTGTCCCAAGACACGGGATGAGAGGATGCGTATGAATATGATCCGTATCGTCTGCGGTAGGATCTATTATATACGCAATGCTATGTACGAGACCCGATGTATCATATGCTCTAAGTGTTACGAGCAGATACCAATCGGATCTGGTGAGGGTCATTGGGTGGTGTCAAGAATATCTAAAGTACTTGCGAAGAACTAGGATGTTTTCTTGATATATGGAGATGGAAGTCTCAAGTGGCGGGCATCTGGATGCGATTTTCAATCGATAAGGGCGACTCGAGGTCCCAATCAGGTTATGTTTTCACACTTAATGGCGGAAGCGATCGGTTGGAAGAGTTCCAAGCAGAGGCGGCTGGCGATTCAACGATCGAGGCGAGTACATTGTCGCATCGACGCAAAGAAAGGAAGCGATTTGGATCGAAGTTCATTTCGAACTTGGTGTGGTTCCTAGTGTGATGGACCCATACGGTTGTATTGTGACAACCTTTGGGGCTATTCTTGAGCAAAGGAGCCAAGGTCTCATCAACGATCCAAACACGTACTCGCCGATACCATTTGATTCGGAGATCATTGCTCGAGGTGATGTCTCGATAGAGAGAATTCCAGAAGCGAACATTCTTGATCCGTTGACAAAGCCGTTGCCACGAAGAATTTTGATTCTCATGTACTCGCTTATGGTATTAGATACCAAGGCGATTGGCTTTAGGTCAAGTGGGAGATTGTTAGAGTAGTGCCCTAAAGGCCATCCCTTTAGCGCATTTTGTTCATAGTCATATATGGACTTTATGAATAAATAAAGCAAGGCATATTTCATTTATTTGATATTCATTTTATTATGAATTGATAATGATCTTTAATCAAATTAATGAAGTCCACGATACATGACATAGCATGAAGGAAATTATGATGTGATCATACTATTGAGATTCCTATCATGTGCAATTATGTCAAGATCTAAATTATCCTAGTCATAGGATTAATGAGGCTGGACATCGTTAATCCGGATAGACTAGCATGTCAAACTCCTTGATTGGATCAGCGGTGGATCTCGTAAAGCTGTAAATATTGAGATATTTAGATTTGACATGTGGATGCTTACTAGTGGTAGTAAGTACATTGGATGACTGCTATGAGATCATCACATGGATGTTCTATACAAATGTCGTTGATAATCTCATCATAGCAATGGTGCAAGTATCCTTAGACTTGAGGTACTCAAGGATATCTTGAGTCTTGATTACGTACTTTGACTCCATTCCTTGTTGCCTTTCGGAGGTCGCTCATAGGGTGGTGATTGGAGTGCACTTGAGGTATTGAAGGTAATTGAGTAGCCAATAGAGGATTCACCACTTACATTATAGCAGAAGAGATACCCATGGCCTCTTATCGGGATCATTACTTTGAAGTCTCTGGCGTCGAAGCATACATATGTCATGAAGATGGTCTTCATGGACATATAAAGTAATGAGTCCTAGGGCGAGAACGATTACACTTGGACTAGATTTGATCGATCGGTCTAGTAGAGTTGACACATTGCCCATACTCAAACCAAGTGGGGTATAGCATGGTGAAAGGACGAATTGCACGGTAATTGTCTATGGAAGGGTTAGTGATATGGTTTCATTAGTCAAACCAATTACTTTCCTGTCAATTGGGGTCATGATGTGTTCTAGATACCGCTCATGACTTGCTCAGATTAAGTGTTAATCTAAGTGGCCAACATAACAGGGAACCTAATGGGTCACACGCATAAAAGTGACTCGGAGAATCAGTAAAATAGTTTGGAAGAGATCCGATATACGGAGAGCAATAGGATTAAATGGATCCCGATGAGATTGGGATATGTCCCGATGAGATCGCGACATCGACATTCTTTGAAAACCGTTTAGGTGATTTTTCACGACGGGGACGGCGGTAGGTGGGGGACCGACCCAGTTTGATGGACCACTTCAGCAATTATATATATTAATTAATTAAGTAAATAAATAATTAATTATATATATTTATATTGATTTTCGGTGGAACCACCAAATGGAGAAGAAAAAGTTAGGTTTGAAAAGTCAAACCTAATAATTATTTAGCATTTCAATGTGAATTAAGCTACCAACGTGGATAGCCATTCTACCAAGTCTTCATATGTCTTTTAAGTTGTTAAAATACATATTAGAAGGTTATGAAGAGGAGCTTGCACGGTGATGAATGGTGAAGGTCGAAAGCTTAAGAGTTAAGCTTTGAAAAATTGGTTTTTCATCTTCTTCCTCTATTCCATTCAACTTGGCTTCTTCTTCTCCAAGGCTCCACCAAGATTATTTCACTTGCTCTCCAAGGCTAAGGTAAGAGCTAGCACTCTTCTCTTTAGTCTAGCTATTCCCGGGTCAAAAGAGTTTGTCCCGGTTAGGTTTTCCGACCTCTGCGTGGATACCGTTAGAGACGGTCTCCTTTGGTCGTTATGGTTTGATTGTTTGTACTTACACATGGATCCTGGCTTTCGGGAATGTCCCGGGACTCAAAATTTTAAATTCCGCACTGTGGGCATGTGATGCCTACCCCGGGATTTTCCTACACATAAACCATTTACATATCATAACCATATATAAATTTATATCCTAAAGTCCATACGCAAATCCATAATTCATTTATATCATGAAATAAATGCTTATAAAACATTAATAGCATTCCAAGACATATATAATACCAATATCAAAATCCAAATTACATAAACTACAATATAAGCAAAATCGAACAAATGCGTCGACTTTCTTTCATCCGATCTCCTGCTCAATACCTGGAGATAGGGATGAAAGGCAGGGGGTGAGCTTAAAGGTCGTGGATAACATGTTTATACATCAAAAAATAAGCAAAAACTTTTGCCATTATATACACGATTTCACAGTAGATAATTTATCAAATAATTCTTTTTCAAAAAATTTCTCAATTTATTGATGAATTCACGAACAAATCAAAAACATGAAGGCATCACATTATAAACAAAATCAAAAACACATAAACACATCAGAATGGTTTGGGTCGATCCAAAACAGAACGTACTGCACATTTCCGTATAGCGGTCCTGTGCAGCTGTGAACAGAATGTACTACACTTTCTTGCATAGCGGTCCAGTGTAGCCGTGAACTTATGAGAGTCCATAACGGACCTCCAATGCCACTAGCGGGCAGGTGGGTGAAGCCTATAAAAAGACAAGTACACTTGACTCAACTTATGGGACCTAACCAAACCCACATAACACATTTCACACTAGAAAATCGGATTGCCTGAAGGCATGTTTCGAAAACTTAATTTCATATCATGTAATATCAAACACATTGACATTTATAAATTCACATATTCAAAAACCACATGAAAATCATTCAATTATCAAATAAATTTCCACAATTTCAATATTCACATGATGATCAAAATCACATAACAATTCTTTTGCAATATCATCAAATCATTCAAACACAATGCATGAAACAATTACATCATTTTATTAAATCATCCGAAACAATTGTAACAATTTATCCAATCATTCGAAAACGATAATTTAGAAACATTTGCTTTCTTGATTTTTCAAAAATACGTAATTAGCTTATAATTCAAAATATAAATACGGTACCCACCTCATTTCCATGCTTGGAACTTGTCCAAAGCATCAATTTCTCCATTGCCTCACTTAAATTTCCCTAATTTATGACAAAAACCCTAATTAATAACCATCCAAAATTGAATAATTTATACCATGCAATCACCAAAATTGAGATTGGAAATCACAAACCCATACCATTCTTAAGTTATCTAAACCAAAAACTCATTAAAAAATCAAAGATCAAAAATCATCTCTTACCTTAATCTTCACCATTTTTGGATTTTCTTGGCTCATCTTGGAGCTCTCATCTTTTTCCATCTTTTGCCTCTTGGGTCTACTTAAAAATCTTGCTTGAAGACCCATAGAAATCGAACCCTAGTTTCTTTTCTTCTTCCCCTTTTCTTTCCACAGAAACTTGCTTTCTTTCTTTCTTCTTCTTTTATTCCTTTCTTTCCCTCAAAGTTGTGACTTGCCTCTTCTTAAACGACAGCCCCCTTCTTCTTACATTTAATGAATGCTAAAAGACCATTATACCCCTCCATAGATGCCTTATAACTTAACACTTTAAGTGATCTTCCAAATTTGCCCCTAAAATTCATTTTAATTTATGCTTACATTAGGACATTTTTCTAACCATCAAATTAAAGGAATTTGCTAAAACTTCCTTCTAGAGAAATGTTCCTTATAGTCTCAAATTCATAATGACACCAAAATTATTTAATTTGGATCACTACACCAAAAGTTATATGCCAAACATTTTAGACTATTCTGATGCTAAAACATTTTCCAACACTTTACTACCATCCAAAAATTGATAATATTAGAGGCGGAATTAAAATTCACTTTCTTCAGAAAAATTGTAGCCTTATCTCTCTAGTTTAATCCAAATTAAGAATCTTCTCATTTGGATGACTAGAACAAAAGTTATGGCTAAAAATACTTTCAGCTCTTACCAATCCAAGACTGAACACTATACCCAACTTCAATTCAGAAATTGAAAATCTTAGGGGCTAAATTGAAATTTACTTCCTTCAAATAACTTGTAGACCCATACCTCTAGTTTATTTTTCAACAAGAATCAATTCAATTGGATCTCCACAGATCTAGAATTTACCAAAATAATGAACCATGTTTAGAAAATTATCCAACTTACTTTGATTAAATCAATCATCCTCAATTTAATCTAAAAAATTCACAGTTCTTTATGACAGATAGAGGGATGTCTTAGGAATCCAACGTTTCAAAAACCAAGTCAATCGGATGTCAGACGAAAAAGATATAAGCAAAAGATTAAAGAGGGGTCGAAAGTGGAAGCAAATTACCCAAAATCAGAAGGAGCAAAACGGCGTCGTATGGCGCCAAACGGCAGCGCCCAGAAGAGGAGAAATACAAAACGATGTCGCGAAGGAGGAAGGAACTCTCGAGGGCCCTCGCAGGGCGAGGCACACGATTTCCAAATATATATTCTCACATATATACGTATATATAACAGAATTTTCCAAAATTCGTAACTCTCAATCCAAGGCTTCAAATTTGACAAATTTGGTATCAATGGAAAGCTCCAAGGAAGCTCTACAACTTCCATGAAGAACGTCAAAACCAATTCAGCCTCTAAAGTTATCAAAAACCTAATCAAAGTTACTGCCTAAATAATGTCTCCCTAAACAATAACTCAACTTTGAAAATTTCTATCTTTTAGCTCCAAGGTCCAAACATGCCATATTTTATATCAATGGAAAGATCAAAAATCAACCTACAACTTTCATGAAGGACAGAAAAATCAATTTGGCCTCTAAGGGAGTCAAAAACTACATCAAAGTTCCTGTCCACTAATACTCTTACCAAGCAGTAACAACAATCTAAATTTCCTATTTCATAGCCCAAAATGGATTGGAAGATCTTCTTGAAGATTGTAAAAATCATAACTTCCTATTTCATAGCCCAAAATTTCCATACTTTATACCAATGGAAAGATCAAAACACAATCTAAAACTTTTATGAAGAACTTAAAAGCAATTTCAACCTCTAACTAGGTCAATTTTTCAGTCAAAGTTTCTGTCAGAATTTGTCATCCTAAAACAACATCGAAACTTCCAAATTTTATTTCTTCCAAATTCCACAACCAAAAATAACATTTTATAAATCATTGTAAAGCTATTCAATTTCTATATAACTTTCATGAAGGATGTAAAAATTAATTTAGTCTCTAGAGGAGGTAAAAACTCTTTCAAAGCTACTGCCTATAAAATGACATTTCAAACAGTAACAACACTCTTTCAAACCTTATAACTTCTTAATCCTAAGTCCAAATGTAACATATTATACACCAATGGAAAGCTCTAATCATGAACTACAATCTTCAAGAAGATCTTCCAATCCAATTCAAACTCTAAGAGGGCCAAAAATTCAATCAAAATTTCTGTCCAATGAAAATTTTGACAGCATCTCCCCTAAGTGTTCACTAGCCAAAATCTTCAACCTTCCACTATCCAAACACAATTTACAGTAACTGCACAAACACTTCAATCATCCACATTCTCCAATTCCACATCCAAACAAAATACACATTACCTCATCTTTTTATCAAACATATGCAAAACACAAGGAAACTCAAATGTCTTTTATTTCATCGAATGCTCATAAATTCATTTATACTTTTCATTCATTACAAAAAAAATCATACCATATTTCCTCATTTAATTTCATTTTATAATTTCTAATTTTCAAGAAAAGTTCGGGGTCCAACATAGATTCTGTGCAACTACTCATGTGTCACATGTTAAACAGGGATTCCTTTCAATCCAGCCCATAAACGGAACTGAAAAATTCTTGTATATAGGAAACAGAATAAAGGCACGAATAGAGGGCATTGGCATATACAGATTGATCTTGGACACTGGGTGTCACCTGGATCTAAAAAAGTGTCTTTATGTTCCTGACTGTGCTAGGAATTTAGTTTCTTTTACAAAGTTGGATGATGATGGTTTTAACTTTAAGATTGGAAATTGTGTGTTTTCTTTATATAAACACAAGTACTATTATGGTTCTAGTACTTTAATTGATTGTTTCTATCGTTTTAATCTTGATGTTGATTTTGTTGAATCTCTGTTTCATGTTGATCATATTATAAGAAGTAAGTGTAGTGCCCAAAACGAATGTTTTGCTTTTTTGTGGCATAAAAGA
Source organism: Erythroxylum novogranatense (assembly GCA_029891385.1). Taxonomy (NCBI): domain Eukaryota; kingdom Viridiplantae; phylum Streptophyta; class Magnoliopsida; order Malpighiales; family Erythroxylaceae; genus Erythroxylum; species Erythroxylum novogranatense. Next base: position 54,105,760 of record CM057235.1, on the reverse strand, counting down.
TTAGGTCATATATCTAAGGAAAGGGTATAGAGTCTAGTAAGAAATGAAATCTTACCTCAATTGAATTTCGCTGACTAGGATGTATGTGTAGATTGCATTAAAGGCAAGCAAACCAAATATATATCAAAGCATCCTATAACAAGAAGTAGCAAACTAATTAAGTTAATACACACTGACATCTGTGGTCCTTTTAATGTTTCTTCTTGGAACGACGAAAAATATTTCATTACCTTTATTAATGATTTCTCACGATATGGTTATATATATCTGATGCATTAAAAATCTCAGTCTATGGCATCCTATAGGTGTTCATTAATGAGGTAGAAAGGTAGTTAGATAAAAAATGTAAAGATAGTGAGGTCTGATAGAGGTGGTGAATATTATGGAAAGTTCGATGAAACCGGACAATGTCCAAGTCCATTTGCAAAGTTTCTTATAAGTCGAGGCATATGTGCACAATACACAATGCCTAGCACACTGCAACAAAATGGTGTAGTCGAAAGGTAGAATCGTACTTTTATAAATATGGTTAGGAGTATGTAAGGTTATAGTATAGTACCGTTATCATTGTGGATGCATGCATTAAAGATTGCTGCGTATCTACTTAATAGGATTTCTAGTAAAGTAGTTCCTAAGACACTTTATGAATTGTGGATAGGAAGGAAACCTAGTTTATGATATCTTCACATTTAGGGTTGTTCGGCAGAAGTAAAGCTGTATAATCCACATGAAAAGAAGCTTGATGTGAGAACTGTTAGTGGTTATTTCATCAGCTATCCTGAAAAGTCAAAGGGATACAGATTTTACTATCCTAACTATAGTACGAGAATAGTTGAATTCGGTAATGTTCAGTTCATTAAAAATGGTCAAATCAGTGGGAGTGAATAACCACAAAAAGTGGATATTCACGAGAGTCGAGTAGAAACTACTCTGAGTTGAGTAGAAACTACTAAATGAAATGTGATCCCATAGTTGTTATTCCTCTTGTTCCATCACGGATACGCAATATACCGGAACATCAAATTAATGTTCCAATTCCACAAATTGGGCATATTAATGAAGAACCAGCTAATGATGTTCAAGTTGCAATGATCAAGTGATGCCACAAGAAGTGGCATTACAAAGATCTGTAAGGTAGAGAAGACCAGCTATTTCGAGTGGCTTTGAAGTTTACGCACTTGAATATGAATGTGACTTAAGCATTGATCAGGACCTAGTCTCGTTCAAACAAGCCATAGAATGTAGTAATTTTGAAAAGTGTTTCAATGCTATGAAAGAAAAGTTGAAATCAATGGATGACAACAATGTATGGGAATTAGTTAAGTTATTGAAAGGTGCAAATCAAATGGGTTATAAATGGGTCTTTAAGACCAATTGTGACTCATAAGGCAACATTGAAAGGTATAAAGCCAAATTTGTTGCCAAAGGTTACATTCAAAAGGACAACATTGACTATAAAGAGACCTTCTCCCCAGTTTCAAAGAAGGACTCTTTAAGAATTATTATGGCCTTAGTAACTCATTATGATTTAAAGCTTCACCAAATGGATGTAAAGACCATTTTTCTAAATATTGACTTAGAAGAAGAAGTTTTTATGGATCAACTAGAAGGTTTTATGACCACAAGAAAGGAATGATTAGTGTGTAAATTAAAGAAGTCAATATATGGACTGAAACAAGCTTCTTGAAAATGATAGCTTAAGTTTAATGATATCATGACGTCTTATGGTTTTATAGAAAACACCGTTGATCGGTGTATATGTATGAAGGTTAGTGAGAGTTCATTATATAGTCCTATATGTTGACGATATCCTTATTGTTGCTAATAATATGGTTTTGTTACATGATGAAAAGAATTTTCTCTCTAATAATTTCGAAATGAAAGATATAGGTGAGGCATCCTATGTGATGGGAATTGAATTATTCCTTGATAGATTATAAGGATTGTTAGGATTGTCTCAGAAAGACTATATTGAGAAAGTATTAGAAAGATTTAAAATGGAAAAGTGCTTCACAAGGATAGTTCCAATTCAAAAAGGGGACAAATTTAGCAATGTTGGCCCCCAAATTTTTTCTTAATGAGTAAGCATGATTTAAATGATTTTTGAGGTTTTGATAGATTAAATTTTTTGAGTTAATTACTATGTCAAAGTTAGTAGGATTTATTGAATGGGTAAGTGGAATCAAAGTGTTAAGGTTATAAGAATGTTCAAGGGTGTTTTTGGCAAAACACTTAAGGATAACATAAGGCATATAAGGAAGGGTAAAATGGACATTGCACACTCATTAAAGGTAGGATTGGAAGAGAAAAAATTGGTCTTACATTTAAGAGAAGGAGAAAACGTGAATTGGGATAGAAGAAGAGAAATAAGAAAGAGAAAGAAGAGAGATTGTGGTGGTTGAGAGAAAAGAAGAGAAAACAAGCTAGGGTTTCAATTTTCTTAGCCTTCAAGAGAGATTTTGAGGTTATTCAAGAAGGAAAAAAGGTATAGAAAGACAAGAGCTGCCATTTGAGCTAAAGATCTCTTCATTTGGTGAAGAATCAAGGAAATCAAGAAAGACAAGAGAAGCAAGAGTAGAGACATTTTGAGCAAGCCCATAAGCAAGGAAATCAAGGTGGGTACATGTTTATAATAGAGTAAATAAGTCACTACATGTTTTCTTCGAATGAAGAAAGTTTAATGATTTCAATTGCATCATAAGTATTGCATCTATCGCTTCTTGAATGAATTGAGAAAATGTTATATGTTTACTACATGAATTGTGTTGATGATTTTTTAAAAGATTTTAGAAATTATTCTTTTTGAAAAGATGCAAGTTTATGAAATCAGGTTTTCGAAAATGATTTTCAAAATATCTCATGTTTATAAAAAGTCAAGATTCAGAAAAGTGCTATTTTGGGCAATATGTTTACAAGTATATGAAATCAAGTTTCCAAGAATGTGCCATTTGGGCAAATGGTTTTCAATTCATGAATTACATGCTATGTGGGTTTGGTGTAATCCATTCAAGAATGTCACGTGCACGTTTGTTAGTAATGTGCCCTAGGCCAATGGATAGTTGTGATTCATGTATTAACATTATGACTTGTTAATAATATATTATGAGGTATTCCTTTCATATATGCATGTCTTTCGTTTATGTAATGTGATTTACATTCTATGAATGACTTTAGACTTATGTCATCAAGTATGTGACTTGATAGTAAAACTATAAGCGTTATAAGACTATTCTAGACTGTCCCTGGTCGATCATTATTGGTGGAACAATAATGAATTAAGGCTAGTATGTGTTCTTGTTGATGATCACGTTTTACTGATCATGGATATGAGATATCAAATCAGAAACATAGATATATGTTAGAGAACATATATTGGACTGACCCACATAAAGAATACTACATGGTTTCATTTCATTAGTGATTCTTAATATGGTTTGACTTTAGTCCTTTGACCTAAAGTCATCATGGTTCCCTACATGAGGAATTCAGTGTTTTGATATTAGACTAAGTTATTTTTAACCGAATAACAAGTAGTTTTATGTTGGACATCAAATGAATCATGCGGAGGGATGTGAATGACGTAGATGGGATTTGTACATCTCTTAAATGAGAGAGATATCATTTGGGCCTCTTGACAAGTGTGACTGAAGAAATGCATGGCCGTGCTCAAATGAATTGATGAAGAGTCATCAATGTCATTTGTTATAATCAGTCAACTTGGGGATCAAGAAACTATGATTAATTAAAGGTTGACATGTATCATGCCTTGTGATTAATCTTGATATCGTGTTACAAAAGGACTGAGCTTATAACCATGGTTATAGGTTCAATCGGATTATTGATCCTCATTTGATTTGGGTAGTCATAATGTCTTGCTAGAGGCCGCTTATGACTTATGGGCCTTGAAGTGTGATCAAGCCCATTGCCAACATCAAATGAGCCTATAGGGTCGCACACAAAGAGTGATGTGATCTGGGCTTATTCTCTTGGGCCTAATTTATTAGGTATTGAATAAATATATGCAGATATATTTATTAGCTAGATTGAATTAAGTTGTCGGGCTTTTATTATATGAGATATAATGGGCCGAAACTTATTGGGCTTCAATGGGATTAGGGTTTCTCTATAAATAGAGAAACTTAGGTCTCATTAGATAGGAGAAACCATTGTCACACGAAACCCTAGCCACCATCCGAGAGGAAAATTGTGCTGCGTTCGAGAAGAGTTTCAGGACGTGCTAGCACACCATAGCGGCAGCCCGGATCGTGCATGGTCGTGTGGATACTGGTAGAGGACATTTGCGTTTTGCAGTGTCTTAGAATCCGAAAAAGAAGCGACCTATCCACGACAATAAGGTATTTTCGTACATCCTTGATATTTTCGATTATACTTCATGTTGTTGTATGGTCTTTTTTCACAGTGTATTGTGAATACTCGGACAGTACGCGATCCAACAACGTTGACCAAGTTAAAGGCTTCTCTTGCCTGTCCGCTAGTGGCACGGAGCTTCTTTATAGACTCTCTCAAGTTTACGGCTATGCAAAACCATTAAGTGGGATTGTGATAGTGCGTCAAGTTTACAACTACACAAGACCATTATGTGGAAATATGTAGTTTGTCATTTTTATGGATTTACCCAAACCATTCTGATGTGCTTATGTGCTTATGATCTGTGAACAAGTTTGATGCATTCATGTTTTATGGTTTGTAAATTTGACTATATGATAAGAATTCGAGAAACATGTGTTTTATGAACTCAAAGAGAATTTTCTGCGACAAGTAAATGCTTTCAAAGGTTTTGTTTATTTTTTGTTATAAACTGTTACCCACGAGCTTTCAAGCTCAACCCCCTCCAACCCCCTAACTTTATCTTCTTCAGTTACAGTTTTGTAATGAAAATATTTATTATTAATAAAACAAAAGAGTTTGGTTTTATCTGTATGAGCATTATATATCTGGTCATAAGGTACCAAGATTCTTTTGTAAGTAATATACATATACATAGAGATGTATGGGAAATATGTATATTATTAGAATTTGAATTAATTGATTCACAGTTGAATAATCAAGTTGGTCGCTTGATTATGGTTTATACTGTAGTGTTGCGATTTATCTCCATATAAGTAAAGGAGTTTACTTCAAGGGAATAATGAGTTTCATATCATGATAGTAGTTGACTATCGATAATGGCACTATTAAATGAATCTAGAATCAAGTATGTTTTCAAGAATAAAGTGGGTCGTTACTTTAATCTTAAAACATACAACTTAAGCATTCACTTATTATGAACCATAATCTTGATGAGTGGTGAACTCATATATGTTTCATTATAATTCTTGATATGATCGGAATGGATTTTTACAGAGTATTAATCCAGTGTGTGCATGTTGGAGTTATTAATTGAAACATGTATAAGGGAACATTCACTCAAATAAAGAGTTTATAGTGTTATCATCTCTTCTAGATGTTTTAAGGAGATTTGGTGATTAAACTGGCGCCAATAGTTTGATGGACTAGCTACCCATCAAGTCTTAACACTAAGATGAGATCTTATGTGTTAATCACCATATAAAGTAAAATGAGAGATCTAGAAGGAAAAACCAACACAAGGGCAAAACGGTAATTTTATCCTTTGTTGTGCGGATGGCTATAATAAGGTTCTAAATAGGGTTTGCAATTGGACATATTCTCATAATATTTAATAATTCAAGAGTTCAACTAATTGTCTTTAATGGAATGACATTTAGTTAATAAGCTAGAATTAATTCCAATGAGATTGAATTAATTCTGGGCTTATTGGAGCTTGAATTATCAAAGTCCAATAAGATTCCCCACTTGGATTTAAGGAAGGTTATCAAGCTAAGTAAGAAATATAAATGGAGGTTAATTAGAAGCCCATAATTGAATCTTGGGCTTGGTCTAATTAAAGAAGCCCAAATGTACATTTAGTAATGGGCTTGGTTTTTGGTTTTTGGTTTTTTGTTTAATGTAATTAATTAGATTAATCATATTAAAAGAATTTTTTTTAAGAAGAAGATAGCAATTTCAGTTATTCCTAGGTTAAATGTGTAACCACACATTTGACATTAAAATGCTAAATAAAGATGGTCTTTATTATGGTTAATCATCATTAAATGGAGTTATGAACTTACCATTAAATGGTTTAATAGTTGTCTTTTAATGTTGGCTTGTAACCTATTTGCATTCATTAGATTAAAGATGAAAGATATACATTAGATGGACCATCTTCCTTCTTTTTTCTTGGCAAAACCGAAATTGGGTATTGAATTTTAGGTTATGGTCTTTTCAAATAGCCATTATAAAGATAAATGAAATTCACCCCTAGGTGCATCCTCAACTTCCACATCAGAACAATCGTCCAACTCAAGCATGGAAGCCAAATCATCTTCTTCCTCCTCAGACACAACTTCTCCTCCTCTCACAGACATTGTTTCTTGTTTGGGCATTGAGAAGCAATATGACCAACACCAAGACATTTAAAGCATTTAATAGTCCTATGTTTTTCAGAATTGGAACTAGAAGAACTAGGAGTTTTAAAAGTACCTTTTGGATCCGCCTTGTTTTTCTCTTCCTTTAACTTGTCTTTTTTCTTCTCATCCTTCTTGGACCATTTGGAGTTCCAATTTGTAGTACAGTTTGGGTAAGAAGCCTTGCTGGAGTTTTTGTACTTGAGTTGCCTCTCCACCTTCATGGCCATATTCACCATCTCCTCTAACTCCACATAATGGTGCAATTCAATAACATTGGCAATGTCTTTGTTCAAACCAGCCAAGAAACGTGCCATGGTGGCTTCTCTTTCTTCTTCTACATTAGCCCTAATCATGGCTATCTCCATCTCCTTATGGTACTCTTCTACATATTTGGTGCCTTGTCTCAAGGTTTGAAGCCTTTGATGGAGCTCCCTATAGAAGTAACTAGGCACAAACCTCTTCTTCATGACCCTCTTCATTTCAGCCCAAGTATCAATAGGATCCTCTCCATTCCTTCTTCCATTCAAAACAAGTTGATCCCACCAAATAAGTGCATAATCAAGAAATTTCACAGCAGCAAGCTTCACCTTCTTCTCCTCTGAATAGTTATGGCATTCAAAAACCATCTCCACCTTTCTTTCCCATTCTAATTAAGCTTCTGGATCATTCTTACCTTGGAAAGATGGTATTTTCATCTTGATACTATCCAAGTTTCTATCCACATGTCGGCCCCATCTTCTCCCCTTGCATTGTCTCGATCTCTATAGCCTCTTCCTCTTCCTCTATCATTTCGTCCCCCTCTTCCACCAATTCTGGCCCTATGCCACTCTTCTTCATCTTCCCCATCATCATATTCATCTTCATACTCATAGCGCACAAGAGTTGGTTCCCGACCATTTTGCCTCCTTGTTGCACCATTAGATGAAATCTCTCTTTGTAAATTCCTAATGGCTTGATCTTGTCTATCAAATTTATCATTGACATCCCTGAACATGTTCTCAATCCTTTGGAATTGATGTTGCATAGCCTCCAAAGTAAAGAATGTGTGTTGATCAACCTCACTATTCTTTTCATCCTTGTCACTACCTTTACTATCCTTGGAATTGGTCATGATGTAAAACCTGCAAAAACACGTTAGAACAACTCCTCTCACACTCGCTCACGTGTTTCTCTCTAAATCAAATTGGATACCCTCGTGTTTCACTCAAGAAGATGGCTTTTACCCTCAAATGAGCTTACACACTCTTGCCTTTTACCACTCTAGATTCTAGCACAATTTTACTTATCCGGATCAATCACTACTAACCAAATAAGCACAATAGCAACTTAATTCAATAGAAAACAACGAATACCTAAAGAAAGGGAGAAAACACAAAACTAGATGCAATTTAATGTAAAGAAAACAAGGAAGATGAAAATGAACACATACTAGATGGAGAAAACGTATGTGAATGATTTTTGGTGCCAATTGAGCAAGTTGAAACAAGATTACTCAATTCAAGTGTAATGGAAGCAAAAGGACAGCAAACAATAAAAGCAACCAAAGAGTGCAAGAAAAGACGAAACTATGAATTAAACTCAACCCTAAACCCGAACTAACAAGAACATTCAGATCTGCCCAATAACTCAAGAATTGAAAGATAAGCAACTATATCAAAGACACACGTTTTGAGTACAAGAAAGTCAATCTTGAAACAAGAAATTGCTTCTTGATGCAAGAAAGCAAGTCTTGGTGAATTTCTTGAAGGAAGGATGTATTCTTGAAGAATCTTGAATAATAAAGAAATGAAATTAAAGAGTTCTTGAATGATCAGATTCGTTCTTGATGAATCTCACAAGCAAATCAACTCAAACACACAAAGATTCACAATCTTGATTTTCTTCTTTTTTTTCTTTCTTTTCTTTCTTTCTTTTCTTGATTTTCTTCTTTTTTTTCTTTCTTTCTTTCTTGATTTTCTTTTTTGTCTTCTTTCTTTCTTTCTTTCTTTCTTTTTTTTTCTAATTTTAATGATAGACTAACTATAATAATCAAGAAAAAACTGAAAATTAAAGATAAAGATTGAATTTAAAACCTAGGCTCTAATACCAAAGATGATACGACAACAACCTAGAATCAATGTCTAGATCACCTCCGTTTCAATGATTGTTCCCAAACTTAAATTCAATCAATCTAACAAGACCCTTCACCCCCAAAACAACAAGGAATTGGTAACAAATAGTATAAAGATTGTAGGAATTGAATTAACGCCAATAAGTTAGAACTTACTTGATAAGTTGAATCAATCGTTAAGGTAAAACAAGCATAGCCGTAACTTGGTATTTTCGATTATACTTCATGTAGCACCCCAACTCCCGCGAGATCCGAACCCGACATCTACAGTGACATCTGAGCCCGTGACCCGCGAGGGTGGCATGCTAGAGTAGTCAATCACAATTTAAAACTCGTTATGAAATTTTTCTTCCAAAAACGTTTTAACGCGCGGAAATCAAAACACACTTTGGGCCCGACATATCACAAAAACATTTTTAGATACAAAACACTTTTAGTTATTAATTAGCACTCGATAGTGCTCAATCAGTACATAAGCAGAAAGGCAAGACCCAACTGGGCTCGATGTCATTTCTGAACACCATTCAGTAATCAAAATCTCAATACACTTTTACATTTATTAAGCTAGGGCCCTGTTGGACCCCGAACTTTTGATGAAAATTAGAAATATTAAAATGAATTTAAATGGAGAAAGAATTGGTGAGAATGAGAATGAATTTAAGGAAATTTGATGAACTTAAGAAAAATTTATGAGAAATGAATTGTTAATTTTGAGGACTTTAATATTTGAATGAATTTATATAGATTATGAGAGAAAAGTGGATGAGTTGATTGAAATGAAGTTAAATAGCAAGAATTAAAAAGAAAAAGTGTGAAAATTTGAAGAATTTAAAAAGTTTGACTTTTTGGAGAGAGAATGTTTGACTTTGAGAGTTGACTTTTGATTTAGGTAAAATTTGATAAAATGATCTACATGAAACTTGTAGATTATGTTAAGAGCTTTCTGTAGCCATAAAGTTTGCAATTTTTCGATATCGGGAGTGAAAGTTATGATCAGTCAAAGTTTATGTTTGATAAGGTTGACTTTTGATTTTAATTATGATGACTGAATCTTTGACTGAGAAATTAACCTAGTTAGAGGTTAATTGAGCTTTGATGTTCTTCATGAAAATTGAAGGATTTGTTTTGATCTTTATTTCTATATAAAGTATACAATTTTTCGATCTCGGAATAATAAGTTATGATTTTTACAAGTTTATATTGTAGTTTTAGCATGATTATTAGAGGACAGTATCTTTGACCGGAAAATGGACTCCCGTAGGAGTCAAATTGATTTTTATTTCCTTCATGGAAGATGTAGATCTTCCATCAAAATTGAAAGTTTTTCAAAATTGGACTAAGTTTTTCAAAATTGGAGTTCGGGATTGAGAATTATGAATTTTGGAAGTTTAGATGAAAAAAAAAAAGAAGAGAGGAAAATGATTTATCCCGTCACTAGGGCGACGCGTATCGCCATAGCGATGGCGAGCGTCCAGCCGCCGTCACTACGGCGACGTGTATCGCCATAGCGATGGCGAACGTCCAGCCGCCGTCGCTACGGCGACGCGCATCGCCATAGCGATGGCGAGCATTCGGCTCGCGTCGCTAGGGCGACCGCGTCTTCGCCTGGCCCAAACGCGAGCGTTTCTGCTTGGAACGACGCCGTTTTTGTTTCTCCAATACGGCGCCGATTTGATTCCTTTGTTAGTTTCCTTTCACAAATTCGACCTTTGTTCACTATTTTGTTTATATCTTTTCCGTCCGACATCCGATTGAGTTGATTCTTGCAGCTTTGGATTCCTAAGACAATTATCTACATCTTCATAGAAATTTGTGAAATTTTGAGATTGAATTAATGGTGATTAATTTAATCAAAGTGAGTCGAGAAATTTTTTGAACATAGTTCAGTGTTTTGTGAAATTCAGGATCTGTAGAGATTCGATTGAAGTGATTCTTGAGGCGAAATAAAGATAAGTCAAGGGGCTACAAATCATATGAAGAAATGAAATGTCAATTTTGGCCCTAAGACCTTCGAATTATGAATGGAAGTTCAGATTAGAGTGTAATTTTTGGATTAGGAACACCTATGAGTAATTTGAGCATAACTTTTGATCTGGGAATCGAAATGAGGCGATTCTTGTTTTGAATTAAACTAGAGACATAAGGCTACAAATGTTATGAAGACATTAAGTTTCAATTCTGGTATTAAGAATGTGAATGTTTGGATGGAAATAATCGTACATGGAAAATGTCTTAGAATATGGATTTTCCCGAACTGTTTTGCGTATAACTTTTGATGTAGTGATCCGAATTGAGCGCGGTCAGTGGCGTTGGATTCGTATGATTGCGAGGAACATTTCTCTAGAAGGAAGTTTGGACAAATTCCTTCAAATTGATAGTGCGAATCAGACCCGCAAGTGAACATGACTTAAAGTAACATAACAAGGGCATTTTAGTCTTTTCATCAATTTTAATGACATGGCACCTTTTTAAGATGTGTAGCCGTATGGAAAGGTCTGGAAATTTTTAAAGAAGAGTGAAATTCGTTTTTTAAAAGAAGAGAAGAAAGAAATAAGAAGAAGAGAAAGGAGAAGCTCGTATATGGTGAAAGAGGAAGAGAGAGAAAGTAAAATTTCAAAATTTATGGGACTTTTAGCTTGAGTTTTGAGTTGTTTTCAAGGAAAAAGGAGAGAAGAAGAAGAAAGCTTGTTTTGGGAACCAAGAATTTTCGAAAATGAAGAAGAAAAGAGGTAAGAGAAAAATTTGGATTTTGAGTTTTGATTAAGTTTTTGGTTGAGATTAATTGGAAATGATGTGGGTTTGTGTGCTATGAGTTTTATTTTGTGATTGATGAGTTAATTTTGGTTATGGAAGATTTTAGAGAGAGAAAGCTTAGTGAGGAAGATGATGAATAGTAAAATTTGGGGATTTTTGAAATTGATGATTTAGATGGCTTAAATTAGTGATGAATTTGAGATATCATAAATTAATTTTGATGTTTATGCTTTAGGTGATGTTTAATTTGAAAAATTATGAATTGGGGGTTTAGGCCAAATTAGATATTTGGGGGTTTTCTCAAATTTTGTGAATTAAAGGTGTAGAATCATTAAAAATAGCATGAATTGATGAAATATGGAATTAATTTTTAAGAAATTATGTTTTATGAGATTTAATTTGGGTGTATTGGTTTAGGCCAATTTTGAAAATTAGAGATTTTCAAAATTGGAGATTGAAATAGCTTGAATTTATATGGAATTGGTGTTTTCTAAGTTTAATTTGAGTAATTAAGTGATTTATGATATTGAATTTGACTAATTCGGTTTAGGTCAAATTCGGAATTTGGAGATTTTAGAATTCTTGCTTTAGATAGCTTGGTAAAGTGATGAATTTGGGTTCCTTATGGTTATTTCTGATAATTATGCAAATTTATGATGTGAATTTGGGTGATTATGGCTTAGGTCATTTTTAATTGAAAGAAGGAAAGAAGCAAGGATCAAATTGGAGCTTGGAACAAATTCCTAGCGTCATTTCGAGATAGGTAGCATATTTATATTTTGATCTCTAAGCTTAATACGAATTTTCGAAAATTAAAGAAAGCAAAAGTTTGGATTTTGATAAATTATTGTTTGTAAATGTTTGAAAATACGAATTGATTAAAAGTTTGAAATTTTGATTTCCGAAGGTTTTCCGAAAAATTATTATAAGCTGATTTGATAAATTGATAGAAATTTCTGAAAATGCATTTGTTGTGTATGCATTGACAAATTATGCATATTGTTGCAATTATTGATTGATTGAATTAATTGAATTATGTGATATGTGTGGATTTGTGAGATTGTTTTAAGTTGATGAAATAATGTTAGAAAAGTAAAATTTTGGAAAGTGCCTTCGGGCAATTTGAATTTCTGTTTTCGATATGTGTTATGTGGGTTTGGTAGGTCCTTTGGTGAGTCGTATTTGTCTCTATGTGTATAGCCTTCTCCGGCTGCCCAAGAAGTGGCACGGAGCTCGATTCGGACTCCTTCACGGCTACTTGGACATTATCACGGGAAAGTGTAATACGTTTTATTCACGATCGCACAGGACCGCTATGCGGGCTATGCGATAAAGACGCTCGCTTGGATCTAGCCAGACCATTCTGATATGTTATGTGTTTTCAATTTTGTGTCTGTATGTTGCATTCATATTTATGAAAATTCGAGAATGTTTGAAAAATAAGAAAAAGTGAGATTACTATGAAAAGTTTGAAAAAAAAATTAAAAAAATTATAAAGTTTGAAAAATTCGCCCTTTTTGGCAAAAAGATTATTAAAAACGATTTCAGCTTATTTATCAGTTTATAAATGTGTTATCCACGGAGCTGTGTAGCTCACCCCCCTTTCATCCCCATCTCCAGGTTTCGAGCAGGAGATCGGATGAAAGTATGTCAAGACGTTTGGTTTGATTTTGTATTATTTGGATTCGTGAGTTGATGTGTATATATGAGTTAGATAAGTTTGGATAAGTAGATTTGCGTAGAAAGATGAGTATGGTGTATGTACATAAATGATTGGGTTGTGTTTAGATTGAATTAAAGCATTGTATCTGGTATAAGAATAAATGTGTATGAGTTTTGGATATTAAATTGCGTTAGGAATGTATATTGAGATTTATGGAAGTGTTAGATTTAGGTTTGCGTTTTGCTGGTGTTTGGATTCCGAACGGGGGTGTCCGATGATTCTGAGATCTGTTTGGGATTATAGAAGTGGTTCTTTACCTTTGCAGGTTTTGGGTTAGGATAAATGCAGCCGTTATGCTGCCGAATTTTCGTTAGAAAATAAAGTGAAAATGAAGAAAAATAAGATTTAGATATATGAAAGATGGATTTATGAGATTGGTATAAATGTAAAGAACTTTGTTATGATTTGAGTGGGATGATGAAATTGATAAATATTGCTTTGTATGGGTTTGAGTAAAAATGGTCATAAGAGATGGAATAGAAAAGAAAAGAAAAAAAAATAATACCGGATTTTGGAACGTCTTAGAGTTTCCAACGCGATTGTTTTCTTTGACTAGTTGTTCTCGGATGTCGGATCTGCTTTGCTAAGTGTTTGTTTCCGCTTTCGATTAGTATTTGATCCGATTCGCTTTTGATATCGGTTCCCGGCTTCCGCATTTTGTTTCCGATTCGAAATTTCGATCCGAAATTTCCGTTTCCATTCGATTCCGCTTCCTTCGTTCGGTTGGGATCCGATTTCCGGATCAGGTCCCAACATTTATGGCATCAGAGCCTAGTATTAGGATCTTAACTGGGCATACAAGATTAAGAAGAGTGAGTAAGGAGAAATTGAATTTGTGAGAATGTGCTAAGTGATCGTTTGATTTCGATGACAATAAGTATGAATGACTTTAGGAATGTGAAATTGATATGAATGATTTGTCATGAATTATGTGATGAATAAAGGTGATTATTTGATGAAGATGATAATTTGATGAAAATGATAAGAATTTTGAGCAATTTAAGGAAAGAGTTCATGAAATTGAGATTTGAAATGCATGAAGAATTAGGATGATTGATTTTGATACTGAGAAATATTGGAAAGATGAATTTGATGATAGGAATATATGATATGGCTGGTATGTGAATCAAGAATTGAGAATTTTGGGGAAAGATTGAGAATATGTATGATGAAAACATTAGGTAAGAAAAAGTGATTGCTTATGAGCTTTGGAAAGAAATTAGTGAGAAAGTGCTTGATGGTTTTTAGTTAGAGAGAAATTTATGCAAGAATGAGTTACTTGGAGTTTAAGTAAGTGTGAATTTCGAGGACGAAATTCTTTTAAGAGTGGGAGAAATGTTGGACCCCGAACTTTTGATGAAAATTAGAAATATTAAAATGAATTTAAATGGAGAAAGAATTGGTGAGAATGAGAATGAATTTAAGGAAATTTGATGAACTTAAGAAAAATTTATGAGAAATGAATTGTTTAATTTTGAGGACTTTAATATTTGAATGAATTTATATGGATTATGAGAGGAAAGTGGATGAGTTGATTGAAATGAAGTTAAATAGCAAGAATTAAAAAGAAAAAGTGTGAAAATTTGAAGAATTTAGAAAGTTTGACTTTTTGGAGAGAGAATGTTTGACTTTGAGAGTTGACTTTTGATTTAGGTAAAATTTGATAAAATGATCTACATGAAACTTGTAGATTATGTTAAGAGCTTTCTGTAGCCATAAAGTTTGCAATTTTTCGATATCGGGAGTGAAAGTTATGATCAGTCAAAGTTTATGTTTGATAAGGTTGACTTTTGACTTTAATTATGATAACTGAATCTTTGACTGAGAAATTAACCTAGTTAGAGGTTAATTGAGCTTTGATGTTCTTCATGAAAATTGAAGGATTTGTTTTGATCTTTATTTCTATATAAAGTATACAATTTTTCGATCTCGGAATAATAAGTTATGATTTTTACAAGTTTATATTGTAGTTTTAGCATGATTATTAGAGGACAGTATCTTTAACCGGAAAATGGACTCCCGTAGGAGTCAAATTGATTTTTATTTCCTTCATGGAAGATGTAGAGCTTCCTTCAAGCTTTCTATAGAGACTAAGTTTTTCAAAATTGGAGTTCGGGATTGAGAATTATGAATTTTGGAAGTTTAGATGAAAAAAAAGAAGAGAGGAAAATGATTTATCCCGTCACTAGGGCGACGCATATCGCCATAGCGATGGCGAGCGTCCAGCCGCCGTCACTACGGCGACGCGTATCGCCATAGCGATGGCGAACGTCCAGCCGCCGTCGCTACGGCGACGCGCATCGCCATAGCGATGGCGAGCATTCGGCTCGCGTCGCTAGGGCCTGCGACCGCGTCTTCGCCTCGCCCAAACGCGGGCGTTTCTGCTTGGAACGACGCCGTTTTTGTTTCTCCAATACGGTGCCGTTTTGATTCCTTTATTAGTTTCCTTTCAGAAATTCGACCTTTGTTCACTAGTTTGTTTATATCTTTTCCGTCCGACATCCGATTGAGTTGATTCTTGCGGCGTTGGATTCCTAAGATAATTATCTACATCTTCATAGAAATTTGTGAAATTTTGAGATTAAATTAATGGTGATTAATTTAATCAAAGTGAGTTGGGAAATTTTCCGAACATAGTTCAGTGTTTTGTGAAATTCGGGATCTGTAGAGATTCGATTGAAGCGATTCTTAAGGCGAACTAAATATAAGACAAGGGGCTACAAATAATATGAAGAAATGAAATGTCAATTTTGGCCCTAAGACCTTCGAATTATGAATGGAAGTTCGGATTAGAGTGTAATTTTTGGATTGGGAACACCTATGAGTAATTTGAGCATAACTTTTGATCTGGGAATCGAAATGAGGCGATTCTTGTTTTGAATTAAACTAGAGACATAAGGCTACAAATGTTATGAAGACATTAAGTTTCAATTCTGGGATTAAGAATGTGAATTTTTGGATGGAAATAATCGTACATGGAAAATGTCTTAGAATATGGATTTTCCCGAACTGTTTTGCGCATAACTTTTGATGTAGTGATCCGAATTGAGCGCGGTCAGTGGCGTTGGATTCGTATGATTGCGAGGAACATTTCTATAGAAGGAAGTTTGGACAAATTCCTTCAAATTGATAGTGCAAATCAGACCTACAAGTGAACATGACTTAAAGTAACATAACAAGGGCATTTTAGTCTTTTCATCAATTTTAATGACATGGCACCTTTTTGAGATGTGTAGCCGTATGGAAAGGTCTGGAAATTTTTAAAGAAGAGTGAAATTCGTTTTTTAAAAGAAGAGAAGAAAGAAATAAGAAGAAGAGAAAGGAGAAGCTCGTATATGGTGAAAGAGGAAGAGAGAGAAAGTAAAATTTCAAAATTTATGGGACTTTTAGCTTGAGTTTTGAGTTGTTTTCAAAGAAAATGGAGAGAAGAAGAAGAAAGCTTGCTTTGGGAACCAAGAATTTTCGAAAATGAAGAAGAAAAGAGGTAAGAGAAAAATTTGGATTTTGAGTTTTGATTAAGTTTTTGGTTGAGATTAATTGGAAATGATGTGGGTTTGTGTGCTATGAGTTTTATTTTGTGATTGATGAGTTAATTTTGGTTATGGAAGATTTTAGAGAGAGAAAGCTTAGTGAGGAAGATGATGAATAGTAAAATTTGGGGGTTTTTGAAATTGATGATTTAGATGGCTTGAATTAGTGATGAATTTGAGATATCCTAAATTAATTTTGATGTTTATGCTTTAGGTGAAGTTTAATTTGAAAAATTATGAATTGGGGGTTTAGGCCAAATTAGAGATTTGGGGGTTTTTTCAAATTTTGTGAATTAAAGGTGTAGAATCATTAAAAATAGCATGAATTGATGAAATATGGAATTAATTTTGAAGAAATTATGTTTTATGAGATTTAATTTGGGTGTATTAGTTTAGGCCAATTTTGAAAATTGGGGATTTTCAAAATTGGAGATTGAAATAGCTTGAATTTATATAGAATTGGTGTTTTCTAAGTTTAATTTGAGTAATTAAGTGATTTATGATATTGAATTTGACTAATTCGGTTTAGGTCAAATTCGGAATTTGGAGATTTTAGAATTCTTGCTTTAGATAGCTTGGTAAAGTGATGAATTTGGGTTCCTTATGGTTATTTCTGATAATTATGCAAATTTATGATGTGAATTTGGGTGATTATGGCTTAGGTCATTTTTAATTGAAAGAAGGAAAGAAGCAAGGATCAAATTGGAGCTTGGAACAAGTTCCTAGCGTCATTTCGAGGAGGGTAGCATATTTATATTTTGATCTGTAAGCTTAATACGAATTTTCGAAAATTAAAGAAACAAAAGTTTGGATTTTGATAAATTATTGTTTGTAAATGTTTGAAAATACGAATTGATTAAAAGTTTGAAATTTTGATTTAGAAGGTTTTAGAAAAATTATTATAAGTCGATTTGATAAATTGATAGAAATTTCGAAAATGCATTTGTTGTGTATGCATTGACAAATTATGCATATTGTTGCAATTATTGATTGATTGAATTAATTGAATTATGTGATATGTGTGGATTTGTGAGATTGTTTTAAGTTGATGAAATAATGTTAGAAAAGTAAAATTTTGGAAAGTGCTTTCGGGCAATTTGAATTTCCGTTTTCGATATGTGTTATGTGGGTTTTGTAGGTCCTTTGGTGAGTCAGTGCTGTCTCTATATGTATAGCCTTCTCCCGGCTGCCCGCAAGTGGCACGGAGCTCCGATTACGGACTCCCTTCACGGCTACACTGGACCGCTATGCGGGAAAGTGTAGTACGTTCTATTCACGATCGCACAGGACCATTATGCGGGATCGCAAGACGCTCTGCTTGGACCTAGCAGACCATTCGATATGTTATGTGTTTTCAATTTTGTGTCGTATGTTGCATTCATATTTATGAAAATTCGAGAATGTTTGAAAAATAAGAAAAGTGAGATTACTATGAAAAGTTTGAAAAAAATTAAAAAATTATAAAGTTTGAAAAATTAGCCTTTTGGCAAAAGATTATTAAAACGATTTCACTTATTTATCGGTTTATAAATGTGTTATCCACGAGTGTGTAGCTACCCCTTTCATCCCCATCTCCGGGTTTGAGCGGAGATCGGATGAAAGTATGCCAAACGTTTGGTTTGATTTTGTATTATTTGGATTCGTGAGTTGATGTGTATATATGAGTTAGATAAGTTTGGATAAGTAGATTTGCGAGAAAGATGAGTATGGTGTATGTACATAAATGATTGGGTTGTGTTTAGATTGAATTAAAGCATTGTATCGGTATAAGAATAAATGTGTATGAGTTTTGGATATTAAATTGCGTTAGGAATGTATATTGAGATTTATGGAAGTGTTAGATTTAGGTTTGCGTTTTCTTTGGTGTTTGGATTCGAGCGGGGTGTCCGATGATTCGAGATCTGTTTGGGATTATAGAAGTGGTTCTTTACCTTTGCGGGTTTTGGGTTAGGATAAATCACCATTATCTTGCGAATTTTCGTTAGAAAATAAAGTAAAATGAAGAAAATAAGATTTAGATATATGAAAGATGGATTTATGAGATTGGTATAAATGTAAAGAACTTTGTTATGATTTGAATGGGATGATGAAATTGATAAATATTGCTTTGTATGGGTTTGAGTAAAAATGGTCATAAGAGATGGAATAGAAAAGAAAAGAAAAGAAGAAAAAAAATAATACCGGATTTTGGAACGTCTTAGAGTTTCCAACGCGATTGTTTTCTTTGATTAGTTGTTCTCGGATGTCGGATCCGCTTTGCTAAGTGTTTGTTTCCGCTTTCGATTGGTATTTGATCCGATTCGCTTTTGATATCGGTTCCCGGCTTCCGCATTTTGTTTCCGATTCGAAATTTCGATCCGAAATTTCCGTTTCCATTCGATTCCGCTTCCTTCGTTCGGTTGGGATCCGGTTCCCGGATCGGATCCCAACATTTATGGTATCAGAGCCCAGTATTAGGATCTTAACTGGGCATACAAGATTAAGAAGAGTGAGTAAGGAGAAATTGAATTTGTGAGAATGTGCTAAGTGATCGTTTGATTTCGATGACAATAAGTATGAATGACTTTAGGAATGTGAAATTGATATGAATGATTTGTCATGAATTATGTGATGAATAAAGGTGATTATTTGATGAAGATGATAATTTGATGAAAATGATAAGAATTTTGAGCAATTTAAGGAAAGAGTTCATGAAATTGAGATTTGAAATGCATGAAGAATTAGGATGATTGATTTTGATACTGAGAAATATTGGAAAGATGAATTTGATGATAGGAATATATGATATGGCTGGTATGTGAATCAAGAATTGAGAATTTTGGGGAAAGATTGAGAATATGTATGATGAAAACATTAGGTAAGAAAAAAAGTGATTGCTTATGAGCTTTGGAAAGAAATTAGTGAGAAAGTGCTTGATGGTTTTTAGTTAGAGAGAAATTTATGCAAGAATGAGTTACTTGGAGTTTAAGTAAGTGTGAATTTCGAGGACGAAATTCTTTTCAGAGGGGGAGAAATGTTGGACCCCGAACTTTTGATGAAAATTAGAAATATTAAAATGAATTTAAATGGAGAAAGAATTGGTGAGAATGATAATTAATTTAAGGAAATTTGATGAACTTAAGAAAAATTTATGAGAAATGAATTGTTTAATTTTGAGTACTTTAATATTTGAATGGATTTATATGGATTATGAGAGGAAAGTGGATGAGCTGATTGAAATGAAGTTAAATAGCAAGAATTAAAAAGAAAAAGTGTGAAAATTTGAAGAATTTAGAAAGTTTGACTTTTTGGAGAGAGAATGTTTGATTTTGAGAGTTGACTTTTGATTTAGGTAAAATTTGATAAAATGATCTACATGAAACTTGTAGATTATGTTAAGAGCTTTCTGTAGCCATAAAGTTTGCAATTTTTCGATATCGGGAGTGAAAGTTATGATCAGTCAAAGTTTATGTTTGATAAGGTTGACTTTTGACTTTAATTATGATGACTGAATCTTTGACTGAGAAATTAACCTAGTTAGAGGTTAATTGAGCTTTGATGTTCTTCATGAAAATTGAAGGGTTTGTTTTGATCTTTATTTCTATATAAAGTATACAATTTTTCGATCTCGGAATAATAAGTTATGATTTTACAAGTTTATATTGTAGTTTTAGCATGATTATTAGAGGACGATATCTTTGACGGAAAATGGACTCCGTAGAGTCAAATTGATTTTATTTCCTTCATGGAAGATGTAGAGCTTCCTTCAAGCTTTCTATAGAGACTAAGTTTTCAAAATTGGAGTTCGGATTGAGAATTATGAATTTTGGAAGTTTAGATGAAAAAAAGAAGAGAGAAAATGATTTATCCGTCATTACTAGGCGACGATATCGCCATAGCGATGGCGGCGTCACCGCCATCACTACGGCGACGAGTATCGCCATAGCGATGGCGAACGTCCAGCCGCCGTCGCTACGGCGACGCGCATCGCCATAGCGATGGCGAGCATTCGGCTCGCTTCGCTAGGGCGACCGCGTCTTCGCCTCGCCCAAACGCGGGCATTTCTGCTTGAAACGACGCCGTTTTTGTTTCTCCAATACGGCGCCGTTTTGATTCCTTTGTTAGTTTCCTTTCAGAAATTCGACCTTTGTTCACTATTTTGTTTATATCTTTTCCGTCCGACATCCGATTGAGTTGATTCTTGCGGCGTTGGATTCCTAAGACAATTATCTACATCTTCATAGAAATTTGTGAAATTTTGAGATTAAATTAATGGTGATTAATTTAATCAAAGTGAGTTGGGAAATTTTCCGAACATAGTTCAGTGTTTTGTGAAATTCGGGATCTGTAGAGATTCGATTGAAGCGATTCTTAAGGCGAACTAAAGATAAGACAAGGGGCTACAAATAATATGAAGAAATGAAATGTCAATTTTGGCCCTAAGACCTTCGAATTATGAATGGAAGTTCGGATTAGAGTGTAATTTTTGGATTGGGAACACCTATGAGTAATTTGAGCATAACTTTTGATCTGGGAATCGAAATGAGGCGATTCTTGTTTTGAATTAAACTAGAGACATAAGGCTACAAATGTTATGAAGACATTAAGTTCCAATTCTGGGATTAAGAATGTGAATTTTTGGATGGAAATAATCGTACATGGAAAATGTCTTAGAATATGGATTTTCCCGAACTGTTTTGTGCATAACTTTTGATGTAGTGATCCGAATTGAGCGCGGCTAGTGGCGTTGGATTCGTATGATTGCGAGGAACATTTCTCTAGAAGAAAGTTTGGACAAATTCCTTCAAATTGATAGTGCGAATCAGACCCGCAAGTGAACATGACTTAAAGTAACATAACAAGGGCATTTTAGTCTTTTCATCAATTTTAATGACATGGCACCTTTTTAAGATGTGTAGCTGTATGGAAAGGTCTGGAAATTTTTAAAGAAGAGTGAAATTCGTTTTTTAAAAGAAGAGAAGAAAGAAATAAGAAGAAGAGAAAGGAGAAGCTCGTATATGGTGAAAGAGGAAGAGAGAGAAAGTAAAATTTCAAAATTTATGGGACTTTTAGCTTGAGTTTTGAGTTGTTTTCAAGGAAAATGGAGAGAAGAAGAAGAAAGCTTGCTTTGGGAACCAAGAATTTTCGAAAATGAAGAAGAAAAGAGGTAAGAGAAAAATTTGGATTTTGGGTTTTGATTAAGTTTTTGGTTGAGATTAATTGGAAATGATGTGGGTTTGTGTGCTATGAGTTTTATTTTGTGATTGATGAGTTAATTTTGGTTATGGAAGATTTTAGAGAGAGAAAGCTTAGTGAGGAAGATGATGAATAGTAAAATTTGGGGGTTTTTGAAATTGATGATTTAGATGGCTTGAATTAGTGATGAATTTGAGATATCCTAAATTAATTTTGATGTTTATGCTTTAGGTGAAGTTTAATTTGAAAAATTATGAATTGGGGGTTTAGGCCAAATTAGAGATTTGGGGGTTTTCTCAAATTTTGTGAATTAAAGGTGTAGAATCATTAAAAATAGCATGAATTGATGAAATATGGAATTAATTTTGAAGAAATTATGTTTTATGAGATTTAATTTGGGTGTATTGGTTTAGGCCAATTTTGAAAATTGGGGATTTTCAAAATTGGAGATTGAAATAGCTTGAATTTATATGGAATTGGTGTTTTCTAAGTTTAATTTGAGTAATTAAGTGATTTATGATATTGAATTTGACTAATTCGGTTTAGGTCAAATTCGGAATTTGGAGATTTTAGAATTCTTGCTTTAGATAGCTTGGTAAAGTGATGAATTTGGGTTCCTTATGGTTATTTCTGATAATTATGCAAATTTATGATGTGAATTTGGGTGATTATGGCTTAGGTCATTTTTAATTGAAAGAAGGAAAAAAGCAAGGATCAAATTGGAGCTTGGAACAAGTTCCTAGCGTCATTTCGAGGTGGGTAGCATATTTATATTTTGATCTGTAAGCTTAATACGAATTTTCGAAAATTAAAGAAAGCAAAAGTTTGGATTTTGATAAATTATTGTTTGTAAATGTTTGAAAATACGAATTGATTAAAAGTTTGAAGTTTTGATTTCCGAAGGTTTTCTGAAAAATTATTATAAGCTGATTTGATAAATTGATAGAAATTTCTGAAAATGCATTTGTTGTGTATGCATTGACAAATTATGCATATTGTTGCAATTATTGATTGATTGAATTAATTGAATTATGTGATATGTGTGGATTTGTGAGATTGTTTTAAGTTGATGAAATAATGTTAGAAAAGTAAAATTTTGGAAAGTGCCTTCGGGCAATTTGAATTTCCGTTTTCGATATGTGTTATGTGGGTTTGGTAGGTCCTTTGGTGAGTTAGCGCTGTCTTTATGTGTATAGCCTTCTCCCGGCTGCCCGCAAGTGGCACGAGCTCGACACGGACTCCTTCACGGCTACTGGACCGCATTATCGCGAGAAAGTGTAATGCGTTCTATTCACGACGCGCACAGACCGTTATGCGGGACTGTGCAGTACGTTCTGTTTGGACCTAGCCAGACCATTCTGATATGTTATGTGTTTTCAATTTTGTTTCTGTATGTTGCATTCATATTTATGAAAATTCGAGAATGTTTGAAAAATAAGAAAAAGTGAGATTACTATGAAAAGTTTGAAAAAAAAAATTATAAAAATTATAAAGTTTGAAAAATTCGCCCTTTTTGGCAAAAAGATTATTAAAAACGATTTCAGCTTATTTATCAGTTTATAAATGTGTTATCCACGAGTTTGTGTAGCTACTTCCCCTTTCATCCCCATCTCCGTGTTTCGAGCGGAGATCGGATGAAAGTATGTCAAGACGTTTGGTTTGATTTTGTATTATTTGGATTCGTGAGTTGATGTGTATATATGAGTTAGATAAGTTTGGATAAGTAGATTTGCGTAGAAAGATGAGTATGGTGTATGTACATAAATGATTGGGTTGTGTTTAGATTGAATTAAAGCATTGTATCTGGTATAAGAATAAATGTGTATGAGTTTTGGATATTAAATTGCGTTAGGAATGTATATTGAGATTTATGGAAGTGTTAGATTTAGGTTTGCGTTTTGCTGGTGTTTGGATTCCGAACGGGGGTGTCCGATGATTCTGAGATCTGTTTGGGATTATAGAAGTGGTTCTTTACCTTTGCAGGTTTTGGGTTAGGATAAATGCACCATTATCTTGCCGAATTTTCGTTAGAAAATAAAGTGAAAATGAAGAAAATAAGATTTAGATATATGAAAGATGGATTTATGAGATTGGTATAAATGTAAAGAACTTTGTTATGATTTGAGTGGGATGATGAAATTGATAAATATTGCTTTGTATGGGTTTGAGTAAAAATGGTCATAAGAGATGGAATAGAAAAGAAAAGAAAAGAAAAAAAAATACCGAATTTTGGAACGTCTTAGAGTTTCCAACGCGATTGTTTTCTTTGATTAGTTGTTCTCGGATGTCGGATCCGCTTTGCTAAGTGTTTGTTTCCGCTTTCGATTGGTATTTGATCCGATTCGCTTTTGATATCGGTTCCCGGCTTCCGCATTTTGTTTCCGATTCGAAATTTCGATCCGAAATTTCCGTTTCCATTCGATTCCGCTTCCTTCGTTCGGTTGGGATCCGGTTCCCGGATCGGGTCCCAACATTTATAGTATCAGAGCCCAGTATTAGGATCTTAACTGGGCATACAAGATTAAGAAGAGTGAGTAAGGAGAAATTGAATTTGTGAGAATGTGCTAAGTGATCGTTTGATTTCGATGACAATAAGTATGAATGACTTTAGGAATGTGAAATTGATATGAATGATTTGTCATGAATTATGTGATGAATAAAGGTGATTATTTGATGAAGATGATAATTTGATGAAAATGATAAGAATTTTGAGCAATTTAAGGAAAGAGTTCATGAAATTGAGATTTGAAATGCATGAAGAATTAGGATGATTGATTTTGATACTGAGAAATATTGGAAAGATGAATTTGATGATAGGAATATATGATATGGCTGGTATGTGAATCAAGAATTGAGAATTTTGGGGAAAGATTGAGAATATGTATGATGAAAACATTAGGTAAGAAAAAAAGTGATTGCTTATGAGCTTTGGAAAGAAATTAGTGAGAAAGTGCTTGATGGTTTTTAGTTAGAGAGAAATTTATGCAAGAATGAGTTACTTGGAGTTTAAGTAAGTGTGAATTTCGAGGACGAAATTCTTTTAAGAGTGGGAGAAATGTTGGACCCCGAACTTTTGATGAAAATTAGAAATATTAAAATGAATTTAAATGGAGAAAGAATTGGTGAGAATGAGAATGAATTTAAGGAAATTTGATGAACTTAAGAAAAATTTATGAGAAATGAATTGTTTAATTTTGAGGACTTTAATATTTGAATGAATTTATATGGATTATGAGAGGAAAGTGGATGAGTTGATTGAAATGAAGTTAAATAGCAAGAATTAAAAAGAAAAAGTGTGAAAATTTGAAGAATTTAGAAAGTTTGACTTTTGGAAGAGAATGTTTGACTTTGAGAGTTGACTTTTGATTTAGGTAAAATTTGATAAAATGATCTACATGAAACTTGTAGATTATGTTAAGAGCTTTCTGTAGCCATAAAGTTTGCAATTTTTCGATATCGGGAGTGAAAGTTATGATCAGTCAAAGTTTATGTTTGATAAGGTTGACTTTTGACTTTAATTATGATGACTGAATCTTTGACTGAGAAATTAACCTAGTTAGAGGTTAATTGAGCTTTGATGTTCTTCATGAAAATTGAAGGATTTGTTTTGATCTTTATTTCTATATAAAGTATACAATTTTTCGATCTCGGAATAATAAGTTATGATTTTTACAAGTTTATATTGTAGTTTTAGCATGATTATTAGAGGACAGTATCTTTGACCGGAAAATGGACTCCCGTAGGAGTCAAATTGACTTTTATTTCCTTTATGGAAGATGTAGAGCTTCCTTCAAGCTTTCTATAGAGACTAAGTTTTTCAAAATTGGAGTTCGGGATTGAGAATTATGAATTTTGGAAGTTTAGATGAAAAAAAAAGAGAGGAAAATGATTTATCCCGTCACTAGGGTGACGCATATCGCCATAGCGATGGCGAGCGTCCAGCCGCCGTCACTACGGCGACGCGTATCGCCATAGCGATGGCGAACGTTCAGCCGCCGTCGCTACGGCGACGCGCATCACCCTAGCGATGGCAAGCATTCGGCTCGCGTCGCTAGGGCGACCGCGTCTTCGCCCCGCCCAAACGCGGGCGTTTCTGCTTGGAACGTCGCCGTTTTTGTTTCTCCAATACGGTGCCGTTTTGATTCCTTTGTTAGTTTCCTTTCACAAATTCGACCTTTGTTCACTATTTTGTTTATATCTTTTCCGTCCGACATCCGATTGAGTTGATTCTTGCGGCGTTGGATTTCTAAGACAATTATCTACATCTTCATAGAAATTTGTGAAATTTTGAGATTAAATTACTGGTGATTAACTTAATCAAAGTGAGTTGGGAAATTTTCCGAACATAGTTCAGTGTTTTGTGAAATTCGGGATCCGTAGAGATTCGATTGAAGCGATTGTTGAGGCGAACTAAAGATAAGACAAGGGGCTACAAATAATATGAACAAATGAAATGTCAATTTTGGCTCTAAGACCTTCGAATTATGAATGGAAGTTCGGATTAGAGTGTAATTTTTGGATTGGGAACACCTATGAGTAATTTGAGCATAACTTTTGATCTGGGAATCGAAATGAGGCGATTCTTATTTTGAATTAAACTAGAGACGTAAGGCTACAAATTTTATGAAGACATTAAGTTTCAATTCTGGGATTAAGAATGTGAATTTTTGGATGGAAATAATCGTACATGGAAAATGTCTTAGAATATGGATTTTCCCGAACTGTTTTGTGCATAACTTTTGATGTAGTGATCCGAATTGAGCGCGGTCAGTGGCGTTGGATTCGTATGATTGCGAAGAACATTTATCTAGAAGGAAGTTTGAACAAATTCCTTCAAATTGATAGTGCGAATCAGACCCGCAAGTGAACATGACTTAAAGTAACATAACAAGGGCATTTTAGTCTTTTCATCAATTTTAATGACATGGCACCTTTTTAAGATGTGTAGCCGTATGGAAAGGTCTGGAAATTTTTAAAGAAGAGTGAAATTCGTTTTTTAAAAGAAGAGAAGAAAGAAATAAGAAGAAGAGAAAGGAGAAGCTCGTATATGGTGAAAGAGGAAGAGAGAGAAAGTAAAATTTCAAAATTTATGGAACTTTTAGCTTGAGTTTTGAGTTGTTTTCAAGGAAAATGGAGAGAAGAAGAAGAAAGCTTGCTTTGGGAACCAAGAATTTTCGAAAATGAAGAAGAAAAGAGGTAAGCGAAAAATTTAGATTTTGAGTTTTGATTAAGTTTTTGGTTGAGATTAATTGGAAATGATGTGGGTTTGTGTGCTATGAGTTTTATTTTGTGATTGATGAGTTAATTTTGGTTATGGAAGATTTTAGAGAGAGAAAGCTTAGTGAGGAAGATGATGAATAGTAAAATTTGGGGGTTTTTGAAATTGATGATTTAGATGGCTTGAATTAGTGATGAATTTGAGATATCCTAAATTAATATTGATGTTTATGCTTTAGGTGAAGTTTAATTTGAAAAATTATGAATTGGGGGTTTAGGCCAAATTAGAGATTTGGGGGTTTTCTCAAATTTTGTGAATTAAAGGTGTAGAATCATTAAAAATAGCATGAATTAATGAAATATGGAATTAATTTTGAAGAAATTATGTTTTATGAGATTTAGTTTGGGTGTATTGGTTTAGGCCAATTTTGAAAATTGGAGATTTTCAAAATTGGAGATTGAAATAGCTTGAATTTATATGGAATTGGTGTTTTCTAAGTTTAATTTGAGTAATTAAGTGATTTATGATATTGAATTTGACTAATTCGGTTTAGGTCAAATTCGGAATTTGGAGATTTTAGAATTCTTGCTTTAGATAGCTTGGTAAAGTGATGAATTTGGGTTCCTTATGGTTATTTCTGATAATTATGCAAATTTATGATGTGAATTTGGGTGATTATGACTTAGGTCATTTTTAATTGAAAGAAGGAAAGAAGCAAGGATCAAATTGGAGCTTGGAACAGGTTCCTAGCGTCATTTCGATGTGGGTAGCATATTTATATTTTGATCTGTAAGCTTAATACGAATTTTTGAAAATTAAAGAAAGCAAAAGTTTGGATTTTGATAAATTATTGTTTGTAAATGTTTGAAAATACGAATTGATTAAAAGTTTGAAATTTTGATTTCCGAAGGTTTTCTGAAAAATTGTTATAAGCTAATTTGATAAATTGATAGAAATTTCTGAAAATGCATTTGTTGTGTATGCATTGACAAATTATGCATATTGTTGCAATTATTGATTGATTGAATTAATTGAATTATTTGATATGTGTGGATTTGTGAGATTGTTTTAAGTTGATGAAATAATGTTAGAAAAGTAAAATTTTGGAAAGTGCCTTCGGGCAATTTGAATTTCCGTTTTCGATATGTGTTATGTGGGTTTGGTAGGTCCTTTGGTGAGTCAGCGCTGTCTCTATGTGTATAGCCTTCTCCCGGCTGCCCGCAAGTGACACGGAGCTCCGATTACGGACTCCCTTCACGGCTACTAATTGGACCGCTATGGAAAGTGTAATACGTTCACATTCACGATCGCATGCAGGACATTATATGCGGATCTGACAAGTTCTGTTTGGTCTAGCTGCACCATTCGATATGTTATGTGTTTTCAATTTTGTTTCTGTATGTTGCATTCATATTTATGAAAATTCGAGAATGTTTGAAAAATAAGAAAAGTGAGATTACTATGAAAAGTTTGAAAAAAATTAAAAAATTATAAAGTTTGAAAAATTCGCCCTTTTTGGCAAAAAGATTATTAAAAACGATTTCAGCTTATTTATCAGTTTATAAATGTGTTATCCACGGAGCTGTGTAGCTCACCCCCCTTTCATCCCCATCTCGGGTTTGACGGGAGATCGGATGAAAGTATGTCAAGACGTTTGGTTTGATTTTGTATTATTTGGATTCGTGAGTTGATGTGTATATATGAGTTAGATAAGTTTGGATAAGTAGATTTGCGTAGAAAGATGAGTATGGTGTATGTACATAAATGATTGGGTTGTGTTTAAATTGAATTAAAGCATTGTATCTGGTATAAGAATAAATGTGTATGAGTTTTGGATATTAAATTGCGTTAGGAATGTATATTGAGATTTATGAAAGTGTTAGATTTAGGTTTGCGTTTTGCCGGTGTTTGGATTCCGAACGGGGGTGTCCGATGATTCTGAGATCTGTTTGGGATTATAGAAGTGGTTCTTTACCTTTGCAGGTTTTGGGTTAGGATAAATGCAGCCGTTATGCTGCCGAATTTTCGTTAGAAAATAAAGTGAAAATGAAGAAAAATAAGATTTAGATATATGAAAGATGGATTTATGAGATTGGTATAAATGTAAAGAACTTTGTTATGATTTGAGTGGGATGATGAAATTGATAAATATTGCTTTGTATGGGTTTGAGTAAAAATGGTCATAAGAGATGGAATAGAAAAGAAAAGAAAAGAAAAAAAATTTATACCGGATTTTTGAACGTCTTAGAGTTTCCAACGCGATTGTTTTCTTTGATTAGTTGTTCTCGGATGTCGGATCCGCTTTGCTAAGTGTTTGTTTCCGCTTTCGATTGGTATTTGATCCGATTCGCTTTTGATATCGGTTCCCGGCTTCCGCATTTTGTTTCCGATTCGAAATTTCGATCCGAAATTTCCGTTTCCATTCGATTCCGCTTCCTTCGTTCGGTTGGGATCTGGTTCCCGGATCGGGTCCTAACAGGCCCACCAAACAAAAACATCGACTGCGCAGATGTGACGACATCGATCCCGACCCGTTACTACGCCTTGCTAGTAACGATCATACTCCCGTTAGTCTAACGGGTACTCTTCAATTCTGAAAAATAGATGCAATGTTGGGTGAGTTTGCGAACTCAATGAGAATCCATCATCGATGGTTCACCCAACTCATGCATTCACAATTCATATACACACTGAATCACATATTCACACTTTCATATATTCACGTGCATTCAATTTCACTTTCACAGTTCACTTTAGATCATTTACATATGCAGATGCATGTGACACTTCGATTTCATTTCATTGTTTTGACCGAGCTTAATCGTAAATCAAGAATCACATTTTGGCAAGTAGGAGGGCCCTTTGGGTATGCACTACTGCCCACTCACATTAGGGATAGGAGAGCCCGCTGGGTATGCATTAATCCCTTTCACATAATAGGACCCCACACCCCACCCGTAGGTGTTTGCAGGTTTTACTGCAGCGTATGTTTGCGGTTTTTACCGCGGCGTCCTCAAATATACAATGGCGTTTCGGGTCAACAACTATCATTATCTGATCATTTAATTATGCATGAGTGCATATGTCATTCACATTTCACTGTCATATCTCATTTCTTCGGACCTTTAGTCCGGTATTTCGATCATATACATATCTCAATTATTTCACTAACACTTTTACAATTCGATTCACTATTGCATTTATGCACATTTATTCACATTTTGCACTTCCATATCTCAATCCAATATTTCAAACACCCATGGTTCGAAATCAATCAAAATAGTCACACATATCCATCCGTATCTCCACATGGCATATATACACAAAATGTAACACATATAGGTTGAGAAACCAACTAGGTTACTCACCGCACTTAAACTACACACCGAAGTCTCAAAGATCGCCGTGGAATTGCTCCATCGGTGCCTTTAAAACAATCAGAAAAATCGAAAATCACTCATTGCACAATTTCCAATATTCAAAAATGCAAATATAACAAATACACTGAGTACTGTACATGTTATGACATTCCCTAAATTTTCCCAATTTGATCACTTTCACTCTAATTCATAGCAAAATCCAATTACCATAAGTCAATAGACTAATATCCAATTCTCTGCAGTCACATTCCAATTAAAATCACAATCACTATTTATTGCCACTAGATTCCCATAATCATCGAATTAAAATCTGAAATTCCATCTTATCAATTCAAATTCTTAATCTCTAAATTCCAATTAATCACTTAGAAAACAATTCAATTGAAATCAAATCTCAAATTCATTACTTGTAACAATCATCTTAAAAATCACTTCATTTCATTCTCCTGCATTGAAATTCCTAGTCTCGTAAATTCAATTGATCCATAGCCAATCCATTAGAAACTAATCCTCCAAATTCATAATCTCCATATTGAATTTAATCCATAGGTAATTGAACTATCAAATTCCTAGATCCCCATAATTTAAAACCTCAAAAATCTCATTTTGGAAAAAATCAGCATTCCTCGCCGCGGCATCAGATCCTTCGCCGCGGCGAGTACCCATTCTCTACGAATCACAAGGCTTGTCATGGCGTATGCATCACAGACGTCGCGACGTGTTCTTTTCTTCTCTCTGCGTGCGCCTTCACAAGACGTCACAAGGCGTCTGTCTTGAGCATTTTTTGTTTCGCCACGGCGTGTTCTTCATGCGTCGCGGCGTGCAACGACGAACACGCCCAGAAAACCCAGAAATTTCCAGATTTCTCAGATTCTACTCCATCCAAATCCATTCTAAACACTCCCAATTAGTTTCATACACTATACTGAACTCATTTCTAACCTCAAAACTATCTAAAACTTATTATTCATCAAAATCCCAAATCAAACTCAACATTTTCTCAAAACCCTAACATTCAAACTTTCAAATTCTCTAAACAATTTCATAACTCAATCAATGATCAAATTAAACAACTTATATCATAAGGAAACAAAGACTTACTTGATTCAAGCTTTAAACCTTTCCAAATCACCAAGAAATCCACGCAAGGGAAGAAGAAGAACAAAGCAATTTCTCCAGAACATAAGCAAGCATCATCAAATTTCAAAGGCTTAAGTTATATATATATACTGAATACCTTAAGACTTGTTTGGCAATTAATTGCCACCATCCGAATCGAACAACCTCAATCCAATTTCTGATTCTAATTTCTCCCGATGCAATAACAATTAATAATAAATCCTAAAGTCATAATTCAACTTGCCTCATATCAATTGCCAATCAATCACGGACCCGAAATCCGGTTTATCAGTCACTATACCATTTTTCCGGTCCGGACTCGATTCTCTAAAAATTCCAGAAAAATTATCATAAATTCACAAAATTAGGAATTGCATATTCCTACACTCCAATCTCATAATCCAGTTCTCTAAATTCAATTTTTCTCATTCCAATTCATATACAAAACTCATTTATACACTTTTCGCACAAATTTCCAATTTCCACAATTCAATCGGGAAATGTCATACATGTACGCATATTCATATACTTATGCCATCAATAATCATTTACCGATGACTATAGAAACTATAATGCATGAAGAATTCACATTTGCCTGTACTTTAACCTGACCCGATCCAATTTACAAATAGACCCGTCACTTCGGTAACGGGATGTTACACTTCATGTTGTTGTATAGTCTTTTTTCACAGTGTATTGTGAATACTCGGACCGTACGCGATCCAACAACGTTGACCAAGTTAAAGGCTTCTCCTGCCTGTCCGCTAGTGGCACGGAGCTCCTTTATAGACTCTCTCAAGTTTACGGCTATGTAAAACCATTAAGTGGGATTGTGATAGTGCGTCAAGTTTACGACTACACAAGACCATTATGTGGAAATATGTAGTTTGTCATTTTTATGGATTTACGCAAACCATTCTGATGTGCTTATGTGCTTATGATCTGTGAACAAGTTTGATGCATTCATGTTTTATGGTTTGTAAATTTGACTACACGATAAGAATTCGAGAAACATGTGTTTTATGAACTCAAAGAGAATTTTCTGCGACAAGTAAATGCTTTCAAAGGTTTTGTTTATTTTTTGTTATAAACTGTTACCCACGAGCTTTCAAGCTCAACCCCCTCCATATGTGGAAATATGTAGTTTGTCATTTTTATGGATTTATCCAAACCATTCTGATGTGCTTATGTGCTTATGATCTGTGAACAAGTTTGATGCATTCATGTTTTATGGTTTGTAAATTTGACTACACGATAAGAATTCGAGAAACATGTGTTTTATGAACTCAAAGAGAATTTTCTGCGACAAGTAAATGCTTTCAAAGGTTTTGTTTATTTTTTTTTATAAACTATTACCCACGAGCTTTCAAGCTCAACCCCCTCCATATGTGGAAATATGTAGTTTGTCATTTTTATGGATTTACCCAAATCATTCTGATGTGCTTATGTGCTTATGATCTGCGAACAAGTTTGATGCATTCATGTTTTATGGTTTGTAAATTTGACTACACGATAAGAATTCGAGAAACATGTATTTTATGAACTCAAAGAGAATTTTTTGCGATAAGTAAATGCTTTCAAAGGTTTTGTTTATTTTTTGTTATAAACTGTTACCCATGAGCTTTCAAGCTCAACCCCCTCCACCAACCCCCCTCCCCTTAATCCCATCTTCAAGTAATAGCTAAGAGATCAAGTGATCAAGAGCCTAAAAGAATTTCTCCAAATTTGCTTATTTTGTATTTTGAGTTCATTTTGGAAAAGCAACAAGTTTGTTTGTTCAAGGACCTTTTGTAATTTGAGATTTTGAGACGATAATGTAATGTGGTTTGAAATGTCATTAAAGATGTGTAAAATTTTATTCTTTTGATGTTAATAAAATGTGAATGATGCATGGATGATGTGAGTTGAAATTAGATATACGTGAAGAAGAAATCAACTTGAGTTGATGATATTGGAACATTAATCATTGATATAAATATATATATACGCATAAGTGAGATGTTATGGAAAAGAAGATAGGAATTTTTGACTAATCAGATGTAGTTGAAAGTGATGAGACAAATGAGTTGAGATTGAGAGTTTAATGAAATCATTTTGGTAGCTGAATGGTTATGTTGAGAACATTCCAAGTTTGCATAGTGTAAAATTCCAAGTCTTCTATAAGAGAAAAATTCATGTTCTGACTTTAGGGCAAAATATGGATTGATTTAGGATGAATTTGACAAAGTTGTCTTTATGGAAGTTGTAGCTTGTCTTTCTAGCTTTCCAATGCATACAGTATGCAATTTTTGAATATTGGAGTCAAAATTTATGGTTCTTATAAGTGAAGATGTTCAGGAGTATAGAACGTATCGTCTGGTGAGGACGTGTCACCTAGTGAGGACGCATCGTCTGGTGAGGACGTATCATCTAGTGAGGACGTATCATCTGGTGAGGACAAATTGTCTGGTGAGGACAATTCGTATGATGAGGACGTATCGTCTGGTGAGAACGCTTTGTCTAGTGAGGACGTATCATCTAGTGAGGATGCTTCATCTGGTGAGGAGGTATTATCTGGTGACGACGTATCATCTGATGACATCATATCGTCTGGTGATGACATCATATCGTCTGGTGATGACGTCATATCGTCTGGTACTGTTTATCTGATCCTATCATCTGGTCCCATTTTTTGACCCTCTAGATGATAGAATTTGCCTTTGGGAGGCTTCATAAAAGTAGTAGATCTAGAACTCCTCTTCAAAACCATTCAAAGAAAACCTTAATCCAAAATTTCTAGTGAAATTTATGCCAATTGTTCTAAGATAGGTACAACGTGATTGAGGACATAAGCATGGTTGATTCTTTTGGCCATTACTTCATAACCCGACCTCCAAATTAAGTGATTCTTGAAGCAATGGATTCCTGACACATTTTTTTATATCTTAATAAAATTTGTAGCTTTTGGGGTTGATTTGAAAGAGATTTATGGAAGAAAAATGAGGAATCAGTCAGAGGGGCATAACTAGGTTATGAACACATTTTGGATTTTTAAGCATATCTTGAGCTATAGAGCTCCGAATGTGAAGGTTTTAGTTTCAAAATAAACTAGAGGCATAGAGTTACAATTGGCTTGAAGAAGGAAAATTGTGATGTTGGTGATGGGCTGCTGTGGGCAAGTCACCCTTGTGAGATGACGACAAAGTGAGGGTTCATTGGAATAACCCTACAAGGAAACCCGCTCACGCTTTTTGACTCCAGAATGATAGTTGGGCTTTAAAAATGGGACCCAATATCTTGTGGTATCAGAACAAGAATTGGGTTTCGAAATCGGTGCCTAATAGTTGTGATATCAAAGCAAGAGTTGGATTCTAGAATCGATGCCCAACAAGCAATGTCCACAAAAGGATTTGGAACGTAAGGAAATGGAGTCTATTCCTTATGCTTCAATAGTTGGGAGCTTAATGTTTGCTCAAACATGCACTTAGCTAGATATCAGTTTTGTTGTTCGAATGCTAGGCCGATATCAAAGCAATCTTGGAATGGACCACTAGAAAGTTGCAAAGAAAGTTTTTAGACATTTACAATCAACCCATCTCAAAGTGCTAGGTTACTCGGATTCAGACTATGTTGGTTGTGTAAACTCACAGAAATCTACATTCAGTTATATGTTTTTATTTGATGAAGGAGTAGTTTTGTGAAAAAGTGGAAAGCAGTCCATCATTGTGGCTCACCCATGACCAAAGAGGACAATACTGATTAAGGTTGGATGTCGCGGTATAACCCGCAAACACTCGCCGCAATATAACCTGCAAACACCTACGGGTGGGGGGTGGGGTCCAACATTAAATCCCGATGCCGGACTGTTAGAGTAGTGCCCTAAAGGCAATCTCCTTTAAGCGCATTTTGTTCATAGTCATATGCGGACTTTATTTATAAAGTCCGTATACGACTATGAACAAAATGCTAAAGGGATTGCCTTTTGGCACTACTCTAACAATCTACCACTTGACCTAAAGCCAATCGCCTTGGTATCTAATACCATAAGCGAGTACATGAGAATCAAAATTCTTCTGTGACAATGGCTTCGTCAACGGATCAACAATGTTACGCTGTGTGGGAATTCTCTCGATCTCGACATCACCTCCGTAATGATCTCTCGAATCAGATGATATCTGCGGAGTACGTGTTTAGATCGTTGGTGAGACCTTGGTTCCTTTGCCTGAGCAATAGCCCCATTGTTGTCACAATACAACTGTATGGGCCCATCACAGCTAGGAACCACACCAAGTTCAAGAATGAACTCTTGATCAAAACTTCCTTTCTTGCCTCGATGCAAAGAATGTACTCTACCTCGATCGTTGAATCGCCAGTCATCTCTTGTTTGAACTCTTCCAACCGATCGCTCCGCCGTTCAGTGTGAAAACATAACCTGATTGGGATTTTGAATCATCCCTATCAGATTGAAAACTGGCATCCATATGCCCGCTCACTTGGAGATTTCCATCTCCATATATCAAGAAAACATCCTTAGTCCTTCGCAAGTACTTGAAGATATTCTTGATACCACCCAAAGGACCTCACCAGATCCGATTGGTATCGCGCCGTGACACTCGAGCATACGATACATCGGGCCTCGTACATAACATAGCATACATGATCGATCCTACTGCAGACGCATACGGGATCTGATCCATGCGCATCCTCTCATCTTGTGTCTTAGGACACATAGATTTCGAGAGTGTTATCCCATGAGACATGGGAAGAAACCCTCTCTTGGATTGCTCCATGCTAAACCTCTTTAGCATCTTGTCTATGTACGATGATTGTGAAAGACCAAGCAACCTTTTTGATCTATCTCTATAGATTCTTATCCCAAGGATATAAGTTGCTTCACCAAGGTCCTTCATGGCAAATTGTTTGGACAACCAAATCTTGGTGATTGTAGATCGAGACATCGCTTCCTAGTAATAATATGTCAGCCACATATAGTACAAGGAATACGATTGCAGTCCCATTAACCTTCTTATACACACAGTATTCATCCGGATTTTGTGAGAAATCAAACTCGTTGATTACCTCATCAAAACGGATATTCCAACTCCTGGATGCTTGCTTCAATCCATAAATGGATTTCTGAAGCTTGCATACCTTTTCGCCATTGATAGAAGTGAAGCCCTCTGGTTGTGTCATGTACACATCCTTGGCCAGATTTCCATTAAGGAAAGCTGTCTTCACATCCATTTGCCATATCTCATAATCATAATGAGCGGCAATGGCTAGGAGTATCCGAATGGATTTAAGCATTGCTACGGGGCTGAAGGTCTCGTCATAGTCAACTCCTTGTCTCTGACGAAATCCTTTGGCCACAAGCCTTGCTTTATAAGTAATCACATTACCATCCATGCCAGTTTTCTTCTTGAAAACCCATTTGCACCCTATGGGTTTGATTCCTTCGGGTGCATTCACCAAAGTCCATACTTGGTTTTCGTACATGGAATCCATTTCGGCTTTCATGGCGCAAAGCCATTTTTCAGACTCTAAACTTTTCAGAACCTTTTCATAGGTAGCAGGCTCATCATCTTCTATGAGCAATACGTCATTCTGTTCACTTACGAGAAATCCATATCTCTCGGGAACAGTGCGTATCCTACTTGACCTACGAACTTCGTGTGTAGGAGAAGGTTGAACTGTTACTTCATCTGAATGAGTGACAGTCTCAGGTTCAGGCAGTTGATCTGTGTCTGTTTGAGCATCTTGAACTTCTTCAAGTTCGACTTTGCTCCCACTATCCTCTTGCAGAAGAAACTTTTTCTCTAAAAAAACAGCATGCTTTGAAACAAACACCTTTTGTTCCTCAGCAAGGTAAAATTGATATCCCATGGTCTCTTTAGGATATCCTAAAACAAACACTTGTCGACTTTGCTTCAAGCTTATCTCGGTGAATCCGCTTCACGAAGGTGACAACCCCAAACTTTCAAATGAGAAAGATAAGGTTTTCGTTAGTCCACATCTCATATGGAGTAACATCAACTGTCTTAGAGGGAACTCATTTAACAAGTAAACAAATGTCTCTACAAGATACCCCAAAACGATTTTGGTAACTCATAAACCCATCATTGATCGTACCATATCCAACAAGGTTCGATTTCTCCTTTCACCACACCATTGTCTTTGTGGTGTGTAAGGAGGAATCCACTGAGATAAAATGTCATTATCTCTGAGATAATCCAGAAACTGTTGGTCTAAGTATTCTCCACCACGATCGGATCGTAATGCCTTGATACTTTTACCAAGTTGGTTTTCTACTTCATTTCAATTGTTTGAACTTTTCAAACGCTTGATTTGTATCTCATCGATACAAGTACCCATATCGAGAATAATCATCGATAAAGGTAATGAAGTAACGACAACCACTTCTAGCATGGATAGACATCGGACCACATACATCTGAATGTATTAGGTCTAATACTCCAGTTGCTCGTTCACCCTTTCCCTTACAGGTAACTTAGTCATTTTGCCTAATAAACAAGATTCGCATGTGTCATATGATTCATAATCAAATGACCTAAACTTCCACTCTTATGGAGCTTAGCGATGCGTGTCTCATTTATATGGCCTGTCGACAATGCCATAAGTAAGTTGACTTTAAATTATCTCTTTTATGTCTTTTGGTGTCATTGACATTCATAATTGGATAAGACATATCTAATATGTAAATTCCATTGCATAATGTACCAATACCATAAAGCATTCCATTAGAATTAATAGAACAACCATTGCTATTAAAATTCAAATGGAAACCAAATCTATTTAAACAAGAAATGATAATATGTTCTTTGTCAAACGGGTACAAAATAACAATCATCCAATTCGAGTACAAGCCCAGTGGGAGAGACAAAACATAGGTTCCTACGGCTAATGCAAGAACTCTTGCTCCATTTCTAACACGCAGTTCACTTCTCCTTCATGAGTCATCTCATCGTCCCTGAGGCCCTACAT
The DNA here is from genome assembly GCA_029891385.1 of Erythroxylum novogranatense. Taxonomy (NCBI): domain Eukaryota; kingdom Viridiplantae; phylum Streptophyta; class Magnoliopsida; order Malpighiales; family Erythroxylaceae; genus Erythroxylum; species Erythroxylum novogranatense. The sequence continues at coordinate 54,067,279 of CM057235.1, read as the reverse complement.
ATCATTACATATGTATGAGCCACAACCAGTATCAAATACCCAAATGTTGTGATCAGTAACAGTATTAACCTCAATGACAAACATACTTGAAGTAGTTGAGGCATCTGATGCCTTTTTTTGCTTCAGCGACTCCAGATAGACTTTGCAATTGCGCCTCCAATGGCCATCTTTACCACAATGGAAGCAAGTTCCTTTCGGGGCAGCTTCTTTGGTCTTCTTCTTGATGGCGCTTCCTTTTGGTTTCTTGGCCTTCTTCCTCTTTAGGTTCTTTTTCTTCTTTGAACCAGAAGAAGAAGCAGCCACCATTAGCACTTGCTTGCTATCGTTCTTGATAGCTTGCTCAGCTGTTTTGAGCAAATTGATCAGCTCAAGAATTGTTGTGGATATTTGGTTCATCCGATAGTTTAACACGAACTGTGAATAACTGTCGGACAATCCAACCAGAATTAAGTCTATACTTAACTCATAATCCATTACAAAACCTAAGACGGCCAATCTCTCAATATAGCTATTCATCTTGAGGCATCGATGCAGATGTCCTGGAGCCATCTTTAATGGTGAAGAGAAGCCTCGAGGTCTCGAACCTTTCGCATCGAGCTTGCTTATCAAACAGCTCCCTAAGATGAAAGACTATAGTGTGAGCATCCATGGACTCGTCGCTTCGCAGCTCTGGTGACATCGAGGCAAGCATAATGCAAGTAGCCATGTCACTGTCCTTTAGATGCTTACGATATGCCTTCTGATCCTCATCAGAATCATCGACAGCAGGTGCATCTGGAAGTGGAACATCTAGGATGTATCTCAGTTCCTCAAATCTGAGAACAATTCTCAGATTCCTTAGCCAGTCAAGAAAATTCGGTCCAGTTAACTTGTTGGAATCCATTAGCGAGCGTAAGTTCACACTGGAAGACATCTTCAACCAACCTAAATGGAAAGAGAGAAAGAATGTTAGAATAGGAATAGATGCATAATCATAAGGACTTGAATGATATGCAAAAAGCTCCCACTAGTTTCATAGAATCCATAACCCTCATTACGAATCCAAAGAAACAAGATGACATAATGTCCTAGTGGGTTGATATCCGATATTGCTAAGAATGACCTTGGGTTTACCCAACAAGCCACAACTTAGGTCAATCGGTAGGTATCGAACATACCAATTGCATCATCGATAACCGACATTAAGAATGACCTTGGGTTTACCTAACAAGACACTTTATGTCTCGGGAGGTATCAGATATACCAATTACATCTTAGACACAACTATCGATCAGTGCTATCAACTTGTTGATGCTTGCACTTACATTGGGTTATCAACTCTTTGATGCGCATACATCTGATGTATGCTACCCAATTTTGCCTCTGTCTACGTTGACCTTGAGTTTACTCAACAAACCAACGCTTCTAGTAAAAACCAACCCATTAATCCGAAAATCACATTTTCATGGTTCGAACATATCCGTATAGAGCGAGCTTGGGTTTACCCAACAACCCAACCCTATAAGAACTCTGGTTCTTACCATATTAATGGAAGGCGTTAGTTTTCATATAATAATTGAGGGATTTCGAACTCTAGACTTCAAGCTGAAGGATTATAGTCACCAGCACTATATGGAATGATTTAGGTTTCATCAATCACATTGAATCTTTCCTTATAATCATCCATCATCCCTCCTGAGCATGTCACAAGTTGACTTACATAAGAATGCAAGTCGCCTTATGCTCCTGCCCACGCACAAGTCGCCTTGTATAGTCGACTTATGCAAAGACCTTGAACAAGTCGACTTATGTCCTATATAAGTCGACTTATCCAGCGAAACTTGCTATTATCACTAATCGGCTAATTCCTCAATCCATGTAATCCCAATTCACAATACCAACATACCTAAGGTAATATCTGTTAATTTGATGTACCAATGAACACTTCATTGTTACATGATTGCCATATACAGTCAAACCATACAAGAAAAGCTTGAAAATGAGTCATTACTCATAAATATCCAAACAATTTAGGAAACACCAAATTATCACCCTAAGCATCTCTAGCTAGTCCATACGTTATCAAATTACTTCGGCACAAGTCACAAAAAATTATGACGGCCAAAACAAGCAAGATAATGAAATACACTAACGAGACGCTAATGTGACCTATTCGGCATCCGAAAATTCTTGGAAAACCAACTTCAAGCAATTCAGTTTGGCAAGCATACAACATCAAGATAACACATTTTCAATCACATTAAAAATGGTCCAAGGCATTGGAACTGAAAAATACACATTCAATTATGTCAAGCAAAACAGTCCCAGCAATTTTCACAAAACTGCCAAGTTCTGTACATTGCTCGAAATAATCATTGAAACAATTTCAATAAATTCTGAGAACATTACACAGGTTACTACATGTTCAGAAAATGCTTCAAGAATTTTTTCAGGATTTTTAGCCCTCAAAAACTCAGTCAACCTAAGCAACAAAACCGATTCAAAATCTGTGTTCATCAACATAGCTATTCCCAACAGCATAGAATAAATTCGTAAATAAATAGAAAATCACCTTGAAAACACTTTTCCATCCACATAGACATTCATAAACATCTTAGGGACATGTAGGTGAAAAAACAAACCGAAAAACAATTTTTCTAGAATTTATTATCGAATTTATACACATGCCTATTCACATAATGTGTCACAAAACAACATCTAGAACCTTAGGGAATAAATTAGCAAAACTATATCAAATCAAATTGATAAATTCTCATATTTCACAGACATATTCTATAACATGTTATGAACAATTCTGGGCAGAAAAATTTCGAAAAACATATCCCTATATTAATTCGAAATTTGGACAGCATACATGCATCAACGTCAAATTCAAATAGGAAGTCCGACCTAGCTAGGGTTTTAGCTTCATACACGACACAAGTGGCTCTGATACCACTATAAGGGAAAGGGTGAACGAGCAACTGGAGTATTAGACCTAATACATTCAGATGTATGTGGTCCGATGTCCATCCATGCTAGAAGTGGTTGTCGTTACTTCATTACCTTTATCGATGATTATTCTCGATATGGATATTTGTATCTGAAAAATAAAGAAAGGCATATTTCATTAATTTGATGTTCTTTATGAATTGATATTGATCTATAATCAAATTAATGCAGTTCATGATATATGACATAGCATGAAGGAAATTATGATGTGATCATAATCCTGAGATTCCTATCATGTGCAATTATGTCAGTATCTAAATTTTCCTAGTCATAGGATTAATGAGACCGACATCATTAATCCGCATGCACTAAGATATGTCATACTCCTTGATTGGATCAAGCGGTGGATCTCGTAAATTGTAAATATGGGATATTTAGAGTTGACATGTGGATGCTTACTAAGGGTAGTAAGTACATTGGATGACTCGCCATGAGATCATCACATGGATGTCCTATTCTAATGTCGGTGATAATCTCATCATAAGAATGGTGCAAGTATCCTTAGACTTGAGATACTCAAGAATATCTTGATCTTGATTACGTGCTTTGACTCCATTCCTTGTTGCCTTTCAGAGGTTACTCATAGGGTGGTGCTTGAGTGCGACTTGAGGTATTGAAGGTAATTGAGTAAATTAATAGAGGATTCATCACTTCGTGATAGCGAAGAGATACTCTGCCTCTTGTCGGGATCATTACTTTAAGTCTCGGTCGAAAGATAAATATGTCATGAAGAGTGTCTTCATGGACATATAAAGTAATGAGTCCTAAGACAGAACCGATAACACTTGGCTAGACTTAGTCTAGTAAGAGTTGACACGTTGACCATACTCATAACTAAGTGGGGTATAGGATGATGAAAGGACGAATTGCACGGTAATTGTCTATGGAAGGGTTCGTGATTTGGTTCGTGATGAATTCATCAAACCAATTACTTTCCGGTCAATTGGGGGTCATGATGTGTTGCTAGACGCCACTCATGACTTGCTCAGATTAATTGTTAATCTAAGTGGCCAATATAACCGGGAACCTAAAGGGTCACACGCATAAGAGTGTTTCAGAGAATCCGTAAAATAGTATTGGACTGAATTCCAATTATGGAGAGCATTAGGATTAAATGGATCCTGATGAGATTGGGATATGTCCCGATGAGATCGCGACATCAATATTGCTAAGAAAGGTCCTGAGGCTTTCAAGATGGGGGCTGATGGCCGTAGAGACCAATCCCAGTTGGACTAGACTTAGCAATTAGGTGCAGAGGACCAAACCCCAGATTGGACTAGACCTTAGCAATTATATCTTAATTGATTAATTAAGTAATTAATTAATTAATTAATTATTATATTTATTAGCCCATGTGCAAGTTTGAAAGAGGGAAGAGATTAGCCTTTGACTTTTCAAATTTGATTAATTTATTCCATTAATTAATGAATGGCTATTAAGCCATACACTTGGCCTCATCTTATGGTAGTCTTTTAATTGTTAAAAGATACATATAAGATGGCTTAGTGATGATGGTTGACGAGCCTTATGGGTTTGAAGAGAAGAATAGCTTAAATGTTAAGTTAGTAGAAAAATGTTTCATCTTCTTCTCTCTTTGGCAACCATCGTTTCTCTCTTCTTCCAAGCAAGCTTTCCAACGTTGATCCAAGCTCTCCAAGGACAGAGGTAGGGTCTAGTAGTCTTTACTTTGTTCTAGCTATTAAAGATTCAAAGGGTTCATGGGTTAGATTTTTCGATCTGCATGGATACCTTTAGAGATAGTCTCTATTGGCTATTCAAGTTTGAGTTTTCATACCGACACATACAAAAAAAAAATTAAAACTACAGCTTGAATTCTTGAGATTAAGAGGTTAACTAAACCTGCAAACCTTGTTCTAGAATTCAAAGAAGAATGTCATCGCATCGTAACAGACAAATGACAGGTATATTAATTTCGAAAGATTTAAAAAAAAAAAGTGATAAGAGTTCTGCCCGGTTAATGAACCTTACGATACGTCCTAATCCATAATACATACATTTGCCCTCGTAATTGATGTACAGTTCACCATCTTTCGTTAAAAATGTTCTCGAAAACCACTTCGATTGGTTACCAGATCTTTACCACATTAGGGATGAGAACCGAAACGTCATTATAGAGATGATAATAATGGCATCTACTATGTGCCATCTGGTTCTTAGTTACATTCATGGTTTTGTGCAGTACAGTCACTAACCTGTTTTAAATAATCGTATGTACTGCTTCTGGAAAAATTGTTCGGATTCCAGTTGTTATGTAAGAATAGATAAGAACAGGTGTAGGTTTTGGCGTATTGCATTTAGAAGAAACCTTTTGGTGTTAGGACAAGATAGTGCAGTAATACTATCCGTTGTCTCTCTATGAATTATAATTAATACGAGGTTAATTAAATCACTCCCTAAATCATTATTTATTAAAATTAAGTTCATAAATATTTATTAATCTAATTTATTATTTTAATAGTAATATTAATAAAAAATTTAAGGCACGTAAGGAAAAATTAGTCTAAATAAATCTACATATAACTAAACCGAGTTCAATCCTCTGCGATTGTGTAATGACTTACAAGTGTTAAGCAGTAGGATTCCTAAGGAGGCTAAAGTTGCATGGCTCATCCAAGAGATGGATAGGATCATAATATTAGGAGGATTCCTAAGGAGGCTAAAGTTGCATGGTTCATCCAGGAGATAGATAGGATCATAATATTAGGCATTTTCAATTGTTGGAGAACTAGTTACCTGAGCTGCTTACTGTACAAAGGAAGGATAAGTTGATATGGACTTTACATGCTAGCGGGATATTCAATATCAAATCGGCTTATAATCTACTGGTAGCACCAATAGAGTCAATCCTTTGGGTAAAAATCATATGGAAGCAAGTTTTGAGTCTCAAAATTGTCATTTTCTTGTGGTTAGTTATAAAGAACAAATTAAGAACTAAAGACTGGTGGTTTGGGAGTTACGATCCACTATGTGTCTTTTGTAAACAAGTAAATGACAGTAGAAATCGTCTATTCTTTGAGTGTAGTTATAGCAAATCTGTGTGGATCATAATTTTGAACATGATTTGACTTCCAAGATTCTCTTGTGATTGGAATGAAACATTGAAATCTATCATTAGGCACTCCAACTCAGGTCAGGGGGATGGATTAATCATCAAGACTTCTTTCCAGATGGTGATCTATTCAAGTAAATTTATATATAACCAAAATGTCATATATTAATATAAAATTTAAATTTATGGATCATGAGTCGTATTTTATATATAACTTATCTTTATTTTCATATCATTTTATCTGAAACAATTTCACTTATGAAATTTTAACTATAACAATTTTATCAAAATAGTAGGTGACAAATTTTGTTTTATTTCATTTATATATAGATTTTATACATGCAGACTTATAATACATAGTACTGATTATACAATGAAACTTTTTGTAGTCATTGTAGGGTTCAGATCATCTGTTCCCATCATTTTGTTCCTATTATGGTTCATGAGTATTTATCCATCTTTTTTTTATGGGTCCCTTATGAATACTGTCGCTTACAACCAAATATAAAATAAACCAACTTCTTACGACACAAATTAATGTAGTAGTAGAAAGTAGGGATCGTTCCCACGAAGAATTCGGATGCTAGTAATTATGCAATAAAAGGGGGTTTTAATTGTGAATTAAATAGAATTTCATTGGAATACAAAATTTAAAAATAATTAATAGCAAAGCAATGAAAATTTAACAATCAATAAGAATAAATCTTGGTTTCCGGTCTCCTTCATTATTGAGCTTATGTTGAACATAGACACTAAAAATAATCAATTTATTGGTTAAGCATTCATCGTTGTATGCACAAGCTACTCCCATCCACTCCACTCACCAAAGCTAGCTCCTATTCCAACCAACAACAACGCACCACTCAATTCTTCTTACATGCAAAAGCCCCACCTAGCTCCAGCTTTTTACTCCACTAACATAGCATTCGTACATCATATTCACGTAGCTAATTCCTCAAAAACCTTCCATATACACAAGCAGCATCCATCCAAGAGCCATAGATGCAAGCCTCCAACTCATTCAATAGCTACTTCAAGCACAAAACAACACGCCATTCCCAAAAACCTTGGACGTAACTCCAGCCTCCTACATGCAACCCTTGAATTTCTCTCCAATCTTCCACATACACCGTAACATCACTCCACTAGCCTCCAATCACCTAAGCCTCCTATACACAAAACACATAGATAGCTTCATTTACTCCCATTCATGCAACACACCACTCCTACATTTGATTTTCTTTCAAACAACACAAGCAGCCTCCATCCAAGAGCTATTGACGCAACTCCAACACCACAACATCCTCCATTCAAGCATCCAATCTTGATCTTAAGACACAAGCTGCAGCCTTCATCATTTACTCACCAAAAATGCCTCCACTACAAGACTTACAAGTTATATACTAGATCCACGCAGCTGCTTCCAACAGTCACTCACGCAACTAGCAATTTCAACACAGCTAGCCTCACATCGCTCCACACCATTCACCAGCAACAACAACGTGGCATCTTCACGCAAGCACTCCACGCAAGGAGAGGGTAGAGCATATTATTCTGTCGTATTTTGGAACAATGCCTTTTATTTTTAATTGATTTCGTCATGAGTTTATCTAGGTTGTATGCTTATGGACAACTTGACATGATGATTTGTAGCTAAAACTTTAATTTCTCTTAGGGATTTGATATTTTGGTAATGCTTTAATATTAAATTTTGCTAGAATTCATGACTGAAAATTTACATACTTGTTGATTTTTCCTTGGGTTTATTTGTTCTTCCTTTGGATTATTGGAATTGTCCTGGTATAAATTCGCCTTTGGAAAAAGGGAATTTTTGCTAGAAGATTGAAGGAAATTTCAACTAGGATTTTCTTGTAAGTTGGAAGACCCAAGTGTTGGACCAATGGTGGTTGACAAATTAAATCCTTTTTATATTTTGATAATAATAAAATGTATAGAATTGGTTAAGAAATTATTTCAGGTGTTTTGGATTGAAATTTTAAATAAAAGATTTGTGCAAAATCAAGACAGCATTAATCTTCGATGGGCAAGAGATAAACCATTATGAAATCAAGATGGAAATTATCTTCAACGTGCTAGAAACATTCAAACATGAAGATTATGGGAAGATTTTGTTAAATATATCCGTTGGAGTAAGCATTAGTCGACTAGCATATCACAAGTCGACTAATAAATTAAGATATGTCAGATAGGGCATGAAACAAGTCGACCAACATGTGACAAGTCGACTATTAATCAACTGGATAGGTGCACTAATCGACTATCATTACACTAGTCGACTATTCGAAGAGCAGAGACGAAACTCACATGGAAAAACGTTGGTACTAGTCGACTACTCATTAAAGACAAAACTGACTATAATGTACTAGTCGACTATAACACCTCGACTAATATACTATCAGGTAAAGCTGAACAAAATTTGTCTGGATCAATCACAAATGGAAAGGAAATCATTTTGCAACGTCTATGAGCAATCAACAACGGCTAGAAAAAGATCTCCAACAACTATATTCATCTAGAAGTCTGCAAATAAATAGTGGAAGATCAAATGATCGTGGAGACTTGTCCAAAAGCAAAAGCATACAACTATTGTTCCTAATTTGCTCTTATTTTGTTCTTAGCTTGTTTTAAATCTGTATTGAGCATTATTACTTCACCTTTATTTTTGTTATTATTGTGAGTTGAGTGATTGGTGGAAAATCACTTGTGAGGTAGGATTTGTGCCGGAAAACAAATCGGTTGTTTGGTGTAGCTTGAGCCGGAAGCCAAGTTGTATTGAAAAGTTCACACTGAACTAAAAAGTGTGTAGTAAAGTGTTTTACCAAAATCCTAAGTGGGAGCTTAGGTAGAGGACGTAGGTCTTAGCACCGAACCTCTACAAAAATAATGTTTACCTCTCTTCCCTACTCTATGCACTTAAATTTGTTTAATTGTTTTGTGTGTATTAACTTATGGTTTTTGTAGAACTTTACGAAAAAGTTTCAAAGATCTATTCAACCCCCCTTCTAGATCGTTTACACCAAGAAACTTAGGAGGTGAAAATTGAAGTTTTGGAACTTAAGAAATTCATGTAAGAGCTTAAGTAAAGGATTACTAAGTGACGTCTAGAGTGGATAGATTCTTGGGCAAAAAGACGGTCGCAATGATCGTATGATTTACTACGCATCTAAGACACTGAACCTCGCTTAGTGCATCTGCACCACTACTAAAAAAGAGCTCATTGCTATTGTTTTTACATTTGAAAATTTTAGATCTTATTTATTACTATATAAAGTAACGGTTTATTTTGATCATGCAACTCTCAAGTACTTCCTACGAAGGAGTCAAAATCATGATTAATTTGTTGGATTATTCTCCTTCAAGAATTTGATTGGGAGATTAAAGATCGAAAAGGGGTTGGTAAGTCTGTGGCAGATCACTTAAGTGGATTGATGCAAGAGGAGGAACCCTTACCAATATTTGAAGTCTTCCTAAATGAGTAACTATTCTTAATGTAAGGTAAGGAACCTTGGTCTATTGATTTGGTTAATTTCTTAGTGATTGGAATACTACCACATGATTTAAGTCCAACCCAAAAAAATAAAATCAAAAGTGACTATAAGTATTATTTATGGGATGAACTGCATTCATGGAAAATAGGCTCTAATCAAAGTATCCATAGATGTGTGCCTAATGAAGAAATTCACTTCATTATTACTGTCATAGCTTTGCGTGTGGAGGTCACTTTGGTCCTAATAGAACTACTAGGAAAAATTGTGGTTTTTACTGGAGAACTTTGTTTAAAGATGTCTATCTTTTCTATGAAAAATGTCAAAGGATAGGTAACTTGTCTTTTAGACATGAAATGCCACAAACACCAATTTTAATATGTGAAAATTTTGATGTTTAGGGAATGGAATTTATGGGTCCTTTTCCTATCTCTTTGGGTTTCATTTACATCCTGTTTGCTATTGATTATGTTTCGAAGGGGGTATAAGTAAAGGCTACCCAGACTAATGATTTTAAGATTATTATAGATTTTCTCAAATCCAATATCTTTAGTAGTTTTGGGATCCCTTGAGCGATTATAAGTGATCAAGGTACCTGTTTTTGCAACTGCATAAGGGAAGCATTAATGAGAAAATATGGAGTTCATCATCGAATGGCGACCACATATCACCCCAAACTAATAGGCAAGTTAAGGTGTCCAACCGAGAAGTCAAACTATTTTAGAGAAAAACAATTAATCCAAACCATAAGGATTAGAGTTTGCATTTAAATAATGTTTTTTTGGGATATCGAATTGCTTACAAAACTCCAATTGGAATGCCACCATATTGGTTAGTCTTTGGTAAATTTTGTCACTTAACTATTGAAACTAAACATCGTGCTTTTTGGGGAGTGACTAAGTGCAAAATGGACTTACAAGAAACTAGAGTTGAAAGGAAACTTCAACTCCAATAGTTGGAAGAAATTCCTTTAGAGATATATGATAAATTCTCGATTATACAAAGAATGCACTAAATTCCTTTATCATAAGCTCTTGCGTCAGAAGCAATTTATGTTAAGCTAAAAACTTATGCTTTTTAATTCTCAATTAAAACTTATACCTGATAAGTTAAAGTCTAGATGATCTGGTCCATATGTCGTGGTAAGTATTTTTCCCAATGGTGTTTGTGATATTAAAAGTGTTAAAAATGATAAAATATTTAAAGTTTATGGGTACAGACTCAAACCTTTTATTGATCCCATGGAAGTTTCGGCTATAGAGAAGATTTTCTTGATGATGCTTTCGTATCAATCTAACTAATCAAAAGAAGAGGTTATGTCTAGCAAAAGACAATAAAGAAAGGCATTGATTGGGAGGAAAAATCCAAACATCCACAATGCAAACAACAACCACGCCACACTTAACTCCTCTACCATAGCATGTCCCAGGAAGTTTCTTTTCTTTGTTTATTTTTTGTTTTCTATTCTTCCCTCCCCTTTGTTAATTTTTGGTGTTCATTATGATGTGTGTTATGTTCTTGTTACATTTTCTTTCCCTTTTGTGTTTCTTACTTTATTTTTTTCTATTGAGGACAATTTAAATTTTAGGTGTCGGAGAGGGATTTCTCAAATTTGTTGAAAATAATATATTTTTTGTTTTGTAAGTTAATGTGCATTATTTTGTTAAACTGGGAACACATGATGGATTGCAAGCATGAATAGTAATTTGGTGATAAAATGATTGTCTTTTTCCGCAATGGTTGATTTGAACAAAAAGTGTGCAAGATTTGAAAAAAGCCTACTTAAATAAGTGAGAATTGAGCCTTTAAAGAGCAATTACATTCTTTATGTTCAACTTGTTTTCTTGTTGAGTATTGTCACACATGGTTGATCATTATAGAACTTGCTCTGTTATGCATGTTGAGACCATTAGCAATTTTGTGCATTAAAGTGATAAAAGGCATCTAGGATTAAACTATTATGGCTTTCTAAAATCTACCCTGTATGTTTTTTTCCCCTAGTAAGCCAAGTTGAAGCCTTAACCTCTTTCTTTGACATAAAACCACAAAATTTAGCCCAAGCCTTGTGTTTTGACCTTCATTCTCAACCTGTTATTAAAGGAATGGAAAATTAGTTGCTTTGACTTATTGGTTGTGGTTTGAGGTTGACATGTAATAGTAATATGTATGGTTAAATTGAAATCTCATGTTTTGATGCTCTACAAATTTAGAGAAATAAAGTTGTGAAGGGCCCCAAAAAAGAAAAAAAGAAAAATGAAAAGGTCAGAAGTGTTGAAAAAGGGAAAAGAAATAACGAAAGAAAGGCAAGTTTAACCATGAATTGCAAGTCCTTAAATATCCTTTAAGCAATCATGAGTTACTTATGTTTTGGATCATAAATGTTCTTATTTGTTATCTTTTGTAGGAATGATCCTTGAGATTTCTAAATTTTGATATTAGAACATCATTGTTGCCATTATTGGGGTCATTGTTGGAATGTAGGAGGAAGTTGAGCAATGTGATCTACATCTCCTTTAATAACTATAGTCCAAATATCGCTTTTATCTTACCCCTGTCCTAAGCCCCATTACAACCTAATAAAAGACCTTTTTGATTGTTGCACTAGATTGACAACAAGTGGTTGCAATGTGATATATTTGCAAGCATATGGTGATGTCATTCTATTGTGGTGAATATGAGTGAAATGTACTATAAACACTTCTTAAGTGCATTGAGTGAATCTTTATGTAAGGTCAAATCTAGTGCATTTTGAGTTTGGAAAGGTCATTGAGAATTGTGATAGTTATTCTATAGTTAAATTCTATGAAATGTTTATGGCTTGATTGTGATCTTGGTTTGGTAAGATAACACATGTTGGCTAAATTTTTTAAAAGATTTGTAAATATATTTGTTTAGGTTTGTTTTGTTTTGTTTTGTTTTCAAGTCTTTTGAATACTTAGGGACATTATTTAGGTCGAAGGGAATTTGATAAGTTATTAATTTACATATCAATTTGGGGTATTTTTGGAGCATATTGGATAGATATTGTTATGTTTATAATGTTTTTATATTATTTTTGGAGGTTGGGAAAGAAGCTAAAATTGGCTAAATTAGAGGACAACATGATAGCAAGCAACAACTGGATAGAAGAAGAATAAAACTACAGTCAATAGGAGAAATAAAAGCACAAAATGTAGAGTCCATCAACAAAGAGCCAAACACATGCAACATAGGTGAAATGACACTAAAAGAATACCCTGCATAGGCCAAGAGCAATAAAATGCAAGCAAAAGAGGAGAAAATGAATCAGTCAAAAAAATAAAAGGGAGGCAAAATACAAAGACTGCAGACATTTTTATCGTAGAAGGGTTTGTTCCTGAAAATAAGTAAGATGTGACTTTGAGAGGGAGATATATAGAGGTGGCTGGAGCTTTTGGAAGAGTCGACAACTACTGGTTTTGGGAGATGTCTACGTTGCTTTCCATCTTTTTCTTTCAAAGGAGAGAATTGTACGTGGGTGAGTCTTCAGTCTAGATTTTTTTGGCTATCCCATGTTGGGTTTCTTCTCCCAACTTCTTCCACAAGAATTATTTTTTTGAATAATATTCATGTTTTCTTACTTCTCAATAACTTATAACTAAATTATTATTTCTAGTTAAAGGAGTATTGAAGCATTAATTCCATGGAATTGTGAGATCTAATTGTTTATATATGTCTTATATATGCATGAGTATTTATTTATTCTCTGTATTTAGTGTTTATGATTATTTTAGGATTTATTAAAAAAAAGGCCTATATTTGATAATCCTAGAATAGTTGACAGCTAATTAGAACTTCACATTCGTAATTGTGTGTTTGTACTAATAAAGTGGCGATCGACATAATTTTATTGCCTCACAATTGGTTCAGTTTGTGACATAGGAATTAATAATCTAATCTAAATGAACCAGGTTGTGTGTTTATTGGTTAGAATTGGGTCTCTCTAGATCTTAATGTTGTTAGAACATTAAATCCTATTAGGCAATTTCCGGGACTTGTCTTTCAATTAAAGAAGTAATTAATGAGTGTCCCTTAATTACTGAAAAATAAAGGACGGATTAGTTATTTAGAGTGTTTGCCAACAACTATAACCAGTTTATTTATGAATATATAAGTTGATTTTTATGTGGATGATAAATTAATGAAATTAAGGTAGAAATACATCCTTTGACCAAAATCTTTCCCCTTGTTGAGTTCCTTATATTTATTTACATCTTTGTTCTTTTTTAATTAAATTATTGTTAAATTATTTTTATCAGTTAAAACCCCCAATTGTACTTTTTGTTTTTGTAAAAGAGATAAATTTACTGTTCCTTGTGAAGACGATTCCTACTCACTCTATACTTGTATTTAGTGGATTAAGGTGATTTATTTTTTTTGGTTTGACACCCACCAATTTATACTACATTTACATGATCGAAATAATTAAATAATAACTAGATGACTCATTTTTTAGTAAATGATAGTGATATTTCAAGATTTGGCTTTTAGAAAGAGAGGATATTGTTTTAGCTTTTATTCTTTCTCTTACCTTCCATCGACTTTCTTCTATTCACCTCTTTCTATGGTGTTTTCTTCCTTTGGTAACAAATGGTGGTTATGGAGGCTTGTGCGCTAGCCACGCAGGTGACGTGAGGAAGAGATGATCATGGAGTAGTGGTCGGTTACAACAATATGTGAGGAGGTGAGGGAGGGGCGGTAGTAGCTAAGAACTGTGAGACATCAGAGATAAAAAGGAGAGAGAAGCAAAAAATGTGACCATGTGAGAGTGGGAGAGATAGGTTACAGACGTTGGAGGGGGAGGGAGGTAAATTTTTGTTTTGCAAAAAAGTCTTTTCATTTTTTTGAGTAGCATTAGCCTATACTTACCAATATTTAAAATATCAGCTAAATACTGCTCAGTATTGTAAACTTTTGTTAAATTAATTTTAATTAGTTAAAACCTCCAATTTTAATGTTTTTTTTGTAAAATAGATAAATCTACTATTCCCTGTTGGACCCCGAACCTTGAGTGACAATTTGATTTAGTAATATGAATGATCAAGTGGATGAGTTGATTGAAATGAAGTTATCTAGCAAGAATTAGAAAGAAAAAGTGTGAAAATTTGAAGGATTTAGAAAGTTTGACTTTTTGGAGAGAGAATGTTTGACTTTGAGAGTTGACTTATGATTTAGGCAAAATTTGATAAAATGGTCTTCTGGAAACTTGTAGGTTATGTTAAGAGATTTTTGTGGACATAAAGTTTGCAATATTTTGATATCGGGAGTGAAAGTTATGATCAGTCAAAGTTTATGTTTGATCGGGTTTGACTTTTATTATGGTTGAAACTTTGACTGAGAAATTAACCTAGTTAGAGGTTAATTGAGCTTTGATGTTCTTCATGAAAATTGAAGGATTTGTTTTGATCTTTATTTCGATATAAAGTATGCAATTTTTCGATCTCGGAATATTAAGTTATGATTTTTACAAGTTTGTACAGAGGATAGTATCTTTGACCGGAAGATGGACTCCCGTAGGAGTTGAATTGAGTTTTATGTTCTTCTTGGAAGATTTAGAGCTTCTCTCAAGTTTTCTATAGAGACTAAGTTTGTCAAAATCGGAGTTCGGGAGTAAAAGTTATGAATTTGGAAGTTTCGATTTTAAGTGAAAAAAAAAAAAGAAGAGAAAGTTTAAGCCTCGCTAGATGACGACGGCCGCCAATGAGCGGGCGCTCAGATATCTCGCTAGGCGACGCCTCGCCTAGCGAGGCGAGTGCATGCCTTCGCCTCATGTTGTCTGTCTCTCAGGCGACGCCGCTACTAGCTAGCGAGCGCCGCCTCATGAGTTAGGCGTCCGTCTGACGCCATCCGACTGTTTTGTTTCTTAAATTCTTGATTTCTTTGTTTTCAATCCGACCTTTGCTCACTATTTTGCCTATATCTTTTCCGTCCGACATCCGATTGAGTTGATTCTTTTTGCGTTGGATGCCTAAGACAATGAATTTCATTTTATAAGAAATTTAGAACTTTTGAGATTAAATTAATGGTGATTAATTTAATCAAAGTGAGTCGGGAAATTTTCCGAGTATGATTCAGGTGTTTTGTGAAATTCGGGATCTGTAGAGATCCGATTGAAGCGATTCTTGAGGCGAAATAAAGATAAGACAAGGGCTACAAATCATATGAAGACATAAAATGTCAATTTTGCCCTTAGGACTTTTAATTTTTCAATTTAAGTTCGGATTGGGGTGTAATTTTTGGATTGGGAACACCTGTGAGTAATTTGAGTATAACTTTTGATCTGGGAATCGAAATGAGACGATTCTTGTTTTGAATTAAACTAGAGACATAAGGATACAATTGTTATGAAGACATTGAGTTTCAATTCTGGGATTAAGAATGTGAATTTTGGGACTGAAATAATCGTACATAAGAAATGTGTTAGAATATGGATTTTCCCGACTGCTTTTGCACATAACTTTTGATGTAGTGCTCGGAATTGAGCGCGGTCAGTGGCGTTGGATTCGTATGAGTGAGAGGAACATTTCTCGAGAAGGAAGTTTTGACAAATTCCTTCAAATCGATAGTGCGAATCAAACCGCAAGTAAGCGTAACTTTAAGTTTTGAATGGAGGCAATTTGGTCATTTGACCTTCATTTAATGAAACACATATATGGATGTCGCTTTGGCTTATTAAAAGCCACGAAAGTGGCTGGAATTACAGAAGAGAGAAAGAGAAATAAGAAAGAAGAGAAAGAAGTAGAAGTTTCGGTGATGGAGGAAAAGATGAGAGAGAAAGATATTTTCGATTTTTTCTACTTGTTTCTTAAGGATTTTGGGTTGGTTCCAAGAGAGAAAGATAGAGGAGCATAAGAGCTTCCTTTTAAGCCAAAAAATTGAATTTGGATGAGAAAGAGGTAAGAAAAATTTTTCTACTTTGAGATTTTGATTAATTTTGGTTTAGAATTATGACATATAAGATGAGTTTGTGGATTGTGGAATTAATTTTGAAATATATGCTTTAGGCTGGGTTTAATTTTGGATGAAAAATTGATTAAGGTTTAGGCTTAATTTTATGATTGAGAATTTTGAGATATTTTGGTGTAGAATTATAGGAAATATGATGAATTGATGATATATGAAATCAATTTCGAAGAATTTGTATTTTATGGTATTGAATTGGGATAAATTGGTTTAGGCCAATTTTAAGATTTGAGGATTTTTGAAATTGAGGATTTAAATAGTTTGGAATTAATGTGAATTGATGAATTGTGAGATTAATTTTGAAGAAATTATGTTTTATGAGATTTAATTTGGGTGTATTGGTTTAGGCCAATTTTGAAAATTGAGGATTTTCAAAATTGGAGTTTGAAATAGCTTGGATTTATGATGGTTATGTTTTTCCTATGGTTGAGTTTGAGAATTATGCAAATTATGATGATGAATTTGGATGTTATTGGCTTAGGGAATTTTTAAATTGAAGAAAGAAGAAGGAATTTGGAGAATTGACTATTTGGACAAGCTTCTAGCGTCATTTCAAGGTGGGTAGCATATTTATATTTTGATTTATGAGTTAAATATTACTTTTCGAAAATTTGAGAAAATGAAAGAAAAAATTTTCGTACTTTGTTTATTTCTGAATGATTTTTGGAAAATTATTACAAGCGTAAATTCATTGCTTTAAATGATTTGATAAACCGATAGAAATTCGAAAAATGCATTTGTTGTGTATGCATTGAATGATTTGATTTCAAATTAGAATTCGAATGATGAATTGATCAAATTGTATGCTTTATGTGAATGTGTGGAAAATTAAGAAATTGAAAAGTGCCTTCGGGCAATCCGACTTTTCGTTTTCGATTATGTGTTATGTGGGTTTGGTAGGTCCCTTGGTGAGTCAGCGCTGTCTCTATGTGTATAGCCTTCTCCAGTCGCCTGCTAAGGGCACGGAGTCTCCGATTCGGACTCCTTCACGGCATAATCTGGACCGCAATGCGGAAAGTGTAGACGTTTCGTTTCACGATCGCACAGGACCGCTTATGCGAGATATGCAAGACGCTCTGTTTGGACCTAGCCAGACCATTCTGATATGTTATGTGTTTTGATTTGTTTCTATGTTCTGCATTCTTGTTTATAAAGTGAGAAATGAAAATTGAAATTATGTTGCATTCATATTTATGAAGAATTCGAGAATTTTGAAAAATGAGAAAAATGAGATTTTTATGAGAAGTTTGGGAAAATTGGAAAGAGTTTGAGAGAAATATTTGAAAGTTGAAAAGTTTGAAAATTAGCCCTTTTGGCAAAAAGATTATGAAAAATGTTTTCAGCTTATTTGTCATTTTATAAATGTGTTATCCACGAGCTTTGAGCTCACCCCTTTCATCCCCATCTCCGTGTTTCGAGCGGAGATCGGATGAAAGAATGTGAAGACATCGATTTACGACATATGTGTCGCTTAGATTTTGTGTATTTTGGATTTTGAGTATGGATCTGTTTGTGGTTTAAGAAAGGTTTGAAAGAAAATGTATTTGTGTATAAAGTTAAGTATTGTGAATGATTGTGAAATTTGTATAGGAAATTATGGAGAATTTGAGAACATATTGTATGGTTGATTTGGGAATTTGTATAAATTTGAGATATATATTGATTTTGAATTATGAGATTGGTATATTGATTTGAGAAATATGGAAGTATTAGTTTTAGGTTTGTGTTTCATTGGTGTTAGGATTAGGACGGGAGAGTCCGATGGTTCGATATTCGATTAGGGATTATAGAAGTGTATTTTGCCTTTGCAGGAAATTTTTGGTTAGGATAAAGGCAGCCGTTATGCTGTCGAAATTTTGGTAAAAAAATTTGGATAAAAGTGAGATTTTGGATGTGTATAAGTGTATATAAGAGTTTGAGAAATTTGAGATTGGTATGGATTTATATCAGATTATGTACGACTGTATGGATTTAAGATGATTGGTATATGATTGAGTAACGAGAAAAGAAATGAGAATAAGAAAAGAAAAAAAAAATTATAACGGATTTTGGAACGTCTTAGGATTCCCAACGCGATTATGTTCATTCGATAAGTTTTCTTTGATTATTGTTTCCGGATGTCGGATGTGTCTGCTTTGATTTCGTTTCGCTTTGCAATCTGTTCGTTGATTCGATTAGTATTTGCTTCCGCTTCGCTACTTTCGGATTTGTTCGCTTCCGCATTTTGTTTTCGATCCGAAATTTTCGCTTCCCTTCGTTTCCGTTCTGCTTATGTAGTTGGGTTTCGGTCCTAACATTCCCTGTGGAGACGATCCCTACTCTATTTTTGTTGATTTAACACCCACCAATTTACACTACATTTACATAATTGAAATAATTAAATAATAACTAGATGACTCATTTATTTTGGTAAATGACAATGACAATTCAAGATTTGGCTTTTATAAAGAGAGGATATTGCTTTAGCTTTTATTCTCTCTCCTGCCTTCCAGCTACTTTCTTCTATTCGCCACTTTCTATGCCCTTTTGTTTCCTTCGGTAACAAGTGGTGGTTGTGGAGGCTTGTGTGTTGGTCACATAGGCAAAGTGAGGAAGAGATGATCATGAAATAGTGGTCGGCTACAATAACATGTGAGGAGGCGAGGGAGAGACGGTAGTAGCTAAGAGCTGTGAGACATTGGAGATCAAAAGGAGAGAGACAAAAAAATGTGACCATGTGAGAGTGAGAGAGATAGGTTACAAACGTTGGAGGGGAAGGGTGGTAAATTTTTTGTTTTGCAAAAAAGTCCTTTTATTTTTTTAAGTTTACAGTATTGAACAATATTTAGCCGATATTTTAAATATCGGTAGGTACAGGCTAATGCTACCCAAAATCTCCGATACCAACTAGTACAAAAAAATTAGGTTTCGTACTGTTTTCTATCTGGTACGATACTTTCCGGCCGGTACAGTACGAACTCTTAACACTGGTTTTTAGATGACTATTTATTTAATGTACATTAAAAAATAATAATTATAAATTTCACTATTATAAAAAAATGAAGTTTATCAATGTAATCATACAATATTTAATCTCCTCTTGATTAAATACACCCTTTGGAAGATTTCAATTTTGATATAAATTGTTAGTTTAGAAGAGTCAATGGAGCTACTATACCAACGGAATAACTTTCTATCGCGATTCGCTACAGAATACAGATGCAGCTAATAAGCGTCAAAATACCAGGACCCATGCTAATTGATTTTGAAATGGTTAGAAAGAAAAAGATCTATATGAAAATAATAGCAATTGTAATTAATAGTTGATCATTCAGTGATGCTAAAGATGAGATATGTTATTCTTCAGTGTTGACATTAATTCGTTTAATTTAAAAATATGACGATTTGTTTTAGTATTTCATAATTAAAATTTAATTCAAAAAGTGATTTACACTTTTAATTTATAAATATTAGTTTCATTAACATGAAAATATTAAAATAAAAATGAGACTTAGTCTATATATCCTGTTTAAATTTTTAAATAATTAGAGTTATAAGGTATTTAATATCCTAAATATATAAAATATGGTTCGATTTTTAAATACATCATAAATATCTTAAGATAATATCATAATAATTCATTTATTTTATGTACCTGTACAATTTTAGTGCCAACTCACCCCAATTATTTCACAATTCAAACATTTGGTCTTTAATTCAATATTTTGAAAACTAGACTTAAAGTTAAACCGTAAGACAAGAGGTTTAAAATTTAAAATGTTTAATCGATATTAAAGCATCATAAAATTAGTTAAAGATTTAATAAAATTAAAATTGAAATATGATTAAATGATATTGTTTTTACTCATAAAAATTTTAAAATTTAATTAAAAAAGGTTGTTAAATAAAAATTAATTGATTTATTTTAGTTTATAAATTTGATTAGCTTATAAAAATCGATTGATTAGTTAATGTACTAATCATTTAATTATAACAAGATATATTAAAATAAATAAAATCGAAAATTTAAATATTGAATAAAAAGTTAAACAGTTCAAAGTTTTCAACGTTGAATTGATCAAACATATTTAATTTTTAATCATTGGTTTAGTTATAATAATTGTGAGATTTAATTGCAAACACGGATGGAATAATTCATGCATATCATCATAAAATGTATATTCTTAATATATAAAATAGAAGTATGATACGTTAATTCGATTCACTAAAATGTTATGTTCAATTATTGAATGATACTAAATTTGAATTGCATAGAATTTCCAAAGGAAAAACAATATTGAGAACCAAGTAAGCATGTCGCAGAGATGATTCATGATTCACTTGAAAGCATTGTTGCGACTGGATCATTGTTCTTAATATCTTGTCAGTGCAAGGAACTGCTCCATTAGCTGAAATGTCGAACGGCTGCTGTCGTTCAAGCCTCTAAACTCTTATTAACAGAAAGTTCAATGAATTCACTACACTTTTCTAAGCTCATTTGTGTCTCTTTACTATTTAGTGAAACTCCTCAATTTATGATGGACACGAACAACTCCTGTCAGGTTGTTCTTGACGATAATAAAGTACTACATGATCATTTAATTCCGGAAATGGCTGTTTCGCTTGCTTGTCGCTGAATTACACAGGTTTTGTCCAGACATGGAAGTTGTTGTTGTGCAGACGTGCGAGCTTGAAAGACTGGTGAATGAATGGATCTCTCCCTTATCTCACCCTTTGTTTCTCTTTCTGTTTATTCAGGTCTGTGTGGTGAAAAAGATTATAAAACTATTATGTACAAACTCCAAAGCCTCAAACAGATTAAGGTGTTTAAGTTAGAGTGTGGATCTCATATTTCTTCGACACTCTTATCAGAATTTAGAACCAGGAAGAGGGGCTCCCTAACTATGGTGGGGGACTTGTCTTCTAGAGTTTAGGGTTGATAATGTTGAGAAAGGAAGTGTCGGTCACGCAGCGGCATCAAACTAAAACCAATAAACTTTTCACTTGTGAACAACCACAATCAATCTAAAAGAAAAACAGTAATCAACAAACTCACCAATACACAAAATTAAGCAGCAATGAATAAATAACACAAGCAATTTTTACGTGAAAAATTTCCCTCAATGTGAGAAAGGAAGTCCAGTAAAGAAAAACTCTACTATCATTAATCAAATTACAGAGTTTTTCACTTCTAGATATAACTAGAGTCACCACTCAACTCTTAAATACAACAATAATCATCAACAAGATGAAAAATCAAAAAGTTAAGAACAATATTACCTTTAAAATCTCAGCAACTTTGACTGAAGATCAGGGCACCTTAAAGACTTTTAAATCCAATCTCCACCGTTCAGAATGGAGAACAACGAGAGAGGAACATCTGGTTAAAATTTAAGGTCGATCCGATAAGAAATCACCATGCGATTGACGGTTGTAAGATTACTGCGCAAAGTTGAAAAAAAAACAAAAATCTTCTTCTTTCTATCTTTTTCTCTCTTTTTTTCTCTTCCTTTTTCTTCCGGCTATCCACTCTTTACTACACTTCTTTAGAGTTTAAAACCTTTTTATATTTTAGACTTTGGGTTTTACTTAGAAGAGACCCAAACCCATTAGATAAAACTGGTATGGTCTGAAAATATGTAAACAATGACGTTGTGTTTTTTTGCCTTCCTTTCTTAAATAATTTCCCACGATGCTACTTTCTTTTGTTTTGTTAATCCACAACAACTGGTGCTATGAAGACAAAAATGAGGCGATTGAAGAACTAGTCTCTATGGAAGATTTTAACGCACGAGTCAGTAACTATTGAACTAAACCTTCCATAGAATTACGAATTAGGATGTGGGGTATGAAGACAAATGTTATAAAAAAAAAGAAAAAAATGGTCAACATTTTATTTTCACAAACTAATTAGAATAAAGAAAAATAATGTCATTCAAGATAGAGAAATTAATACAACAACTAGATTAGGAAATATAATTATAATATTTAGAAAAGAAAAAATAATGTGTTCATTAAAATAATATACCATTAAGAATTAGAAAAATAATCTAACAAAAATAAGTTAACGGCAAATTTTTATTAATTTAGATGACGAGAATAGCCACGTCATATTAATACTTTGCTAGCGTTCATTTATTATGGCATATATGAAGCGTTACTTAAATATAGTGAATTTATGGTAAATTAAATATTTATTTATTAAATTTTGAATTAAATTTATAAATTTATATATTGTTACTTTGTTGATTAATTATTACCTTTTTAATTCATGACTCGTAACTAATGAACAAAACCTTTCACAAGACTACAATTAGGATGTACGATATCAATATAAAAGCAAAAAAAAGAGAGAGAGAGAGAGAATAAAACTGGTTCATAGTTTGTTTTCACAAATCAATTAGAATTAGGAAAATAATTTGCCTTTCAAAATAGAAGTAAATATATCAATTAAATTAGGAAATAAAAGATACCATGTACAATAGGAAAAATGATATGTCAATTAAAACAAACAAGATCCCATTTATATAATTATATAACTATATAAATAGTTAAATAAATATTACGAATACTTATTTAACAATTCTGATATATCGAAATTGTAATAATTTCGTTAAAATAATTTTATATAACTATATAATGAATATTTGTATTATGAATAACAAAAATAAAATTACATATTTATTTATTTATAACAAGAATAGCCCAACGTAACATTTTTGATAATTTGAATAATGTTTAATTTTTTATATAATTTGGATGATGTGAAAAATCATGTCATGCTCATTAATATTTTGCTCGTGCTTATTTATCGTGGCATGTATAATAAATTTTAGTAAATTAAATAGTTATTTATTAAATCTTGAAAAAATGTATAAATTTATATGTTATTATTTTATAGAGTAATTAATACATATTTTAGTTAGTAGATTTCTCCTAGCTCTAGTGGTATTAATTTATAGAAGTTTTACTTTAATTAAATATATAACCTCTACGTGACAAATTTTATGGTCCTCGTATGTACATCAATGAGCTAAATTAGTAATTTTGATATATTGATATGATAATAATTTTGTAAGATAAAGAGCAATTTACATAATTATGTAATTATTATTTGTAGTATGAAAACAAAAGGACAAAAATTAGTCAACGTTTTATTAATTAAGAAAATAATATACCATTCAAAATAGGAAAACAATATACCATTTAAGATAGGAAAAAGTAATATGTCAATTAAAACAAGAAAACAAGATAGCATTTAGAACAGGAAAAACACTATCCTAGTTAGAACAGGAAAGATAATATCCCAATTGAAATAGGAGTTCTGTTACAGGTCTATATATATATATATGAGAAAAGATCTTCTGTTCAATATTACTCTGTTTAATTCTGTCTCATAGAATCTCAACCATTTATTTTGCGGGACCCACGCGAGACTCATGCGGGACTCATATAAATGAATGACTGAGATTCATTGGACACAATAGGACACCATAATATTGGACAGAAGATCTGGACTCTATATATATATATATACGCGAGCTACTGCTCTGCAGTGCCACTCTTGGTTGTCAACATGGCTATGGTTTACAATAGGCAGACAAAGAGACCATACTTCCATAGTCCATGCGGCGTAATGAAAGCTGTGAAACCTCGAGTTTGTGTCTATTGGAGGGCTGGAAAGTGTAATCGCAATCCATGCAAATTTTCACACGCGGAGTCGGAGATGGAGTTTGCCAAGAACACCACCGCCATCCGACGTGATCAAGTTGATGATGCGGAAAAGTGTCAGCAAATTGTTTGTCACTATTGGGCTTTAGGAAGGTGCAGTCGTGGAAACAATTGTAAGTTCTTGCATTCTTGGTGTCAGAGTGACAATAAGTTTTCGCTGTTGGCTAGGCTTGAAGGGTATAAGGAGGTTGTAGGCATAGAACTCCCTGATGGGTCGGATAAATTCTACTCTGCTGCTAGAGATGGGACAATGAGGGTCTGGGATTTTGACAGTGGAAAGTGCATAAATGTGTTGAATAAAGGAGCAGAAATCAGATGTTTATATAGAGACGATTGTTGGGTGTTTGCTGGCATGACAAATATGGTGAAAGCGTGGAAAATTGGAGAAGCCAAGGAATTCTGTCTTGACGTAGCAGGGGGTCAAGTTCATTCATTGGCTACCCACGAGGATACTTTATTTGCAGGAGCGAATGATGGTTCTATCTACTCATGGAAGTTGAGTTTAGGAAGTGATCAAGTTTTCAACACAGTCACAACTCTTGAAGGTCACACCGGACCAGTTGAGTGCTTGACGATAGGAGCGGGAAAGTTATTCTCGGGTTCAACGGATGGTACAGTTAGAATGTGGGATCCTGAAAATTTTGTGTGCATAGAGACGCTTACAGGACATGAAGATACAGTCACTTCGCTTCTCTGCTGGTCTTCTTTTCTATTAAGCTCTTCACTAGATGGTTCTGTCCGAGTGTGGGGAATGTCGCATGCGGGTAACTTGGAAACAGTTTACACGCACAAAGAAGGTCAAGGAATTGTAAGTATTTTTGGAATGCTGAACGATGAAGGCAAGCCAATATTGTTCTGTTCTTGTAAGGACAAGATTGTTCGACCGTATGAATTACCTTCATTCACTGAGAAAGGGAAAGATATTTGCAAAGAGAGAAGTTAGAGCTATGCAGAGTGGTCCCGATGGCTCATTCTTCACTGGTGACGGGACAGGTGCTCTGAGTATTTGGAAGTGGTCGTCAAAGCTTTAGGAACAAACTATATTTGTAATTTTGTATTTTATTGTATTGTACAATGTACAGACCAAACTCTTGTAAAGGTTTTCATGAAATGATAATAGTCACTGCTTTTCATTCATCAGCTTCTAAGTAATTACTACAATCACAGTAGACTACAATTCCTGCAAATTGAAACCCACGTCCAAATTTGAGCGAATCGTCTTATTTTCCACATGAATCAATAAACCAAGCAAACAAACATTGAAGATCGATGTCCCTCAAAACTTAGAAAATGTGAAGAGAGTAGCAGCCCTAATGCCGGAAGCGCCAGCCTTTTCCTTTCTTCTGGACGTTGAAGCTGGCACCTATAAACACGCTTGAAGACAGAGCCAACACCAATCCCTTTATATTATCAGACGACATGCCCTTCCTCCAGCTACGAGTCGCCATTTCCCCCCAATTACCCAAAAAGATCCCTCATGTAATTCTCAATCACGCTAAACACAAAGCCATGAGTTCTCCACCACAAGCAAACACTGTTTCCACACGATTCTTTCCACCCAAACAACACACATTAAACAATTAAGCAGTTCCCCATCAAACTCACTGATCTCTATCATATATCTCTTTATATCAATAAACTAAATGGACTGAATCTTGACTGAGTTTGAAAAGGAAAGAGTGAGTAAAGAGAAATCACAATCAAATATACAATTGTACATAAACACAAGAAAAAGATTTTTAAAAAATGAAGAGAGAAGATAGAAAGACATTTTTTGGTTTTTTGGCAACATGAGGCAGGGCCGACTCTTGCTTCGGAAGACTCAGTTCACTTGTCTTTGCATTTAGTTTAAACGTATGTATTTTACTGATTGTGTGTACAACAATACATAAAGGTTCTATTAGAGCAACAGTGGAAGGTAATCAATTATTATAGGAAATTTAAACAAACTTAGAAAAGAATATACCACAAATTATGCTTTTGTCCATAATTGTTTATTCCTATAATTTCCTAGTCAACTTTCTTTTGTGATATCTGCTAATACTCCCCTCAATTTTGAGCATGAAAGTTCGACATCCCCAACTTGAATAGCAAGCCATGAAATCGATCACACCCAAGTGCTTTGGAAAACATATCAACCAGGTTTTTTTTTTGAAGAAACAGGCTGATTTGCAATAGTTTGCGACTGAATATATTGTCGAAAGAAAAGACATCGATTTCTATGCGCTTTATAAGCTCATGAAAGACCGAATTAGCTACGATATAAATGGCAGCATGGTTTTCACAAAATAAAGGAACTAACCCATTGTGGCTCACCTCAAGGTCTTGCTAGCCTTAGTAACTATATGATTTCACTAATTGCAGTAGGCAGAGCATGGTATTCTGCTTCGACAGAAGAACATGAAACAACCGTTTGTTTCTTAGATCTCTACAAAACTGGGAAAGAGCCAAGAAAGATAATATAGCCGGTAGTCGATCGTTGTGTCATCGGCAGCCTACCCAATCTGCATCACGATCAACTGTTAACGACAATGAGCCAGTTGAAGGAACTTGTCTTGGAATTCCTTTGAGATAGTGCAGTATCCTGTAAGCAGTATCAAGGTAAGGCTGTTGTGGAGAAAGCATAAATTGACTGAGGGCATGCACTGCATAACTGATGTTTGGGCAATTGATAGTGAGGCACAGCAAACGACCCACTAAACGACGATACTGTTCAGGATCGTCACATAGTTCACCAGAATCAAGTGAAAGCGTATGGTGTTGCTCCATGGCAAATTTGGTTGGTTTACAACCAGTAAGACCAGTCTCAACTAGAACATTAAGGACATACTTGTGTTGACTTAAAGCAATTCCTGTAGGAGACCATGCCTGTTAGCCTTGGCTGCTGTGGCTGCTGTCAACGATTGTTGACAACAATCTTGGCAGTCAACAATTGTTGGCTTCCTAACATAACCAAGGCAAGCAATATTTTTTGGCTGCCTAACACATGCTCTCTTGCCTATAAATAGGTAGGAGATGAAGAGGAGACGAAAGTAGCAAACAGAAGAGAAAAAAATAGAGAGAAGTGAGGTGAGAGAGAGAGAGAGAGAAAGAGAGAGGTAAAAATATTTTGTATATTTTTTGTGAGTCTAGTTTCTTCTTGTAATTCTCTAGTTTTCAATAGTAAAAGTCTTCTATTCTTGTCCGTGATTTTTACCCTAATTTGGAGGTTTTTCATGTAAAATCTGTGTGTTCATTACTATTCTCTTAGTCTTATTTTAGCTGCGAACCTGTTCTAATCTGGTCAATTTTCACAACAAGTGGTATCAAAGCGAGGTCAGAAAATTACAACAAATTTTTTGGCGTAATCCGTTCGGAGTTCCAGTGAGCACAGTGAAAGTCGGTGAATACTAACCAAAAGGTGACAACTGTTCATTCATTTAATTTTGCGTTATACTGCGCAGTTACTGTTATTCAGTACTATTCACGTACACAGTATTATTCACATATACGGAGACTATTCATATGTACAAGTACTATTCATACATACGGGGTACTATTCATACGTACGGGTATTATTCATACATATGGGTATTATTCATACATATGGGTACTATTCACGTAAAATAGTGAGAGCTAAATTCTGTTCGTGATAGAAGCAATTGCAGCAAAATTTGAGATTGAGAAGTTTAATGGAAGTAATTTTTCATTGTGGAAGTTGAAGATAAAAGCAATTTTGAGGAAAGATAATTTTCTGGCGGCCATTAGTAAACGACCAGCTGGAGTCACAGATGAAAAATGGAACGAGATGGACGAAAATGCTGTAGCTAATCTTCACCTAGCTTTAGCTGATGGAGTATTATCTGTGAATGCTTACTAGAGGTAGTAAGTACATTGGATGACCTGCTATGAGATCATCACATGGATGTCCTATTCTAATGTCAGTGATAATCTCATCACAGCAATAGTGCAAATATCCTTAGACTTGAGGTACTCAAGGATGTCTTGGATACTGATTCTGTGCTTTGACTCCATTCCTTGTTGCCTTATAGAGGTCGCTCGTAGGGTGGTGCTTGGGTACAATTTGAGGTATTCGAAGGTAATTGAGTAGCCAATAGAGGATTCATCACTTCTGTGATAGCAGAAGATGATACCCATGGCCTCTTGTTAGGGTCATTACTTGGAAATCTCTGGCCGGAGTTCATATGTCATGAAGAGTGTCTTCAGTGACATATAAAGTAATGAGTCACAGGACAAGAACTGCTATCACTTGGACTAGATTTGACGTAGTCAGTCTAGTAAGAGTTGACACTTTGCCCATACTCATAACCAAGTGGGGTATAACATGGTGAAAGGATGAATTGCACAGTAATTCTCTATGGAAAGGTTCGTGATATGGTTCGTGATGAACATAGGTTCATTCGTCAAACCAATGACTTTCTAGTCAATTGAGGGTCATGATGTATTGCTAGATACCGCTCATGACTTGCTCAGATTAAGTGTTAATTTAAGTGGCCAAAATAACCGGGAACCTAATGGGTCACACGTATAAGAGTGACTCGGAGAATTCGTAAAATAGTTTTGGACAAAGATCCAATATATGGAGAGCAATAGGATTAAATGGATCCCGATGAGATCGAGATATGTCCGATGAGATCGCGACATCGATATTCTTGAAAACAGTCTTTGGTGTTTTTCCATACCGACCCAAGAGACCGACCCATGTGTGACTGGACCACTTCAACATTTATATATATATATATATATCTTATTAATTAATTAAGTAATATATATATATATATATATATATATAATGTCTAACGTGGAAAGCATCATCCACTTTGCATTTAATGGCTTTAATTGTTAAAGACAAATGGCCATAAGATGACAAAAATAAAGGCTAGAAGAGTTGATGTCGTTGGTATAAGAGAGGTTTCTTAAAAAAAAGTGGTTTTTATGCTTCTCTTTCAAGGCACACGATCATCATCTTCAAGCTCTTCATCTTCTTCTCCAAGCTTCTCCTTCATCGTTTCTCCTTGAGCTCTCCAAGAACAAGGTAAGAGCTAACACTCTCTCCCTTGTTCTAGCTATTTCCGGGTCAAAGGGTTTGCCCCGGTTAGGTTCTCCGATCTCTGCGTGGATACCGTTAGAGACGGTCTCCTTTGGTTGTTATGGTTTGACTTTGTTATATAGACACGTAGATCCTGGCTTTCGAGAAGGTCCCGAAACAAATTTTTTTTGTTTTCCGCACCGTGTGCATGTGATGCACACACCGGGATTTTCCTACAGTGGTATCAGAGCCACTTGTGTCGTATATAACGAAGCAATCATAACAAGGTTGGAGCTGCCTATTGCTTGTGATGATGATGCTTGTTGACTATGTTAAATTCGAAATCAGTATAGAAATATTTTTTTCAAAATTTTCTTGCCCATATGTGCTCATAAGATGTTGTTAAATATGTCTGTGGAAGAACAGAATTTATCAATGTGATTTGATATGGTTTTGCTAATTTATTCCCTAATGTTCTGGTTGCTGTGTTTGTGCACAATCCTTGAACAGGAATGCTTATAAATTTGAGAATAAATTATAGAAATTTTTTTTTTCGGATTTTCTTTCATCGACATGTCTCTAAGATGTTTGTGAATGTCTATGAGAATGGAAAAATATTTTCGAGGTGATTTACTATTTATTTGAGAATTTATTGTGTGCTGCTGGGAATATCTGTGTTGGGGAACACGGATTCAACATTGGCTTTAATGTTGAGATTGGTTGAGTTTTCGTTGGAAATAAATCCTGAAAAAATTCATGGAGCATTTGTGAACATGTTGTAACCTCTGTAGTTTTCTCAGAATTTATTGAAATTGTTTCAATGAGTTTTTCAAGCAAAAGACAGAGCTTGGTAGTTTTGAGAAAGTTGCTGGAACTGTTTTGTTTGGAATGATTGATTGTGTATTTCTCAATTCCAATGCCTTGGATTATTTTTAATGTGATTAAAAATATGTTACATTGATGTTGTATGCTTTCCAAATTGATTTTCTTGAAATTGGGTTTCCAAAAATTTTCGGATGTCAAATGTGTCTCATTAGCGTCTCGTTAGTATATTTCCTTGTCTTGATTGTTTTGGCCGTCACCAATTTTGTGACAAAGGTCAAGTAGTCTTGATAAAGTGTAGACTACCTAGAGATACTTAGGAAGATTATTTGGTATTCGCAAAATTATTTGGAAATCTAAGTGAATAATAGTGTATTCATCGATTTCAAGTTTTTCATGTATAGTATGATTATGTATGGTAAGCATGATACAATGAAAGTATTTCATTGGTACATCAAAGTAAAGTATATTACACATGGTATTGTGAATTTGAACTACACGGATTGAGAAATTAGCCGATGAGAGCAATTCCAAAATTAGTCGACTAACATATGCATAAGTCGACTTGCATACTCAAGTAGTCGACTTACACATGCACAAGTTGACTTGTTCATGCACAGTAGTCAAGATTAGTCGACTTACACATGCACAAGTCGACTAGCTCGTGCACAGTAGTCAAAAGTAGTCGACTAACACATGCACAAGTCGACTAACACATGCAAAGGTGGGATGATGGATGATTATAAGTATAGATTCAATGTGATTGATGAAATGCCCTAAATCATTTCATATAGTCATGGTGACTATAATCCTACAGCTTGGAGAAGAAGAAGAGTGAAGAAAGATGAAATCCCTCACACATAATATGAAAACTAACGCCTTCCATTAATATGGGGAGAACCATAGTTCTTATAGAGTTCGGGTTGTTGGGTAAACCCAAGCTCACTCTATACGGATATGTTCGAACCATGGAAATAATATTTTCGGATTAATGGGTTGGTTTTCACTAGAAGCGTTGATTTGTTGAGTAAACTCAAGGTTAACGTAGATAGAGGCGAAATTAGGTAGCGTACATTAGATGTACGCGCATCAAGAATTGATAACCCAATGTGTGTGCATACATCACGAGTTGATAGCACTAGTCGATAATTGCACCTGCAATGTAACTGGTATGACCTATACCTGCCGATTGATCTAAGGTGGCTTGTTGGGTAAACCCAAGGTCATTTTAGTATTGTCGGATATCTATGATGCAATTGGTATGACCGATACCTACCGATTGACCTAAGGTGGCTTGTTGGGTAAACCCAAGGTCACTCTTAGCAATGTCGGATATCGACCCACCAGGACATTTTGTCATAATGTTTCTTGGATTCATAATGAGGGTTATGGATTCTTTGAAACTAGTGGGAGTCATATGCATGTCATGCAAGTCCTTATGATCATGCATGTAATTCTATTCTAACATTCTTTCTCTCTTTCCCTTTAGGTTGATTGAAGATGTCTTCTAGTATGAATTTGCGCTCACTTATGGACTCTAATAAATTAACTGGACCCAATTTTCTCGATTGGCTGAGAAATATGAGAATTGTTCTCAGATCTGAGGAACTGGGCTATGTCCTAGATGTTCCACTTCCTGATCCACTTGTTGTTGATGCTTCTGATGAGGATCAGAAAGCTTATCGTAAGCATCTCAAAGACAGTGACATGGCTACTTGTATTATGCTCGCATCTATGTCACCAGAGCTGCAGAAGCAGCATGAGTCTATGGATGCAAATACCATAGTGTTTCATCTTAGAGAGCTTTTCGATGAGCAAGCTCGGTCTGAAAGGTTCGAGACCTCGAGGCTACTCTTCACTACTAAGATGACTCCAGGTTCATCTGCAGTGCAGTATACACTGAAGATGAATGGGTATATTGAGAGGTTGGCCGTCTTAGGTTTTGTTATGGATTATGAATTAAGTGTTGACTTAATTTTGGTTGGATTGTCTGATAGTTATTCACAGTTTGTGTTAAACTATCGGATGAACCAAA
The DNA here is from genome assembly GCA_029891385.1 of Erythroxylum novogranatense. Classification (NCBI taxonomy): domain Eukaryota; kingdom Viridiplantae; phylum Streptophyta; class Magnoliopsida; order Malpighiales; family Erythroxylaceae; genus Erythroxylum; species Erythroxylum novogranatense. The sequence continues at coordinate 54,035,135 of CM057235.1, read as the reverse complement.
TATCCACGACAATCCCTGAGTTGATCAATTTGCTCAAGACAGCAGAGCAATCTATCAAGAAGGATAGCAAGTCAGTGCTCGTGGTGGATTCTTCTTCTTCTGGTTCAAAGAAAAAGAAACTGAAGAAGAAAAGGTCTAAGAAACCAAAAGGAAGTGTAGCCAAAAAGAAAACCAAAGAAACTGCGCCAAAAGGAACTTGCTTCCATTGTGGCAAGACTGGCCACTGGAAGCGAAACTGTAAAGTCTATCTGGAAGAATTGAAGTAGAAGAAGGCATCAGATGCCTCGAGTTCTTCAGGTATGTTTGTCATTGAGGTTAATACTGTTTCTGACCATAACATATGGGTATTAGATACCGGTTGTGGCTCACTCATATGCAATGATATCACGGGCCTCGGGGACGATGAGCGACTCATGAAGGAGAGCTGAACTGCGTGTAGGAAATGGAGCAAGAGTTCTTTGCATTAGCCGTAGGAACTTATCTTTGTCACTCCCGGTGGGCTTGTAATTAAACTGGATGAATGTTATTTTGTACTGCTTTAACAAAGAACATATTTTTCATTTCTTGTTTAAATAGATTTGGTTTCCATTTGACTTTTAGTAGCAATGGTTGTTCTATTAGTTTGAATGGAATACTTTATGGTACTGGTACATTATGCAATGGAATTTACATATTAGATATGTCACATCCAATTATGAATGTCAATGACACGAAAAGACATAAACGAGATAATTTAAAATCAACTTATTTATGGCATTGTCGCCTTGGCCATATAAATGAGAGACGCATAGCTAAGCTACATAAGAATGGTAGTTTAGGGTCATTTGATTATGAATCATATGACACATGTGAATCTTGTTTATTAGGCAAGATGACTAAGTTACCCTTTAAGGAAAAGGGTGAACGAGCGACTGGAGTATTAGACCTAATACATTTAGATGTATGTGGTCCGATGTCCATCCATGCTAGAAGTGGTTGTCTTTACTTCATTACCTTTATCGATGATTATTCTCGATATGGGTAATCAGATTCGATGAGATACAAATCTGAAGCATTTGAAAAGTTCAAACAATTCAGAAATGAAGTAGAAAACCAACTTGGGAAAAGTATCAAGACATTACGATCCGATCGTGGTGGTGAATACTTAGACCAACAATTTTTAGATTATCTCAGAGATAATGGGATTTTATCTCAATGGAATCCACCTTACACACCACAGCATAATGGTGTGGCAGAAAGGAGAAATCGAACCTTGTTAGACATGGTACGATCGGTGATGGGCTTTGCAAAGTTACCAAAATCCTTTTGGGGATATGCACTCGAGACAGCTGTTTATTTGTTAAACAGAGTTCCATCAAAGATAGTTGATGTTACTCCATATGAGATGTGGACTAACAAAAGACCCTATCTTACTCATTTGAAAGTTTGGGGTTGTCCTGCTTATGTGAAGCGGATACAGTCAGATAAGCTTGATGCAAAGTCTGACAAATGTTTGTTCGTAGGATATCCTAAAAAAACAATGGGATATCAATTCTACCTTGCTGAGGAACAAAAGGTGTTTGTTTCAATATGTTGTCTTTTTAGAGAAAGAGTTTCTTTTACAAAAAGACAGTGGGAGCAAAATTGAACTTGAAGAAGTTCAAGATGCTCGAACAGACATAGATCAACTGCCTGAACCTGAAACTGTGACTCATACAGATGAAGTAATAGTTCAACCTTCTACAACACAAGAAGTTCATAGGTCACGCAGGATACGCTTTGTTCTCGAGAGATATGGATTTCTCGTGAATGAACAGAATGACGTATTGCTCATAGAAGATAATGAGCCTACCACCTATGAAGAGGTTCTGAAGAGTTCAGAGTCTGAGAAATGGCTTTATGCTATAAAGGCTGAAATGGATTCTATGTATGAAAACCAAGTATGGACTTTGGTTGAGGCACCCGAAGGAATAAAACCTATAGGGTGTAAATGAGTTTTCAAAAAGAAAACCGACATGGATGGTAATGTGATTACCTATAAAGCAAGGCTTGTGGCTAAAGGTTTTCGTCAAAGACAAGAAATTGACTACGACGAGACCTTCAGCCCAGTAGCAATGCTTAAATCCATTAGGATACTCCTAGCCATTGCCACTCATTATGATTATGAGATATGGCAAATGGATGTGAAGATAGCTTTCCTAAATGGAAATCTAGCTGAGGATGTGTATATGACACAACCTGAGGGCTTCATCTCCTATGATGGCGAAAAGGTATGCAAGCTTCAGAAATCCATCTATGGATTGAAACAAGCATCCAGGAGTTGGAATATCCGTTTTGATGAGGTAATCAAAGAGTTTGGTTTCTCACAAAATCTGGATGAACACTGTGTGTATAAGAAGGTTAGTGGGACTACAATCGTATTCCTTGTGCTATATGTAGATGACATATTATTACTAGGAAACGATATCTCTATGCTACAATCTGTGAAGATTTGGTTGTCCAAACAATTTTTCATGAAAGACCTTAGTGAAGCAACTTATATCCTTGGGATAAGGATTTATAGAGATAGATCAAAAAGATTGCTTGGTCTTTCACAATCAACGTACATAGACAAGATGCTAAAGAGGTTTAGCATGGAGCAATCCAAGAGAGGGTACCTTCCCGTGACTCATGGGATAACACTCTCGAAATCTATGTGTCCTAAGACACAAGATGAGAGGATGCACATGAATATGATCCCGTATGCATCTACAGTAGGATCTATCATGTACGCAATGCTATGTACGAGACTCGATGTATCATATGCTCTAAGTGTTACGAGCAGATACCAATCGGATACTGGTGAGGGTCACTGGGTGGCTGTCAAGAATATCCTCAAGTACTTACGAAGGACTAAGGATGTTTTCTTGGTATATGGAGATGGAAATCTCCAGGTGAGCGGGCATACAGATGCTAGTTTTCAATCTGATAAGGATGATTCTAAATTTCAATCAGGTTATATATTCACACTGAACGGCGGGTCGGTCAGTTGGAAGAGTTCCAAACAAGAGACAACTACCGATTCAACAACCGAGGCAGAGTACATTGCCGCTTCAGACGCAGCAAAGGAAGCAGTTTGGTTCAAAAAGTTCATTACTGAACTTGGTGTAGTTTCTAGCTGTGATGGGCCCATACAGTTGTATTGTGACAATAATGGGGCTATTGCGCAGGCGAAGGAACCAAGGTCTCATCAACGGTCCAAACACGTACTCCGCAGATATCACCTGATTAGGGAGATCATTGGTCGAGGTGATGTCCAGATAGAGAGAATTCCCACAGAGCAGAATATTGCTGATCCGTTGACAAAGTCGTTGTCACAGAAGAATTTTGATTCTCATGTACTCACTTATGGTATTAGATACCAAGGCGATTGGCTTTAGGTCAAGTGGGAGATTTTGTTAGAGTAGTGCCCTAAAGGCAATCGCCTTTAGCGCGTTTTGTACAAAGTTGTGTACATACTTTATGAATAAATAAAGAAAAGCATATTTCATTAATTTGATGTTCATTATTTGTGAATTGATATTGATCTATAAGCAAATTAATGATGTCCATGATATATGACATAGCATGAAGGAAATTATGATGTGATCATATTATTGAGATTCCTATCATGGGCAATTATGTCAGTATCTAAATTATCCCTAGTAGTAGGATTACTGGAACTGGACATCGTTAATCCGAAGAGACTAGCACATGTCAAGCTCCTTGATTTGATCAAGCAGTGGATCTCAAAAACTGTAAATATGAGATATTTAGGGTTGAGATGTGAATGCTTACTAGAGGTAGTAAGTACATTGGATGACCTGCTATGAGATCATCACATGGATGTCCTATTCTAATGTCAGTGATAATCTCATCATAGCAATAGTGCAAATATCCTTAGACTTGAGGTACTCAAGGATGTCTTGGATACTGATTCTGTGCTTTGACTCCATTCCTTGTTGCCTTACAGAGGTCGCTCGTAAGGTGGTGCTTGGGTACAGCTTGAGGTATTCGAAGGTAATTGAGTAGCCGATAGAGGATTCATCACTTCTATGATAGCAGAAGATGATACCCATGGCCTCTTGTCAGGGTCATTACTTGGAAATCTCTGGCCGGAGTTCATATGTCATGAAGTGTGTCTTTAGTGACATATAAAGTAATGAGTCCCAGGACAAGAACTGATATCACTTGGACTAGATTTGACGTAGTCAGTCTAGTAAGAGTTGACACTTTGCCCATACTCATAACCAAGTGGAGTATAGCATGGTGAAAGGACGAATTGCACAGTAATTGTTTATGGAAAGGTTCGTGATATTGTTTGTGATGAACATAGGTTCATTCGTCAAACCAATGACTTTCCGGTCAATTGGGGGTCATGATGTGTTGCTAGATACCGCTCATGACTTGCTCAGATTAAGTGTTAATCTAAGTGGCCAAAATAACCGGGAACCTAATGGGTCACACGCATAAGAGTGACTCGGAGAATTCGTAAAATAGTTTTAGATAGAGATCCAATATATGGATAGCAATAGGATTAAATGGATCCCGATGAGATCGAGATATGTCCCGATGAGATCGCGACATCGATATTCTTGAAACAGTCTTGGTGTTTTTCCATCTGGGACCGGTAGGACCGATTCAAGTGTGATGGACCACTTGACATTTTTATATATATATATATCTTATTAATTAATTAAGTAATTAATATATATATATATATATATATATATATGCCTAACGTGGAAGGAGGAGGAGAAGACTTGGTTATATATATATATATATATATAATGCCTAACGTGGAAAGCATCATCCACTTTGCATTTAATGGCTTTAATTGTTAAAGACAAATGGCCATAAGATGACAAAAATAAAGGCTAGAAGAGTTGATGTCGTTGGTATAAGAGAGGTTTCTTAAAAAAAAGTGGTTTTTATGCTTCTCTTTCAAGGCACACAATCATCATCTTCAAGCTCTTCATCTTCTTCTCCAAGCTTCTCCTTCATCGTTTCTCCTTGAGCTCTCCAAGAACAAAGTAAGAGCTAGCACTCTCTCCCTTGTTCTAGCTATTTCCGGGTCAAAAGGTTTACCCCGGTTAGGTTCTCCGATCTCTGTATGGATACCGTTAGAGACGGTCTCCTTTGGTCGTTATGGTTTGACTTTGTTATATAGACACATGGATCCTGGCTTTCGGGAAGGTCCCGGAACAAAATTTTTTTGTTTTCTGCACCGTGTGCATGTGATGCACACACCGAGATTTTCCTACATTATCTAGCATAGAGGAAAAGAAGACTGCGAAGGAAATATGGGATCACCTCACAAAATTGTACGAGGCTAAATCACTCCACAACAAAATTTTTCTAAAGAGGAAACTATACACTTTACGCATGGCGGAATCCACTGCGATGACGGAGCACTTAAATATTTTAAATACTTTATTTTTTCAACTCACATCATTGGGGCATATAGTAGAGATAAGTGAATGTGCGAAACTTCTACTCCAAAGTCTACGAGATTCATATGATCAACTCATCATCAATCTAACAAACAACATAGACACTCTAGTCTTTGACAATATTGCAGCTGTTATTCTAGAAGAAGAGAGTCGACGCAAAAGTAAGGAAGACAGGCTGGCAACTTCGCAACAAGCGGAGGCCTTGACGGTGACGAGGGGAAGATCAATGGAACGTGACTCAAATGGGAGTCATAATCATGGTATATCAAAATCCAGGAGAAAGAAGAATTTTAAGTGCTACAATTGTGGAAAGAAAGGACACCTACAGAAGGATTGTTGGAATCTGAATAAGAAAGATTCTATTTCTCAAGGAAATGCGGCAAATACTTCAGATGATGGAGGTGCAATGGTCTACGAAGCAGCAATGACTATTGGAGGTAAGAGAAGATTTGTTGATGTATGGCTTCTCGATTCAGCAACTACTTTTCATATGACCTCTTGAAGAGAATGGTTCCATCAGTATGAAGTTGTCTCTGAGGGATCTGTTTACAGCTGTAATGATCAAGCTCTAAAGATCGTTGGTATTGGTACCATCAAGCTAAAACTGTATGATGGGACAACTCAAACTATTGAAAAAATGCGCCATATGGAGGGCCTGAAGAAGAATTTGTTGTCTATAGGACAACTAGATGATCTCGGTTTCAGATTTGAGGTTCAAAATAAGATCATGAAAGTGATTAAAGGAGCGCTAGTATTTATGAAAGCAGAGAGATTGTTGCAAATCTGTACATGCTGAAGGGGGTAACTTTGCGAAAAGGAGAGGCATCCGTTGCAGTGACTAGTCCAGACTACAAAATTGCAATGACGTGGCATAAGAAGCTTGGACATATGTTAGAACAACGAATGAAGATACTTGCAGAGAAGAATCTACTTCCAGGAATCACAAAGGTAACACTACCCTTCTGTGAGCATTGCATTGTGAGTAAGCAACATCGATTAAAGTTCAACACATCAAAGTTCAGAAGTAAAGAGATTCTAGAATTGATTCACTATGATGTATGGCAAGCACCAGTTAAGTCCCTAGGAGAAGCAAAATTCTTTGTATCCTTTATTGATGATTATTTGAGGAGATGTTGGGTGTTCCCTATCAAGGAAGGCAGATGTGTTTCCAACTTTCAAATCTTACAAAGCACGGGTGGAACTCAAATCTGGAAAGAAGATCAAGTGTTTGCGCTCAGATAATGGAGGTGAATATAATGGGAAAGAATTTGATGAATTCTGCAAGCAAGAAGGCATCAAAAGGCAATTCACTACGGCATACACTCCTCAACAAAATGGAGTAGCAGAGCGGATGAACAGAAGTCTGTTGGAAAGAACTAGAGCGATCTTGAGAACTACAAGCTTAGATAAGAAATTCTGAGCAGAAGCAGTCAATACTGCCTGTTATGTGGTGAATCGAGCTCCATCAACTGTAATTGAGTGAAAGAAACCGATGGAGATGTGGGCTGGTAAACTAGTGGATTATTCCAATCTTCATGTATTTGGAAGTCCGGCCTATGTGATGTTTAATGCCCAAGAAACTACAAAGTTGGATACAAAATCCAGAAGATGCATTTTCTTAGGGTATGTAGAAGGTGTGAAGGGGTATCGTCTGTGGGATCCCACTGCCCACAAGATTGTCATTAGCAGGGATGTTATCTTTATAGAAGATAAGGATCAAGAGCAAGCAGAAAATGTTGGCACTATACAAGAGAATCCAAAAATTACAACTGTACAAGTGGATAGGGAATTTGATCACAATGATTCTTCTGAAGCTGCACTAGAGCACGAGGAGCAAGAACCAATTGAATATGATGTTTCAGATGCTCAGAGACCAACTCGCACGAGAAGAGCATCGAGCTGGCACTCAAATTATATTATGGAGAGCAATATTGCATACTATCTTTTAACTGAGGATGGAGAGCCATCAACTCTTCAAGAAACAATGATTAGTTCAGATGCATCTCAGTGGGTGGCAGCAATGCAGGAAGAAATTGAAGTTCTGCATAAGAATAAGACATGGGAGCTAGTATCACTACCGCAAGGAAGAAAGCCTATTGGCAATAAATGGGTTTACAAGATCAAAAGGAGTGGTGATGATCAAGTGGAGAGATATTGTGCTAAATTGGTGATAAAAGGATATGCTCAGAAAGAAGGTATTGATTTTAACGAAATATTTTCTCCTGTGGTTCGACTTACTACAGTCCGAGTAGTTCTAGCAATGTGTGCTATATATGACTTGCATCTTGAGCAGTTAGATGTGAAAACTGCATTTCTTCATGGAAATCTTGAAGAAGAAATTTATATGCTCCAACCAGAAGGTTTTGAAGAAAAAGAAAAAGAGAACTTGGTTTGTAGGTTGAACAAATCTCTATATGGTTTAAAGCAGGCGCCGAGGTGTTGGTATAAGAGATTTGATTCCTTCATCATGAGCCTTGGATACAGCAGACTAAATGCAGATCCTTGTGCATACTTCAAGAGGTTTGAAAAAGATGATTTTATAATCTTACTGCTGTATGTAGACGACATGTTGGTAGCAGGCCACAATAATGATCATATCAAAGAATTGAAGGCACAATTGGCTAGAGCATTTGAAATGAAGGACTTGGGACCAGCAAACGAGATTTTAGGGATGCAAATTCACTGAGACAGAAAGAATAGGAAGATTTGGCTTTCTCAGAAGAATTATTTGAAGAAGATCTTGCGGCGATTCAACATGCAAGATTGTAAGTCAATTTATACCCCTCTTCTTGTTAATTTCAAGTTATCCTCAAGTATGAGTCCTAGCAATAAAGAAGAGAGGATGGAAATGTCTCGAGTACCGTATGCATCAGCAGTGGGAAGCCTAATGTTCACTATGATTTACACAAGACCTGACATTGCACATGCAGTGGGAGTTGTTAGTAGATACATGGCAAATCCTGGTTGAGAGCATTGGAATACTGTCAAGAGGATGCTTAGATATATCAAAGGAACCTCTGATGTTGCATTATGTTATGGAGGATCAGATTTTACTATCAAAGGATATGTTGATGCTGATTATGCAAGTGATCTTGATAAAAGTAAATCCACTACAGGATATGTGTTTACATTAGCTAAAGGAGTTGTGAGCTGGGTTTCAAAACTGCAGTCAGTTGTGGCTACGTCAACAACAGAAGAAGAATATGTAGCAGCTACATAAGCAAGTAAAGAAGCAGTGTGGTTGAAGATGTTGTTGGAGGAACTTGGGAATAAACGAGAGAAGATTACTCTGTATTGTGATAGTCAGAGTGCTTTGTATCTTGCCAAGAATCCAGCATTTCATTCAAAGACAAAACACATCCGAGTTCAGTATCACTTCGTTCGTGAGAAAGTGGAAGAAGGAACGGTGGATATACAGAAAATTCATACAATAGATAACCTGGCAGATTTTATGACAAAAGTAATCAATGGTGACAAGTTTATGTGGTGTCGATTCTCGTGTGGCCTGATAGAAATGTAAGCAACATGAAGCGGCAAAGTAGAAAGAATAGTGTGAAGATCTGATTGACACTCAATCAAATCTTCAAATGGGAGAATTGTTAGCCTTGGCTGCTGTGGCTGTTGTCAACGATTGTTGGCAGCAACCTTGGCAGTCAACAATTGTTAGCTGCTTAACACAACCAAGGCAAGCCAACATTTGTTGGCTGCCTAACACATGCTCTCCTGCCTATAAATAGGTAGGAGATGAAGAGGAGATGAAAGTAGCAAACAGAAGAGAAAAAAATATAGAGAAGTGAGGTGAGAGAGAGAGAGAGAAAAAGAGAGGCAAAAATATTTTGTATATTTTTTGTGAGTCTAGTTTCTCCTTGTAATTCTCTAGTTTTCAATAGTAAAAGTCTTCTATCCTTGCCCGTGGTTTTTACCCTAATTTGGGGGTTTTCACGTAAAATCTGTGTGTTCATTACTATTCTCTCAGTCTTATTTTAGCTGCGAACCTGCTCTAATCCGGTCAATTTTCACAACAATGCCACCTCAATTCCAAGAAAGCATTTGAGTTTGCCAAGATCTTTGATGTGAAATTTCTGGATTATTTCCCGGAAACCACAGTCTTTCATCCCATTCTTGGGATCGGATCGTAGACCACTATTAGTGAAGGTGGGGATTCTTTCAGATGGCCCAAACAACGCTCATTTTGGTTCCAATCGGCGTGGTTGGCCAACAAACGTTTTGCTTTGTTTGTCGCAGAGAATTGGAAACCAGCTAGACACGCATTCTGTGATTCGTTAGCTGCCTTTTCGGGAAAATTAAGCTCATGGAACAAATCTATGTTTGGCAATATTTTCTATCGCAAAAGGAGACTTTTAGCCTAATTGGAAGGAATACAGCGGACCTTGGAATTGCATGATTCGACATACCTTATGGATTTAGAAGAAATACTTAATGAGGAACTAATTCAAGTACTTTGCAAAGAGGAGTTATATTGGCATCAACAATCCCGCAGTATGTGGTTGACGCACGGCGATCGCAACACCAAATATTATCACCGACTAACCATGGAAAAAAGGAAGAAGCTTAGAGTTGATAGACTAAAAAATGAGGTTGGCATTATAGTATCCGATGGCCATCTATTACGTGAAATGATGACACAGTATTTCACGCATTTATTTTTTGTAGAGGATGGGGATGAAGGTGAACTTTTACTTTTCGAGACACCCATAGGACTGCCCACCGAAGCAATGCACACACTTACAAGGCCAGTTGCTCAAGAAGAAGTTAAACAAGCAGTCTTTGATATGCACCCAACTAAAGCACCGGGCTACGATGGGTTTACTACACAATTTTATCAACAACAATGGGATCAGGTGGGTGCTTCGGTGGTGAATTTTGTACAAAGAATTTTTCAACATGAGACATGGGGAGCACAATTAAATCACACGATATTAGTTCTACTCCCCAAAGTGTCGTCGCTCATACACATCACTCAATTCCGCCCCATCAGTCTATGTTCGGTGTTATACAAGACCATCACCAAAATCTTAGTCAACTGTATTAAACCCTTTTTGGATCTGCTGGTGGCCCCTAATCAATGCAGTTTTGTGCTGGGTCGACTCATTACGGAAAATATCACCATTGCACAAGAAGCTATTCATTCAATGAAGAACAAGAAAGGAAAGAATGGCTTTCTCGCAATTAAAATAGACTTGGAAAAAGGTTACAATCGGCTTAGGTGGGAGTTCATTCAGGATACCTTACAACAATTTGTCTTCCCGGAGGACCTTACTCGATTAATCATACACTGTGTCTCCTCAGTGACATTGTAAGTATGCTGGAATGGCACATTATCGGAGTATTTTGTTCCCTCTCGAGTTATTCGACAAGCCCCCTATCCCATTATCTCTTTGTACTGTGTTTGGAACGATTGGGTCATCTTGTTACTTCTTCGTTACAACAAGGGCAATGGAAACTGATGTATTTGAGTAGAGGGGGGCTTGGACTGTAGCACCCCACTCTCGCGATGACCCGAACCCAACATCGATGGTGATATCCGAGTCCGTGCCCCGCAAGGGTGGTGTGCTAAAGCACTCAATCTCTCAAAAGCCCACAATTTTTTTTTGAAAATCGATAACACAAAATGCAGAAATCGAAACTCAAATTGGGCTCACATTCATTCATAAACAATTTCATTTAATACAATTTTCAATAGTCATTCGGGCCCTTTCACAATTATAAAACACTTGTGTCATTTCAAAATACAATTTTATACAAAAAGATGCGGAATATACAATTCAATACAAAATGTGAAAAATACAAATGCAGACGCGAACTGATCTTGACCTCTATCCTTCACTCGAATACTGTAAGTATACTCCCGTTGGCCTAATGGGGTATTCTTTTTAACCTAAAAAATAGTTGCAAATTTTGGGTGAGTTTTGCGAACTCAATGAGAGACCATCATTGATGGCTCACCCAATCACACAAATCATAATTCACATAACACATACATCTCACATTTCACATTATTTTACACTTCACATTCACTTTAACACTTCATATTCATTACACTTAATCATTCATATTATGCATATGCAATGCACATGAGACTCACTTTCATTTATTATTGTCGTTATGACCGAGTGCCATTTTACTAGCTCATATCCCTTAGTGGATATTGAGCTGTGTCATATAACGTCCCATATCCCTTAGTGGATATCGAGTACAGTCACACTCGAGCCCGAGGCTCTAATCACATTCCGAGCTTTAAGCTCTTTATTCTGGCGACTCCGGTCACAACGTTCTTTATCTAGCATGCATTCATGTAATGGAATGCATCACTTATATTGCATGCTCTTATTCAGTCACAGTCACTTATCCTCGGACCGTAGTCCGACATTCAACATATAGTTAAGAATTCACACTTAACTTGTATGCAATATCACATTCAAAGTTCACTTAGCAAACACTTCCGTGCACTTAGTTCATCTCATTCACATACAATTAACACTTCAATATCACAATCACAATCACAATCATCGGACCTCCTGTTCGAAACCCAACATAATCAAACACATTCAGAATTCAATTAATATCAAAAAGGCAAACAGAACAAACAATAGAATGAGACCATCTAGGTCTACTCACAGTACACTCCAGATTAGCATTTGTTTTCAATTTCTGGGAACGCCTAAATGCGGACACTTGACCTGCACAACCTATTTATACAAGACACCTATTGTACACTCATCAATAATTACACAAGTAAAAACGTTCATTTATGCACAATCGTAATAATGGACCATGTATAATACATGCTCAATGACAATCCCGGGCATATGTTCTAGAACACATGTTATGCTCATTTCCATTTCATAATTCATAGGTGTCTAATTTAACTTAGACTTACACTTCATTTGTACATGATCAATCTAAATGCTCCTTTCAATCTTTTACCCGTTTTATATGTCTAGCTACTTCATAAGCTTACACTTCAAGAACACTTGGTTACTCTATATCATAACTCAATTTCTCATCATCTCTTTTCTAACCTCACATGATCTCATAATATCCAATTCCCATTCATAGCTTAGCAATTTAAACATATGTACACATTTAGGCACATTGCCTATTTATACAATAATCATAAATATTTTACCTACCTAGTTTGCTTGCCAAAACTCCAAGTCACAATTGTCTTTCCCCTTGTTTTTGGGTAGGATTCTCTTGATTTCCTTGATTCTTCACCAAATGAAGAGATCTTTAGCTCAACTGGAAGCTCTTTTCTTCCTCTTCCTTATTCTCTTCTTGAACAACTTCAAAATCTCTCTTGAAGGCCAAGGAAATTAAAACCCTAGCTTGTTTTCTCTTCCTTCTCTCTTTCATTTCTTTTTCATGTTTTCTCTCTCTTATCTCCTTTCTAATCCACTCACTTTGCTTCTCTAGAATCTTCTCATTCACGTTTCTCCTTTATTTATAAGCAAGACAACACTTCTTCTTACATTTATGCCCTTAATGAGTGAGAATTGTCCCATTTACCCTTTTATTTGTGCCTTATGTCTTTTATACTTAAGTGTCTTACCAAAAGCACCCTTGTATATTCTAACATAACACTTTCTTCTAGAAGACTCTTCTCTATTGTCTTACGTTTCCAATGACACCAAAAGCATTCAATTTGGTTCAGTAGTGTGAAAGTTATACTCCAATATCTCCGGACTACTTTTATTTTGAGACAGTACTCTATACTCAACCTCCATCCAAAACTTGAAACTCTTAGAGTCCGATTCAGAATTTGATTTCTCCATTTAAGTTGTAGCCCTATGTTTCTAGTTTACCATAAAATAAAAATTGTCTCATTTGGACTTCTACTTGTCAAGAAAACATCAAAATACTGAAGTATGTTCAGCAAGATAACACCAGTTCATATTATTGAAGAACACACTCACTGTACCCGTCCCACTCTTTTCACTAAATCTTTCTCCATTAGTTTCATATAACTATGATTCTTGTTGGATATATATGGAACTGTTTTACGAATCCAATGGTTCAAGAATCAAGTCATTTGGAGGTCTAGAGAAGAAGTTATGGCCAAAAGAATCCAACATGTTCATATCTTTACTTGTACTGTACATGTCTTGGCGCAATTGCTATAACTCTCACTACAGATGTCAGATTAACTTTGTTTTTGGATGAATGGAAAGAGGACTTCTAAATCTACAACTTTTATGAAGACCTCGAAGGCCAATTCTGTCATTTGGCTTTTGTATCGTCTCACATTTTGCATAATCTCACTTTCCTTTCATCTCAGTTCTATCGTCTCATTTCCAACGTCTCATTTCTATCGTCTGCTTTTTTTCCGTCTCATTTCTATCGTCTGCTTTTCTTCCGTCTAGAACATATCCACTTATAAGAATCATAAATTTTGACTTTGATGTCCAAAATTTACAAACTTTATACCATTGGAAAGATTAAAAAAAGATATACAACGTTCTAGAAGGAAATTTTGCCAAAAGCTATCTATATCAATCCCAAATTTGCCCCTAAAAGCAGGAGATAAATTTTTCATTCATACACCAGCACTGCACCCAATTCTTCACTTCATGTCAATTTTTGAGACTCTTAGACACAGAATTGAAATTCGATGTCTTCATACAAAATGTAGCCATATATCTCTAAATTAATCCCAATCAAGAATCATCTCATTTGGATAACTAGAGAAAACGTTATGGCTAAAAGACTGAAGCATATTTAGTGAATATTTTTCCAGATCACTGTCAATCTTGTTTCTAAAGGTTTCCTTATCACAACTCCTACCAAGATCACTTTTTCTACTCCTTCTAGTCCTCACTTTCAATAACATCACATTTAAAAACAATCCTACCTAGAAATTGTCAATGAATGCATGTACACTTATTTTTGTGCCAAGATTCAATAATCATGTGCATATATACTAACATTATGTATGAGCAAGAAAATGCATTTCCTTAATCTCTCTTTGAACTTACATGTGTTGAAATTTCAGGTCCTAACCCTTAATATGGGGACGGGATGTTACATGGACTATCTCACCTATTTTTTGCCAATGATCTTCTCTTATTCGGGGAAGCATCCGATCGACAAGCTCACATCATCTCCCAAGTGCTAATGCAATTCTGTCATGCTTCAGGTTAGCAAGTAAGCAGGGCAAAAATGCGCATTTACTTCTCCAAAAATGTCTCCAGAGGCCAAGCACAATCCCTCCGCTATATCTTTGGGTTCTAGCACACCGACAACCTAAGAAGATATCTAGGGGTAACTCTCCTACATGAATGCTCCAAGAGATTCAGAGGGCTTGGCATTAGGAAAGTAAGATCCCAGAATGATGTCATGCTCACTAAACTGGGGTGGAACCTCCTACGTCAATCATTAGCATTATGGGTGCGCATACTACGCGCCAAATACCATGTTCATACTAGCATACTTCCTAGAAAGTTGAAAACCACAAGAGCATTGAATGTCTGGAAGGGCATTGTCGCAACATGGCCAATTGTTCTCATGAACTCCAAATGGCAGGTGGGTAACAGGTGCACCATTAACTTTTGGCTTAATGATTGGGTTGGCAAGTGTGGGTTGTTGAGTCACGTAGCAATAACCTAAGTACTTGAGGAGATGATTCAGGTTAAAGTCAAGGACTATGTCGGAATAGGGGGTGATTGGCACTGGCATAGCTTTCAACATCTCCTCCCATCATCTGTTTGCATGGATATTGCTAGCATACTAACACCGAGGGCGGAGTTAGGTGAAGATCAGTTAATATGGAGAGCCACTTCCAATGGTAAGTTCTCTACTGCCTCTGCATATGAACTTATTGAGCAAGTGCAGGATCATACGGACAACAATCTTTGGGACTTAGTGTGTCGATGGTCCAGTCCCCAACGAATCCAATCATTTTTATGGATACTAGCATAGCAAAAACTGCTGACGAACTAGCAACAGATGATAAGACATATCTCAGAGGACGCACGGTGCAACTAGTGTGACCTCCCAGAAACTTGCTTGCATACTATAAGGGACTTTTCTAGAGTGCAACCCTTTTGGCGTCAGTTTCTGGGCAATAGTATTGCCACTGATTTTATTAATGTCGAACTTAATGATTGGTTGGCCACAAATCTACACATTTCCACTAAAGTGAGGGGGTTCGCTTGGTCCATTAATTTTGGGGTAACATGTTGGTTTCTGTGACATTGGAGGAATAAAACAGTGTTCGATGACACATTTCAGTGGCCTAGTCTGGTTACGGGATCCTCTATAGTGCTGGAATATATGGCTGGGGTAATACAGACAGAACATAAACTAGCTCAAGCCATTCATGTGAATCATGGTGAAAACAGACGTCAAGGTGTTTGGACCAAGCTGCCCGCAGGATGGGTGAAACTTAACACCGATGGGGTAGTTACGCCAGCCACTCGAGGTGCCAAAGCTGGAGGAGAACTATGTGATAGCTTTGGACATTGGCTAGGAGGCTTTATGCACAATTTAGGTTCTTGCATGCCGTTAAATGCTAAACTTTGGGGAGTTTACGCCGGTCTTATACTTGCTTGGGACATGGGCTATAGACACATAGAGCTCGAAGTGGACGTGCTGGAAGTCATCAACATTCTATCTGAATCCAGTAACATGTACTTAGGTGGGGGCTCCGTGGGGATAACCATCTGGGAACTCTTGGCATGACTGTGGGATGTTACATTTAGTCACATTTTCTGGGAAAGTAACAAGTGTGCTGACTGGCTAGTCCATGAGGCTAGATCTTTAAATATTGGCATATCCTACCTTTCGTCTCCACCTTCGGGTTGTAGTTCTATCCTCCTCGAGGATATGATCGGGTTCTCACCCCAACTCTTTAGAATGTAATAACATTTTCCTTTTTAAAAAAAAATTGGCATCTAAATAACATTTTAGTTTAAACATATGAGTGGAATCTATTCCCATAATGATAATGTCATCCACATATATGAGAACAACAATGAATGAATCGTTACAAGAAAAATTGAATAATGAATGATCCATATCCAATTTTCAAAAACCATCATCAAGAAGTGAGGTGGTGAAATTTTGGTACCAATTACAAGATGCTTGACGAGGCCATACAAAGATTTTCATAATCGAGAAACTCATTACTCCCTCTGCTTAGCAAAGCCTTATGGAATCTTCATGTATGCTTCTTTTTCTAAAACTCTGTGCAATAATGCGTTATTGGCATCTAGCTGGTACAATTCCGCAACATCCCACTACCACAAGATACATACCTAAGCATTCAAACATATTCAAGTACATATCCTATGATAATGTCATGTTAGAGCAAAAGCAAAATCAACTTACACATGGCATCATCTAACATAATCGAAAGTCACTAAATTTTAAAACCATTCATTGCATTAATCCAAAAAAAATTTACACTATTTCCTTTAAACAAATATTTACACTGTCTTCATTAGACGAATATATACAAAGCCTCACACAGGTTCTAGCAAAATCTACAAAATAAAAGCTATAACTATTTGACGTCAACTGACAGACCTCTGAGCCATAACTTAGTCCAAAATGTTCTTCTAATCCAAAATAAATACTAAGTCTCCTGTCTTGTACCTGAAAAATCAAGTTGCAATTTTTATGAGTTTTACGAACTCAATGAGAGAATCATCATTGATGATTTCACCGGATTACATGCACATACCACATATTTCATATATATTCATTCAGATCATATATACACTCCAGATATTCGCACAATATGGTATATCATATAATTTCACAATCCATATAGCCAAGTATAACAAGTAGATCATAACAGTTTATCATTTGTTTCAACTTTGTAGATCATTAAACAAAATTAAATCTTATAATGTTATATGCATGAGAATCAACATTCAAACAAAATCACGGAACATAACTCTACACATAAAATCAGAAATCACGGAGTAAAGCTCTACGTGGAAGCGCTCCATACTGGCAACTCAAGTCACAATGCCTTTATCTAAGCATGCATTTTATGAAATGCAACAGTTTCAGAAAATCTCATATATCACAATCTTATACAAATGCTCAGGCAAGATTTCACATTCATCAGACCTAAGTCTGACATTCAACTTTCGTTAAGAATCAAATGTCAAAATTCATATCAAATCAAAACACTCCCAATACATGCCCAACTATTAAACTCCTCGGACCTTAGGTTCGAAATCCAGAAACAACTCACAAATAGTTCAATAATATTGAAAGTATAATAACTTAAATTAAAATCAAATCAAATCAATCCTAGGAAATCATTTAGGTTGACTCACAGTACGCTTCAAGAAGCTATTTCTTGGATGGTCTGGCAATGTTCGTGTTGGCCCCTGAATTTTTTTTATTTACTTAAGCATGTCTAAATTATTTAGAGGTATTGTTTAAATTATTTTGAAGTGTTAGTGGTTAAAGAAATGGAAATTAAATGATGGATTATGTTTAAATGAGAATGAAGTATATTATTAGAAATTAAATGAATAGGGTGGTGTAAGGGCATTTTAGGAAGTTCAATTATGTTTGTAAAGTCTAAGGCTTTGAAGGAAGGTTAATTTGGTCCATTTAAGTTTTATTTAAAAACAAAAAGAGGAGGAAGATAAGGAGGAATCGTTTATGTTAGGGGAAAGGAGAAAAAGTTGTAAAGAAAGGAGTGTTTTAAGGAAACTATATCGTTTTTGGGTGTAGGGAGTTTAGGTTTTTAACTTAAGAAGCAAATATTTAGGTCATTTGGGGGAGACCTACGAAAATAACAAGAGGAAAGGAGTGAAGGAGTCTTTGTGGGAAAGAAGAAGAAGAAGAGAGAAGAAGAAAGAGGTTAGGGCTTGAAATTTTCTTGTTCTAAAGAAGAGATGGAGAGATCCTTGCGAAGGAAAAGGGAAGAGAAGGTTTAAACTTCCATCAAAAGCCAAAAGGAGAGAGAATTTCGTGGGTCTCTTCTCCAAGGTAAGAAATTGTGAATTCTTTTGGAATTATGGGTAGGTTTTAGTGAAAATAGCTTAAGTTAGGTATGGGTAAAGTTAGATGGGTTTAGTTTCATGTTTCCATCTCCTTAAAATGGCCAATTTTGAGATTTCATGCTTCCTATGGGATTTATTGTTTGATGAAGGTTAAGAGAATGAATAGAAGTGAAGGGAATGGCCATTGTTCAAGCTCCTAGCTAAAGGAATTGAGGTGAGTAATGTTTTAATGATTGAGATTATAAGCTACTGTTTGTTTTAAAATAAATGTTATCTAATGTTTTTAAATGGTTTATAAAGTTGTATAAATGATTCTTTGTGATGGGTTGAATTAGTATGAGATGTTTTACATTTTGGGAAATAATTGTGAAATGATTTGTGAAGTGAAAAAGTTGGATACTTGATTTTGGAAAAACGACAATTTGGGAAATTATGTGAAAGTAAATATTTGCAAGAGCCAATTGTGGCTAATGATTATGAATTGTATGAATTATATGATATGCATGCTTGTTTCGGTTTGTGGTGGTCCCTCATGTGTGATAGGTGCACCTGTCAAAATTATAGCCTTCTCCCATTTTGCGTCGCTAGTGGCAATGGAGCTCCTCACGGACTCCTTCATGTGTTCACTTACTACATGACCGCTTATGCGGAAATGTGTAGTACGTCCTGTTTGGATCCACCCAAACCATCTTATATGCGATTATATGGTAGGCTTGTCTATGTGGTTACTGTGAGTTATGTTATTTGATAAATGCTTTTGATTAATTGACTTATTGTTTTCTCCATGCTTATATGATCTTGATGTGTAATTGCTTGATGAAATGAGTTTTTCAAAAAGGTTTTGATAAATTTATAAAGTTCCTATCAATGTGATATTGGCTTTGAAAACAAGGAATTTTGATGAAATGAAAGTGTTTTTGACCAAAGTAAATAGGTTTTGATAAGTTTGAAAGATTTTTATAAATCTGAAAGTTGTTTTGAGAATGAAAAATAAAGAACGTTTTTGGCTTATTTTCTTAATTATTAAGTTGTTACCCACTGAGCCGTCGAGTTGACACCCCCCCTTTTCCCCTCCACAGGTAACGAGCGGGAATACGAGTTAAAGTATTGGGATTGAGGCATCACTTCAATGTTCTTAAGTCAGAAGTCATTTTGTTTTGATATGAAGCATTAGGTTTCATTTGGAGATTTGTTTCATTATGTACTTCGACATTTGACATTTGGATTGTAATCGGGCTAAATGCCCTATAAAGCGTTGTAATGACTCAGATTTTTTATATAAGTACAAGAGTGTTGAGTTTTAATGTATTTTGTGCAATTCATATATGCTTTATCACAATGTATCATTGTATGGATTAAATTTGAAAAGAAAGGGAAAATGAACTACTTTATAGTTTGGATTTGATTAGAATGATAGGAGTGTGGATTGTTGCCTTGAATTGAGTATGGAGATAATCTTGTGACTGAGTTATGATATATGAGGTTGGATGTTAAGTTTTGTGCAGGTGGAGGTACTAGGAATGAAGATTGGTTAGTTAAAGTTTTAGGGGAGGTGCTGTCAAAATTGTTGTAAAATTTGACCAGAACTTCTCTTTAGTTTTAGGTCCTCTTAAGGTTTGAATTGGAACAAAGAGTCTTCATGAAGATTGTAGTAGAAGTTCAAATCTTTCTAAGGGTATATCATTTGTCTCATTTGGACTTGGGGTTAAAAAGTTATGAGGATTGGAACACATTCAGTCACTATTCATTTAGCCATGTTACTGTTATATTGGTCTTTAATGAGCAGTGTTTTTGAGTGGCTTTTTACCCTACTTAATGATGAAATTAACATTTTCATCCTTCTTGAATGTTGTAAAACATCTTGTTATCTTTCCATTGGGGTATAATATGTACTTTTTAGAATTTGAAGCAAGAAGTTATGACAATTGAAAGATAACAACTAAGGTCCAATTTGGTTGTTCATGTAGCGTATTAGTTTATGATGACTTTGATGAAAAGTGATTGAAATCCATGATTTGATGAATCAATGGAGCTAGAGATTTTGAAGTTGATGACTTAAACTTGAATTTTAAGATGTTATGAAGTGTTTAGGTTTTGGAATGAGTAAATTTGGAAGGGTATAAATGGTTATGAAGTTAGGTTGAAGTTTGAGATGCATTGGATGAAGATTTGAAGTTTTGGGAATTTGTGTGTCTGTTAAACGGACATGAATGTCCATTAAACGGACAGCCTCGGGTGTAGAAATACCCCTTCCCTTGCCCGTGTCCATTAAACATACTTGCATGTCCGTTTAACGGACATTTGCGAGCCATTTGGTACCATTTCACCCATACCTGTCCGTTTAACGGACAGCTACGGGAAAGATGGTGCATTTTCGAATTTTTAGAGGCCGATTCTCGTTTTGTGGTCTTCATAAAAGTTGTATATCTAGATGTTTACTTTCTAATGGTGCAAAAACGAAAGAAATCCAATTTAGACATCAAAAGTTAGGGTTATCGCGCCAAAAGAGTTTCAACTGTTTTAGGATGTGAACATACTTGATTCTTTTGGGCATACTTCCCTCATCCGACCTCCAATTGAGGTGAGGCTTGAACCATTAGATTCCTACGGAATATATCTTTCTCTCCACCAAATTGTGTGTCATTTTGAGTCAAAGTGAAAAGTTTACATTGAAACAATTGAAAGGTCGGTTTGGAGATCATATTTGGAGTATGAGCTCTTTTAGGTTTTTAAAGCATAACTTGAGTTATACAACTCCATTTGAGGTGATTCTTGTTGCAAAACGAACTTGAGGTGTAGGGCTACAATTCATATGAATAAGTCAACTTTTGATTTTGGTGTTTACATAGTGTGCGCTCGCTACGAATGTGGAGTTACAGCTAAGGACCCTGCAAGGTAATAAGCACAAGGCTTCAGGACTCGGGAAATTGGGATCTGGAGACGGGTCCAATAAACGTGGAATTAAAGCAAGAGTGATAGTGTGAGGTTTTAAGCAGTTGGGGTCTCCGGGTCGGGTTCCAACATTTATGGTATCAGAGCTCCAGTATTAGGATCTTTCATAGGCGCATGTGTATAAGTGACACATATAAGAATTTGTTAAGAGTTTCAGTTGATAGAATTAGTAGAAAGGAGAATCAGTGCATGGGTAAATATGGTAAATAGAGATTCAATGCCATTACATTGGAGGAGTCGAAAGTCTTTGGTTGAGAATTGGAGTCTCGAATTGTTAAGTTGACGTCCTTAACGGTCGGATGATTTCGATCTCGATCAGAGTACGTATCGATATTTCTTTCGATGTTTGGAATAAATTTAGCAAGGAGTTTGATAGGATTATGTATCGACAATTTCGAAGTGATTGAGGAAAAGTAGGGGGACAAGTGGAAGATGAGGTTAACAAGTGGGACTTCATGAACATAGCAAATATCGGAACCTCAGTGGGTACAAGCTTATAATTTGAGTAATGAGCCTTTAAGTTTTCTTGTTCCGAATCGAGAAATAAAAGGTTGTTTTGTTTTGAATCAAGAGAATGAAATGTTTTCAATTACTTAAAAAAAAAGTTGCTTTTCTTACTTGTGATTGATTTGAAAAATGTGCTATATGTTTGATATGCAAGTTGTATGATGATTTTTTCTTATATTTATAAATTGTGTGATGATTTTTGAATCAATGGTAAATTGATATATGTAAGCTGCAGTGTGAAGGATAATGGGAAGGGTATATGAATGAAGGTGATATTAGTACAAGGCCTAGGAAGTTAAATAGTTGTTATTGTGAGTATATGTATAATGACTCTTCCTCATACACAAGTGAGAATGTTAAGCACATAGGTAATACACAGATATATATGAATATATGTGGAGATGATAGAGAGAAAAAAACTTATGACTTATTAGATAATCATTAGTCATAGCTTCCATAGTCTAGAGTTTGAGGGGTAATTTAGAGTAAAATATGAAGGAGCTCATAATGATTATGTGGGAATAGATTGAGATTTTGTTAAAGATGTCACAATGAGAAACAAAGTGATCTGAGAAGAATATTATCTGGGATTAATGGAGACCAGGGAATTGGTAAGTGATCAAAATAGGATGAATTTGATGACGCTACCCAAGCATGTATGACAATTAGTATGTTCTTTACTTCTTTGGGTTTTGGGTGTTTTGAACATTATGACTTTGTGAGGAAGATAGAAATTGGCCTTTCCAGGGTATTACGATTAGTTGGTAATAAGTGATTGATCAAGATTTCTTGCAGAGTATAGATAATGGTAACAAGAAACCCTCTTTAGAAGGCAGATTTTTGTTAAGTTAGAATGAGCAGATCAGATAATTTATATGAAGGATGACTAATGAACGAACTGAACATAAAGGAATATGTATTTTTGTTTGGTGAAAAGGGGTCACATGAGTGGACTATTGAATCTATGGAGACACGAATTTGCTAGTATGAGGAGTATGTACATTCAAGTTACATTATGTGAAAGTATATTGAGGAGATACAAACACAACTTGATGAATGTCTTAAAATCAAGAAGTTAAGTATGTAAATAAATAAGTCCAAGAGAGATATGAGGAAATTCAAGGAATGGAGAAAATTATTCGTGGAAGGAAGACAGTAGGCAATTGAAAAGAAAGTGGGACAATGTACCTCATTAAGGATTAGTTATTTAAGGAATCCCGAGAGCTAATCAAGAGGCATATGAAATTCGATAAAAATTGCTTGAGTTAGCAAATGCCTAATAGCACTATCATATTGAAGATGTATTAAAGACATTTGAAGAATTGAGAAAAATAGTTTAAATACATGGAGAAAAATGTGTAAAGCGTATGAGTAACGTGAGTAAAAAGAATTTTGAAGGAACCATGTTAAGGTAAATTATATTGTATAGATTTGGAGATTTTATAGTATACACTGACGTGGTATAAGATATTTGGCTGAAATACAATGTAGCGTGACAAAGTGATTTCATATGTCTGGAGACAATTGAAGTTCTTTTAGTTGACTATTTGATACATGATTTAGAACTGTTACATTAATGAATATTTTTGAAAGTTTGAAGATAGTAGATGGATAGAAATATCTCTAATATAAATATGCAAGTGTAGATCATAAAAGTTTGAAATACTCAATGAATTGGGAGAAATAGTTATAAGACGTAGGAGATTGATATAAATACCAAAAGGCTACGATTGTTCTAGCGAGAAAGTACAAGTGAAGCTAAGTGGTATGCAAGATGCCTTAAGTACAAATGCGATACAGAGGTTATCAAAACTAATACAAAAGAAAGCATAGAATAGAGGGTTTGGTTTACCTCAAATTAAGGATTAAAAGATTATGAAATTGAATACAGATAAGAGTGTCAAGTTTAAATGAGAAGAAGGATATATAGTGAGTAAATAAGAAGTATGTGAAATCAATAAAGATGCTTGAGTTGAAAAAAATTGAATATGAGACTGAGGAAATAGAGAGAGTTATCCGAAGGATTATGATTGTATAAGTGAGTGCTATACTGGTAAAGCTAGTGTTATGATCAAATGCATGAGATAGAGATATTAATAGCAGTGTTTCATAAATTTTGGAGATAGAAGTTATTAAATCTAGTGCAGTAAAGAGTGTGGAATGTGGAATTGAATTTTGGGCAAAATGATTAGTCAAAAGTTTAGATCAGTTCATGTGGACCAAGCACAAATTGGAGATTCAGAAATTGTGAAGCTTACTAAGAAATTGGAATGAGTACAAATTTTGAGTTTGAGTGGGAACATGGTACCTGGTGATTGAGATAAGGAGTATGTGTACCGGCAAAGATGAATAAGCAAAGAGATTGTGAGAAGAGTAGTAGTGATTTAAACTATACATCCTAGAAGAAATATGTTAAGTGACTGAAAGTCTGAATTATCGACGTTTTTAACTGTCGGAGATATGCATAAAGTTTATAGTTTAGAGTTAGTAGGAACATGAGATCAATATATAGTTCTATTTGCCTTTAAACATCTCAGTCATTGTCATAGTGTTTTCAATAGAATACTGTATGAGGAGTTAGAAGATATAAAGAGTCATCGCTTTTGTATTATGATGAGTAAGGCCTAAAAATGATTGATTGTCAGATCGATTGAAGAGGTATTAGAAATTAAGTGATCAAGAAAGATAAATGAATTAGGTGGATTTCACGGCAAAGATATGGAATACAGGACATTGACATAAGAGTTACATGAAATGAGACTAAGTGATGTGAATCATTAAGTGAAAATTGATTTGTCTCGAAAGTATCACCTTGCTCGTGTGTGCTCAAGTTAGGAAAAGAATCCGCTAAGCTACTATGAATTGGTTAGTATAAAAGTATTGTGAATTAATGCTATTGACAATAGGATTCAAAATATGGTATATGTGAGTATGCTAAGGAATTTTGATGTGATGAGATTATGGTGTTATCGACAGGAGTGGAAAAAGAGGAACTAGTTAAGGAAGTAAATGACCAAATAACAAATTGAAGGACCGAGTGAATATACTGAATACTATCATTTAGAAGAAAGTTTTCAGTGATGACGTTAAATGAGAATGGAGGAGCATCCTACGCCCAAGACAATTTGATCGGAAATAATGGTGTTTGGATATGTTACGGATGGTATTTAAGATAAAAAGTGAAAAATATTATAAATATATGTGGTGAGAAAGTTGAATATGAGAAGGACTAGAATTATTGGGAAGACATGAGTAAAGACATTGTATTACTTGATGTTTGCTTAAGTATGAATTTCGAGGACGAAATTCTTTTAAGAGGGGGAGAAATGTTGGCCCCTGAATTTTTTTTTATTTACTTAAGCATGTCTAAATTATTTGGAGGTATTGTTTAAATTATTTTGAAGTGTTAGTGGTTAAAGAAATGGAAATTAAATGATGGATTATGTTTAAATGAGAGTGAAGTATATTATTAGAAATTAAATGAATAGGGTGGTGTAAGGGCATTTTAGGAAGTTCAATTATGTTTGTAAAGTCTAAGGCTTTGAAGGAAGGTTAATTTGGTCCATTTAAGTTTTATTTAAAAACAAAAAGAGGAGGAAGATAAGGAGGAATCGTTTATGTTAGGGGAAAGGAGAAAAAGTTGTAAAGAAAGGAGTGTTTTAAGGAAACTACATCGTTTTTGGGTGTAGGGAGTTTAGGTTTTTAACTTAAGAAGAAAATATTTAGGTCATTTGGGGGAGACCTACGAAAATAACAAGAGGAAAGGAGTGAAGGAGTCTTCGTGGGAAAGAAGAAGAAGAAGAGAGAAGAAGAAAGAGGTTAGGGCTTGAAATTTTCTTGTTCTAAAGAAGAGATGGAGAGATCCTTGAGAAGGAAAAGGGAAGAGAAGGTTTAAACTTCCATCAAAAGCCAAGAGGAGAGAGAATTTCGTGGGTCTCTTCTCCAAGGTAAGAAATTGTGAATTCTTTTGGAATTATGGGTAGGTTTTAGTGAAAATAGCTTAAGTTAGGTATGGGTAAAGTTAGATGGGTTTAGTTTCATGTTTCCATCTCCTTAAAATGGCCAATTTTGAGATTTCATGCTTCCTATGGGATTTATTGTTTGATGAAGGTTAAGAGAATGAATAGAAGTGAAGGGAATGGCCATTGTTCAAGCTCCTAGCTAAAGGAATTGAGGTGGGTAATGTTTTAATGATTGAGATTATAAGCTCTTGTTTGTTTTAAAATAAATGTTATCTAATGTTTTAAATGGTTTATAAAGTTGTATAAATGATTCTTTGTGATGGGTTGAATTAGTATGAGATGTTTTACATTTTGGGAAATAATTGTGAAATGATTTGTGAAGTGAAAAGTTGGATACTTGATTTTGGAAAACGACAATTTGGGAAATTATGTGAAAGTAAATATTTGCAAGAGCCAATTGTGGCTAATGATTATGAATTGTGTGAATTATATGATATGCATGCTTGTTTGGGTTTGTGGTGGTCCCTCATGTGTGATAGGTGCACTGTCAAAATTATAGCCTTCTTCCCATTGCTTGTTAGTGGCAATGGAGCTCCTCACGGACTCCTTCATGTGTTCACTTACTACATGACCGCTTATGAAATGTGTAGTACGTCCTGTTTGGATCCACCCAAACCATCTTATATGCGATTATGTGGTAGGCTTGTCTATGTGGTTACTGTGAGTTATGTTATTTGATAAATGCTTTTGATTAATTGACTTATTGTTTTCTCCATGCTTATATGATCTTGATGTGTAATTGCTTGATGAAATGAGTTTTTCAAAAAGGTTTTGATAAATTTATAAAGTTTCGATCAATGTGATATTGGCTTTGAAAACAAGGAATTTTGATGAAATGAAAGTGTTTTTGACCAAAGTAAATAGGTTTTGATAAGTTTGAAAGATTTTATAAATCTGAAAGTTGTTTTGAGAATGAAAATAAAGAACATTTTGGCTTATTTTCTTAATTATTAAGTGTTACCCATCGAGCCGTCGAGCTCACACCCCTTTTCCCTCCACAGTAACGAGGGAATACGAGTTAAAGTATTGGGATTGAGGCATCACTTCAATGTTCTTAAGTCAAGTCATTTTGTTTTGATATGAAGCATTAGGTTTCATTTGGAGATTTGTTTCATTATGTACTTGACATTTGACATTTGGATTGTAATCGGGCTAAATGCCCTATAAAGCGTTGTAATGACTCAGATTTGTTATATAAGTACAAAAGTGTTGAGTTTTAATGTATTTTGTGCAATTCATATATGCTTTATCACAATGTATCATTGTATGGATTGAATTTGACAAGAAAGGGAAAATGAACTACTTTATAGTTTGGATTTGATTAGAATGATAGGAGTGTGGATTGTTGCCTTGAATTGAGTATGGAGATACTCTTGTGACTGAGTTATGATATATGAGGTTGGATGTTAAGTTTTGTGCAGGTGGAGGTACTAGGAATGAAGATTGGTTAGTTAAAGTTTTAGGGGAGGTGCTGTCAAAATTGTTGTAAAATTTGACCAGAACTTCTCTTTAGTTTTAGGTCCTCCTAAGGTTTGAATTGGAACAAAGAGTCTTCAGGAAGATTGTAGTAGAAGTTCAAATCTTTCTAAGGGTATATCATTTGTCTCATTTGGACTTGGGGTTAAAAAGTTATGAGGATTAGAACACATTCAGTCACTATTCATTTAGCCATGTTACTGTTATATTGGTCTTTAATGAGCAGTGTTTTTGAGTGGCTTTTTACCCTACTTAATGATGAAATTAAAATTTTCATCCTTCTTGAATGTTGTAGAACATCTTGTTATCTTTCCATTGGGGTATAATATGTACTTTTTAGAATTTGAAGCAAGAAGTTATGACAATTGAAAGATAACAACTAAGGTCCAATTTGGTTGTTCATGTAGCTTATTAGTTTATGATGACTTTGATGAAAAGTGATTGAAATCCATGATTTGATGAATCAATGGAGCTAGAGATTTTGAAGTTGATGACTTAAACTTGAAGTTTAAGATGTTATGAAGTGTTTAGGTTTTGGAATGAGTAAATTTGGAAGGGTATAAATGGTTATGAAGTTAGGTTGAAGTTTGAGATGCATTGGATGAAGATTTGAAGTTTTGGGAATTTGCGTGTCCGTTAAACGGACATGAATGTCCGTTAAACGGACAGCCTTGGGTGTAGAAACACCCCTTCCCTTGCCCGTGTCCGTTAAACGGACTTGCATGTCCGTTTAACGGACATTTGCGAGCCATTTGGTACCATTTCACCCGTACCTGTCCATTAAACGGACATGGCTGTCCGTTTAACGGACAGCCTCGGGTGTAGAAACACCCCTTCCCTTGCCCGTGTCCGTTAAACGGACTTGCATGTCCGTTTAACGGACATTTGCGAGCCATTTGGTATCATTTCACCCGTACCTGTCCGTTAAACGGACATGGCTGTCCGTTTAACGGACTCCTACGGGAAAGATGGTGCATTTTCGAATTTGTAGAGGCCGATTCTCGTTTTGTGGTCTTCATGAAAGTTGTATATCTAGATGTCTACTTTCTAATGGTTCAAAAACGAAAGAAATCCAATTTATACATCAAAATTTAGGGTTATCGCGCCAAAAGAGTTTCAACTAATTTAGGATGTGAACATACTTGATTCTTTTGGGCATATTTCCCTCATCCGACCTCCAATTGAGGTGAGGCTTGAACCATTAGATTCCTACGGAATATATCTTTCTCTCCACCAAATTTTGTGTCATTTTGAGTCAAATTGAAAAAGTTTACATTGAAACAATTGAAAGGTCGGTTTGGAGATCATATTTGGAGTATGAGCTCTTTTAGGTTTTTAAAGCATAACTTGAGTTATACAACTCCATTTGAGGTGATTTTGTTGCAAAACGAACTTGAGGTGTAGGGCTACAATTCATATGAATAAGTCAACTTTTGATTTTGGTGTTTACATAGTGTGCGCTCGCTACGAATGTGGAGTTACAGCTAAGGACGGTAATAAGCACAGGGCTTCAGGACTCGGGAAATTGGGCTCTGGAGACGGGTCCAATAAACGTGGAATTAAAGCAAGAGTGATAGTGTGAGGTTTTAAGCAGTTGGGGTCCGGTCTCCGGGTCGGGTTCCAACAGTTCAACTAACTTCCGATGTACTCCTCTAAAATATACACAACACATTTACAATATCACATTTTTGCACAAATGTACAAGTGTTCTTTTATGCACTTCAATGTATAGAAAGTATGGACAATGCATGTTCAATGACAATTCTGGGCATCTTATTGTAATTTTCATCATCAAACCGATCAGATATCAAAGCCCTCATTAATATCATTTGGTACTTATAATTTGGACCAAAATAAAACTATGTGAAATCAATTTCATAACCTAATTGACCACTTCAGATTTTCTACCCATATGATTTTAGGTCAACTTTGCATAATTAATCTGGTAGGGTAAAAGACAAAATTAGGCAAAACTTCCTTCTGGAAAGTTGTTCCAAAGTGTTTTAAGTTTCTAATGACTCTAAGATTATCCAATTTGATTCAGTATTCAATGATTTATACAAAAAATACAACAGACTGTGCACATTTGAAATTTTGGCTAGTATATGATCATACCCTCTAATTATACAACTCATATCTTTCAGCTCAGATATCCAAAAATTACAAACTTTATACCAATTTAAAGCTAAGAGAAAAAAACTACAATTTTTGTGAAGACAAATTAGCCTAACTTGTCCCACATCAATACAGTTTATTCAATAACTACAGGACATGATTTTTGTCCCTAGTAATGCTACAACCTAAGCTCAAACGCAGTTTCATGTCAATTTTGAATATCTTAGAGATAGAATTAAATTTTGAATTCTTCACAAAAGTTGTATACTTATGTCCCTAGTTTAATATGAATTAAAATCAACTCACTCAATAGTCTACAACTCAAGTTATAATTAGAAAACCGAAGCATGATCATGAAAATTTCCAGTTCATAATATTCCAGCAGACTTCCACACTTTCATCCCATCAATCACTTCCAAATCAATTCAGACAACTCTAAATTTTTTATGAAGAGAAAGAAAAATGTTTTAGGAATCCATTTATCTAAGTTTCAAGTTATTTGGAGTTCGGATAAAAAAGTTATAGGCAAAATACTGAGGGCTGTTCAATGAAATACTCTTTTCATAAACTTATATAAACAACTACCACCATTTTACTGTAGAATCACGTTTTTGCATGTAATTCTCCACATTTTTGCATCAACACTCCTCTATCTTCGTCCTCTCCTCTACTTAGTTCCTCATCACAAAGTTATACCCTTACATTTACTCCTTCATTTACAACTTATCTTATGCTAAACAACTTAAAGTGCAACATTAGTTACAAATGCCAAAACCAGAAAAAAAAATTGTTTTCCATACTATTCATCATCTTCTTTACCAAACTGCACTTCTTCTCTCTTCTGTAAATTTTGTTTTTTACGTTTAACAACAAATCCTAAACAGAACCTATATCATGTTTTTCCACTCCCATTTGCATTCAGCTCACTATCAAGACCTCTCAAAATTCAAGATCACACAACTTCAAAAACAACAATTATCTTCACGTATTTCACCAAAGTTTATGCACTTTCATTCTTTTTCTGCATTCTTTTTCACACTTTCAGCCTCTTTTCTAACTCGTTAATCATCATTGAAACTACTTCTTCCTACCCCCACTCATGCATGTATCTATTTCCACACTCTAAAACATCATCAACACAAATCCTTTACAAAGCCCATAATACTTTTGGTGGATGGAAATAATGAAAATAAAGAGCAACAACACAAGTTTCAGATTGAAGTTCTTACTTTGATATTAGAATCCAAAGCCAAACATGCAACTTGAAGCAATTAGCTAATTCGGTGATGAGATGGATGAACAAAAAGAATTTTGGTGTTGATGTATACAGTGAAGAGCAAAGGTGGAGAAAACAATAATAATTTCTATTTTAGCCTAACACCTCTTCACATGTCACCATGCATGTGAGCCATTTGTCTCATTTATAAGCTGCCATATGTTACCATGTAATTTGTCCATTATTTAAATATTTTTTCTAGTCTAAAATACCCCAAAATTTTGGAAATTTTATAAAATTCACCAAAATTATGAAATAATACTAACAGTCTCCAAATAAATTTTCAACTAAAAAATAATTCACCAAAATTTCAAAATATCCAAAATATACCAAAATTGCTAAATCACAATTCATACACTCCAATTTAATCCACAATTTTCACTTATAAATCAAATTTACCCAGAAATACCAATGAATGCATGTACAATCATATGAATGTGCAAAATAAATATGTATGTCACAATTAATTTATGTATGACGTGCATTTTTCTAATTTTACAATATTTTCTCATAAATTACTATTCTAGCCTTAACATGGGTATCGGGATGTTACAACTCTTCCCTCCTAACAAAAATTTTGTCCTCGAAATTCTTACCTAAATGATCAAATAAGTAGGGGTACTGATTCCTTATGTTCTCCTCCGTTTTCCATGTGACTTCTTCACTAGAATGATTCTTCCAAAGGACTTTCATCATTGGAATCACCCAGTTCCTCAATTACTTATTTTGATAGCCAATTATCTTAATTGGTTCTTCTATATAGCTCAAATTACTAGAGACTTTAATCTCCTGAGTCGGTATCACATGAGTTGGATCCGACCGATATCGCCTAAGCATGCTTACATGAAACACATTCTGTATTTGAGCCATTTCCGAAGGTAAGGCTAACTTATAAGCCAATGGTCCAACTTTTATTTCTTTTTTTGTACTGACCAGCTTCAATTTTGCTTCATCAAGCTCATATATTATAGATTACAACTTCTTCTCTAAATCTTGAATGATGTTCTTCATAAAGGAGTTTTCCTTATTTATTTTTTCATTCTTCTTGTAAGTTTGCACCTATTTTGCATACATTAACTCATTGGCTTCATAAATATCCTATTTTTTGTAATCTGAATTGTTACTATCACTGTCATAATCTAAAATTAAACTTTGAGATGATCCATATATGTTTTTCCCATAATTTTGGACTATTTATCCATGATTTTATCATCAGTTTCTTCCTTCTTCATTGCTGTTAAGCATGCAGTTGGACTTTTTTTGTATAAAGCAACTAACACAGCACTACTCATAAATTCTTCTTCACTACAATACTCACTTTTGGATTCATTCTCACTCTAAGTGCTTATATAAGACTTCCCTTTTCTCTTCTTCCAAGTGTTAACACATTTCGCTTGCACATGCCTAAAGACTTAAAACTCATGACATTGAATTTTCTTCACTTTTTTTTCACCCTTTTGAGTTTTTTTTTGTTGTTTGAAGTTACTTTGATGAGCTTCCATCATTTAAACTAAACTCGGGTCCATCTTTGTTCAACTTTTTTAACCACATTTTGAAATTTCTTATCACTAACTCCATATCCTCATTCTTAGCATATTCATCTCTTAAGTCATTTACAACTTTTCCATCCTAAACTTGCAATACCAATTTTTATTCTTCTCTCGTTTATCTCCCAACAAATTCATCTCAAAGTTAGTAAGAATCCCAATTACCTTATCCAAATATAATTCATTGATATCATGGGCTTCTTCAATGGCTGTAATTGTTGGTATGAATCTCGGAGGCAATGATTTTATTGTCTTCTTAACAAGTTTTATTTTCGAATACTTCTTCCCAGGTTGATGTGTTTGGTTTGCTATGTCACACAATCTCTCATGGAAGTCTCCAATAGTTTCACTCTTATACATCTTTAACTCTTTAAATCTCACAACCAACATCTGAAGTTTCAAGGGTATC
This sequence comes from Erythroxylum novogranatense, assembly GCA_029891385.1. Taxonomy (NCBI): domain Eukaryota; kingdom Viridiplantae; phylum Streptophyta; class Magnoliopsida; order Malpighiales; family Erythroxylaceae; genus Erythroxylum; species Erythroxylum novogranatense. The sequence continues at coordinate 54,002,392 of CM057235.1, read as the reverse complement.
ACAGATTTCGATCCCTTATGTATAGTTTGCAATGTGTCCCATACTTCTTTTACCGATTCACAAGCTGATATCATTGAAAAGTAACCTTCATGAACAATACTGAAGATGGCATGCATGGCTTGAGAATTTCTAAGTTATGTGATTGGTGCATTCACTATCAATAAGCCAACACTCATTTGAAATATTATTAGAAAAATAAGTTATAACAAAGAGTTAATCTTCCTCTTCTTCATTAGCAATCTGAACATCTACTTCTTGTAGGAAAATCCCGGTGTGTACATCACATGCACACGGTGCGGAAAACAAAAAATTTTTATTCCGGGACCTTCCCGAAAGCTAGGATCCATGTGTCTATATATCGAAATCAAACTATAACGACCAAAGGAGACCGTCTCTAACGGTATCCACGCAGAGATCGGAGAACCTAACCGGGGTAAACCCTTTGACCCGAGAATAGCTAGAACAAAGTAAAGACTGCTAGATCTTACCTTTGTTCTTGGAGAGCTTGGAATCAACGATGGAGAAGAATGAGCTTGGAGAGGAGATGAGCTTGAACGATGATGAAGAGATGAAGAATGCTTAGGATTTTCACGAAATCCTTTCTTCCCTTCTCATTTCACAAAACCAACGAACATCCCTCTTCTTATTTTTGTCTTTTTGTCATTTAATGCATTTAATGACAAGGCATAAAAGGAGAAGGTTCTCCTCCTTTCCACGTATAGCCATATATATATATATATTAATTACTTAATTAATTAATAAGATATATATATATATATAAATGCTGAAGTAGTCTAGTCACACTGGGGTCGGTCCTACCGGCCTACCGGGTCCCGGTATGGAAAAACCACCGAAGACCTGTCTCAGCAATATCGATGTCGCGATCTCATCGGGACATATCTCGATCTCATCAGGATCCATTTAATTCCATTGCTCTCCATTTATTGGATCTCTGTCCAAAACTATTTTACGAATTCTCCGAATCACTCTTATGCGTGTGACCCATAAGGTTCCCGGTTATGTTGGCCACTTAGATTAACACTTAATCTGAGCAATTCATGAGCGGTATCTAGCAACACATCATGACCCCCAATTGACCGGAAAGTAATTGGTTTGACGAATGAACCTATATTCATCATGAACCCTATCACGAACCTTTCCATAGACAATTACTGTGCAATTCGTCCTTTCACCATGCTATACCCCACTTGGTTATGAGTATGGGCAAAGTGTCAACTCTTACTAGATTGACTACGTCAAATCTAGTCCAAGTGATATCAATTCTTGTCCTGGGACTCATTACTTTATATGTCACTGAAGACACTCTTCATGACATATGTACTCCGGCCAGAGATTTCCAAGTAATGACCCTGATAAGAGGCCATGGGTATCATCTTCTGCTATCACAGAAGTGGTGAATCCTCTATTGGCTACTCAATTACCTTCGAATACCTCAAGCTGTACCTAAGCACCACCCTACGAGCGACCTCTGTAAGGCAACAAGGAATGGAGTCAAAGCATAGAATCAGTATCTAAGATATCCTTGAGTTCCTCAAGTCTAAGGATACTTGCACCATTGCTATGATGAGATTATCACTGACATTAGAATAGGACATCCATGTGATGATCTCATAGCAGGTCATCCAATGTACTTACTACCTCTAGTAAGCATTCACATCTCAACCCTAAATATCTCATATTTACAGTTTCTGAGATCCACTGCTTGATCAAATCAAGGAGCTTGAAATGTGCTAGTATCTCCGGATTACCGATGTCCAATTTTAGTAATCCTACGACTAGGGATAATTTAGATACTGAAATAATTACACATGATAGGAATCTCAGTAGTATGATCACATCATAATTTCCTTCATGCTATGTCATATATCATGGACTTCATTAATTTGCTTATTGATCAACATCAAATTAATGAAATATGTCTTTCTTTATTTATTCATAAAGTCTGTACACAACTTTGTACAAAACGCGCTAAAGGCGATTGCCTTTAGGGCACTACTCTAACACTTGTTGTTGTTGGTTTTGGTTCTTACAAATGATAATTTTGTGCCCAAGTTGATCGCACTTAGTGCACTTAGCATTAGGCCTTTTCCAACACTTGACAAATAAGAAACATATATCCCATATATTTATTAGTGACAAAAATCATATAATATCTCTAAACAATAGAAATAGAAAGAGGAAAATGGAACACGTACTGAGAAACTGGAAAAAGGAAACTTGCATTAGTCAATATGGTTTTCTAGTTTTATTAGTTTTAACTCGTTAATGTCTTCTCCAGTTGTACTTTTTGGTTTTTTCTACACACAAATTGGAAAGGAAATGATATGTGTCACATTCATCAATATAGATTGCTTCCAATATCTCTAGGTATGTCATAAATAGAAACTATAATTATAAGAAGAGACAATTGAAAAATGGTTGTCAACGATTAAGACTGAGACGAGGATGGTTGAAACTAAGCCATACTGCTCTTCCCATGCTCAAGCATTCTTTGTTTAGGATCTCATCTCACCTTTTGTTCTTCCAGTTTCTTAGTTTACTACTCCTCTAATATCTTCTATGTTACAATGTTCTTCGTTTTCTTTGATTTAGTTAACTATCCAACAATTATTTAATCTTTAGAAATTGTCAAAGCATATCAGTTTGCCCATTAGCTTTTTTTTAATAAGAAATAATTTCATTCATAAGCCCTAAAGGAAGCCAGAAAATTACAACGTAGAGCTATTAAAGAGACAAAAGGTACTAAGGATATAACAAAAATAACATTACATGTTAAGTAATGAGACTACTAAAAGACGACAACTATTCAATTTAAGTTCCATCTTCTTTTAAGAGAGGAGATTAATTTTTGTGTAAGGTTATAAGCCACTATAATTTCTTTATCTAATAACTCGCCTATAAGCAAGAACATATTTATCAAATTTAGAATTCCAAAAAAGCCTTAAGTTCCTTTTCTTACATATCTGATCTTTCCCCATTCTTTTATATTGATTATCACCCCAAACTAAGATTTCATTCCAATTATTGTAGGGATAATCCAAGTCTAAGTAGTGAAGCAATTTGGCCTAAATGGAGGAAGAGTAGCCACATTGAAAGAAAAGATGAGAGGTAGTCTCATAAACCAAATTACAAAGGCAATAAACTCGTCAATTGAAATCTTGAGTCTGTCTTTTATTTTCGATCTACCTTTGGTAGCTAACCATATGGTGAAGGAGGCTTTAGGCATTAATGATCCTTTCCAAACAATGTTATACCAAGGAACATAAGGAAGATGAGGTCTAACAACATCTAGATATGAGGAATTGGAGAATTCTCCATTGCTTATGGAGTTCCAGACAACTTTATCCCTCAAAAGGCAGTTAGGGGAATAGCTTGGAAGATAAGAAAACAATTTATCCATACCTCTTTCAGTGGCTAACTAAGAATACTGATCAATAATTTTTTAGACTCTAACATGAGCTAGAATTCTAGTTACAAGGGATGAGATTTCACTTGATGTAGATAGAGGACTAAAGGGGACCAATTATAGAACCAAAACCACATGTCTTCTCCATTTCTAATATGTATTTTGAAAAAAGAGTAAATGATTTATCTTTTCCTTAGTATAAGAATAAAAGGCCAAGAATGTTCCTTATTTTCTTTTAAATGTCAAAAGTTGCATTCTTTCAAGTAGAATTCATTAGTATAATTGCTCCAAAATGCTTCTTTATCATTGAAGAGTCCCCATATCATTTTTGCCACTAGCACTATTTGTATCAAGTTAATTGAGACAAAACCTAGGCTTCATTCATGCTTGTTCCATCATGACTCGTCCCGTTTAAATTTGGAGACCATAGGATTGTCAGATTTACCAATCCAAAGAAAGTTCTTCTTACATTTCTCCATCTCCTTATTAGCTATTATTAGAACTATATTTTTGGACTTTATATTACTTTATCTACTTGTTTTAAAATTTGAATTAATCCTAGTCAATAATATGTTCTTATCCCTTAAGATTTAGTTAGCCAAGTTTGTCATTTTTTAGATCACGATATTAGTTGCTAAATCATAAAAATTTTATTGAATTTATGCTATTCAAGTATTATAAATATAGAACTTAACAACTCAATAAATGTACTCTTCTGTTGCTACATTTTCTTATATCTCAGATATCCTATTACTTTTAATATATCAACAATTGGTATCATAATGTTATTTTTAAGGGATCTATGAATGAAAATCTTGAGTGCTTTTAAGTAAGCTAAGAGTCACTAGACATTACGCTTCAACATTAGAATGCCAAACATGAAAGGAGATTCAAGTTTCTCGGCAATAGCACCACTAGTTTTCAATGGTGAAAATTATAACATAAGGACAGTACGAATGGAAGCCTACCTAGATGCTTTGAATCTATAAGAGGTAGCTGAAGAAGACTACAAAATTCTTACACTACATGGCAATCCAACAATGGCTAATCAAGAAACACAAGGTTAAAAAACTAAAAAAAAAAAGCAAAGGCAAAGGCATACCTATTTATAGCAGTTTCATCAACAATCTTTACTTAAATCATGTCTTTAAAATTAGTCAAAGCCATATGGGATTATCTCAAAACAGAGTATGAAGGGGATGATCAAATCAAAGGTATATAAGTGTTGAATCTCATTAGAGACTTGGAGTAGTAAAAAACCATCAAGGAGTACTATGAAAGGCTTTTGAATATAGCATATAGAGTAAGATTGCTTAACATGTAAATAATTTTGATTTAGGTTGTTATTATATCTTATCATCTTAGTTTAGCTAGTTATACATTCTTATCCAACAAGATTATTTAGTTTCCATTAGAAATATTCACTTCCTATTACACCTAGATGTTGTACATCATTTTGTTATGAAAATACATAAAATCACAACAAATTCAATATGATTTTATGGTATCGAGCCATTATAAATATACTTTTGGCTCATGAGTCAACATTGTTATAAACATCTACACCAATAATTTGATTATTGTTTTTATTTGTTGCTTCTAATTTTAGAAAATCCAAGAATAATTATCTAAGAAAAGTCTCAATCATTTAGGTCTTATATCTTATTATTTCATCTCTTAACTATTAGGTTTAAATTGCAATTCAGTTATATTTAAATTATAAAATTTAATTGAAATAATTTCAAATTAAATTCAAGTTCAAAAAATAATTAATTTGGATCATTGAGACTAACATAAGTTTATTTTATTAAATAAGAATAATCAATGAAGAACTCTTTTCTTATTCATTTAGCATACAAGACACTAGGTACCATACATTGGTTAGATTTTAGCAAAAAGAAAAAGCTAAGAAGCAATAAATCAGTCATCACCAGCATGTAAGACTGTATCTATAAACTATAGAAATGAGTGAGGATAAAACTCTTTCTTAAAAGTGAACATTGTACTAGGAGTGAAGTGATTGTGTATCATGCCCACCAAGCTCCTATTCTTCTTAGGGTCATCTCAATGACTTCCCTTCTTTCATAGCAACTACATCGACAATGATCCTTTCTTCTGAGAGTTCAAGTGATACCATCATCCTTTGCTTCTTTGACTTTGATTTCTCAGCCTCTAGCAACACGTTCCAACTCTTCCTTTCAACATTAGGATTTAAGGTTCTAATTATAAAAGCAAACATATGCAAGATGGGGGGAAATTGTTTGCAAAACTTTTGCAAGTTAATTCAATCCATATAATAAACAGATCCTAGTTAACGAATAAAAACAGTAAGAGCCTATCAGATGATAAAGCCCATTAAATGGCAAGAGCTTATTAGACGAGCCTTTTATAGGAAAGGACCCTGCTTGAACAAAAGGAGCCTGCTGAATGATAACTCTTGTTAAAACAATTTAAAATAAAAGACGTCTATTAAAACTAAAAGGAATCTCTTGCAAGTTAAAAACAAAAGGAACCTCTTATAAAAGTGAAGAAGTCTCTTGCTAAAAAGAACACACACACACGCAAAATATAATGCAAAATTTAAAAGTTAAGAGTAGAGAGAGAAGGACATAGTCGATTTATACTAGTTCGGCTTATAACCCAAGCCTACGTCTGGTCCCTAAGTATCCAACTTGAGTGTTTTACTATAAAAACTAAGTAGTAATTTGACAAATCTCTTCAAGCTCACGAGTACATATTTTTCAAGGTTCTCCAACCTTCCAGACTTAATATGTATAACAAGCTTCTAAAAGCTCACAGAAGAATAAAATGTAAAATCGAAAGTAAGTTCTTAAGTAATAATTTCTCTCTTGATAGAGTAATTTCATTTTCTAGAGCACAATAAGAATGATATGAATCTAAAAAAGATAGGTGTTGCTCAAATGTTTCAAAAGTCTATGTATGCTCATTGCTTCACAAGTGTTGTTGCTCTTCTTTAAATAGTCAATTTCTTTAGCTAGTTATTGCTTCATCTTAATTCTAAGTTGACTTTGGATTTCAATATCATCTCAAATGGAACAAAGGTTTATAAGGAAAATTTACTAAGAAGGTTTCTGCAAGAAAGGAAGTAATTTATCTATGATTTTATTTCCCTTCAAAATGAAATATCGTTACCTATATAAGGAAATAAATCTAATTTAAATTTTGAAATATTATGTAGCTATTACCAAAATCGTTAAATAGAAGCCTTGAGCTAACAATATCCCCTTTTTGATGATGACAAGAAATAATAGATATATTTTTCAAAATTCAAGGAGATGATAGATGATTTTGAAAGATAAGTATGACTTTTATATGTTCAGACATTATTAGAAGGAACCTGTCTCTTAAAAAAGGAACCTATCATTTATATATAATAGATTTTCACAAGTTTAACAACATAATCAACCACATATATAATCGAGAAAATATTGAGAAATATGCATTGAGCAGCATTAAGAAATATATCATCATATATGCAAAAATATATCAACAAAACCTCTCCCCCTTTGTCATTATCAAAAATAATAAAGTATAGGGAGGAGTAAAATAAAACATAATGAAATATGATGAGAAACAAAATTAACACAATCAGTGAAGAGTTTTCCTAAGGAAAATTTGCAAATACAGGACTTAGTTTTGAAAACTGTGAATTTTTTCACACATTTGATCCTGATTAGAGCGAATGTCCCTCCTTTTTTGTAAGATCAGGCCATTCGTGCTTTGGAGTGGAACAAAGGTTGACTTTTGTAGGGTTGGACTCAAGATAACTGTAGCTCTTTCTGACTTCTTTTCAACCCACACGTTATCCTTCATCTTGTGACCAAATTGGTAAAGAATGAAATTTTTCTAGTTCATATCGATTTAGGTTATCAAACAACACTCCAAAATATGCAAAAATCTTAGTCAACAGCATTCCATAAGGTAGACCACCAATTGTGTTCTTGTGACTTCCTTTGTCTACCATGAACTTTAGGATCATTGCTGGAAGATTCATCTTATTGCCCTTTAATAAATTATAAACCACATATGTGTCTAGGAGACTACACCTCACTACCGAACTACTCCTTGGAAAAATGGACGTAGCTAAAATGGATGCAAGGCATCTTGGCAGAAGGTCCAAGTGTCCACATTAAGGTCTCCCTTCATGGGCATTTTTAGTATTCATAAAAATGAAGTTCACTACTTTTCCCATATCAATGTTAGCAATGTCCCACTTATAACAAAGAAGGTTTGTCCTACCTTCAAGAATTACACTCAGAATGTTTTCTAAGATTTCCTCTATAACCAAAATTCCAAAATCGGGTACCCAAGAGATGACTACCATCTTCCCATCAATTTCTTCCTTTCTCATATATGTGTAAAAAAATTTGACCAAGTCATCGTATACAGTTTTGTCCAAGTTTAAGAAATTCTCCTAACCAATAGCAAAAAAAATAGGGAGTGATGGTAATACCTATATCATCGAATAGATAGGGAGGCAAGATGTGTCCAACTACCACCTTTCTCTTCTTATAGTACATATTGTATCTTGCTTCATTCTCCATTGACTCGAATAACTTTACTAGTGTTGAAACCTTTCCCTTTTGAAAAATGGTTAGTTTCATCGATTTTGTTCTTTTGGCATTGGGGATTTCTTTGAATAAAGCCTCTTTAAGGAATAACTCATTCCTTGTAATGACTTCCTCAATATTTTCTTCGACCAAGGGCTCTTTGCCTTTTCTTATTTCTTCCCTTGTTATTTTCTTTTATTCTTTTATTCTTTTTCTTTTTCTTCTACCTCAGTAGTTTCTTTTTGTGGATCTTGTTTTGTAACATTTCCTCTAGTCCGTGGTCTTCTTTCCAACTGAGAAGGTTCTTTAAGTTAACCATCATCATTTATTGCCCAGTGCACTTCAAACATTTTCTTTTCTTTGTGACCATGTTGGGCCTGAGTCCCGATTCCCTATCCCGAGGTGGCCCCTCGGGGGCACCGGGTAAGGGTGCACGAAGGAAGAATCGAAAGCATGCAAAAAATCAAGGAATAGCAGTGGGAAAGAGGAGGCCTCACCGCGGCCTCGGATTGCTCGCCGCGGCGAGCGCCCCAACTTTTGGACCCGTCCCCAACATCTTTGTGAAATCATACAACACACATACATTCTCATACATACACAATCATTTTAACTATGATTCAAACACACCCATAAACAAGGGAATTTCTTGTCATAACAATCCGGAGAAATTAAACAAGCATTCTCAATATAGCACAATACATAACAAATCTTAAATCCAAAATACATGAGAATGCTCCATGAAGATATGCTTGGAAGACTAAACAAAAGTACTAACTTAAAACAAAAGCTCCTAACTATTTTGGAGTTTCCGATGCCTTGCAAGGGTTAACAATCATCTCGTTCTGCACCTGAGGAGTGGGAGATAATAGGGTGAGCTGCGAAGCTCAGTGGCATATACATTTATAGCCATTGGCAACGAGCCACACAAACAAGCATATACATATATATATACATAAGCATATGGCAAGACATCATTTAACAATTTATTTACAAACTCATAGCCATCAAAATATCATCACAAAAATATGCCATGTTTATGATGCATTCTTCCTAATAGATCAATGATGAGATGCACAACAAATGGCTCGAGAGTTCCGTGGAACGATATGGATAAACCGAAGTTTATATCGTGAACTAAACGAGTTCGATTTCTCAAGATCTCGTGGACTCAAGTGGGCAGCCGGGAGAAGGCTATATGTCGACGTGCACGTGACTAACGATGCATTCCTCTCTCACCCAAACAAAGCACATAATCATTGTTTCATGCTCAATTAACTGTATCAAAAGCTTTCATACTATTCATGATCATCATGCTTTTTTATCTTTTCATTCATACAGAAATGCCCTAATGCTTGTCAAGCAGTAAATAATCACAATCTCAATTCATTGTTAATAATTCAAACCACACATACATACAAGCAGGCAAAGCATTTTGCCCATACACACAACAACCATAAATATATTACCCACCTAATATCGCTTGAGAATCCAACTCACTATTGTCCTTCCTCTTGCGATTGGATCAGGTCGGCTTGGTTTCTTATAACAAACCAAGTTTCCGTTCAAACAATATTCAAAAGAAATATTCAAAAAGCTTGAAAATCAAAAGTAAAAGCACTAAAAGTCTACATCTGACTTCCAACCCAATTTTCTAAATCTTAGAGGCAAATTCCAAATTTTCTTTCTTCATAAAACTTTTATCCCTACGGCTCTAGTCTATAACGAATCCGAAATCACCTCATTTGGACATCCATAGCAAAAGATATGTCCAAAATACCAAAATTCACTTATGCTGGAAACTGGGAGCTCGTCGCGACGAAAGCCACGCTCGTCGCGACAAACGGCCTGTGCTCGTCGTGATCAACGGCTTGTGCTCGTCACGACGAACGGCCCGCTGCTCGCCATGACATGCACAAATTCGCACGTCGCGACGTGCGGGTCTGGAGAACATCTTTGAACTCGATTTTTCCAGCATTTTCCCACTCAATCCTTCCCTTTTGCAAATGCAACACTTCTAAACCTTAATTCATGTCTTATTCTTCATTCCTAACTCATTAACACCTTAAAAATAGTCACAAAATCAATAACCCAAGGATTCTAACCATTTTAGCTCGCCACGACGTGCACAAATTCACACGTCGCGACGTGCACACCTTCCTCGCATGTCGCGGTGTGCGGGTCTGGAGAACGTCTCTGAACCTGATTTTTCCAGCATTTTCCCACTCAATCCTTCCCTTTTGCAAATGCAACACTTCTAAACCTTAATTCATGTCTTATTCTTCATTCCTAACTCATTAACACCTTAAAAACAGTCACAAAATCAATAACCCCAGGATTCTAACCATTTTAGCCCTAAACTTTACAACAACCGATTCTAACATCATTCCAAGCTATACGAGGGTTTAATCCAACCAAAACAAGAGGAAAAGAACTTAAACTTACCGGGAATTGCTTCAATCTATCGAAAATCTTTAGGAATCAAAAACCCTACTTTCTTCTCCTTCTTCCTCACCGACGGCAACTCTCCTCTCTTTTTCCCTTCACTTTTCCTTCTTTCCTTCTAATTCTTCCTCTTAAGTCTAAAGGGATGGACAATGACCAATTTGCCCCTCCTAGCAAAGCCTTAACCTCTCCAACTCAAGTGATCTTCCCAAAATGTCCTCAAACATTTTTACCCCTTATCATTCTCACTTACACCACATAATACTCACTTAAATCTCAATTTTCCACTAATACATCCAATTTAGTCAAACTAAGTCATAATCACACAATCAACTTAATTCATGCTTAATAACATCAATAAAAGAAAATTTGGGGCCCAAAATTTTTCTCCCCCTCTAAAAAAAAAAATCGTCCTCGAAATTATTACCTGAATCATCGAAGAGATTCGGATACTTCTCCTTTATGGCTTCCAAAGGCTCCCAAGTAGCCTCCTCCACCGAATGATTCCTCCAAAGGACTTTGACTAACTGAACCGTCTTGTTCCTGAGGACCTTTTCCTTGGTGTCCAAAATCTCTACTGGAATCTTCTCATAACTCAAATCATCCCTCAGTTGAACCTCACTAGTCTGAATAATATGAGAAGGATCCAATCTATACCTCCTCAGCATGGAAACATGAAAGACATCATGGATCTGAGACAATTCTGGAGGTAACGCCAACCTGTAGGCGAGTGGTCCAATCCTCTCAAGAATTTCATAAGGACCCACATACCTCGGGCTCAACTTGCCCTTCTTGCCAAACCTCATTACTCCTTTCCAAGGAGACGTCTTAAAGAACACTTTCTCACCGACTTCAAACTCCATCTCCTTTCGGTGTGCATCAATGTAACTCTTCATCCTATCCTGTGCTACCTTAAGCCGCTGCTTAACCAGATTGACTTTATCAACTGTCGTCTGAATCAATTCTGGTTCTACCAGTTTCCTCTCTCCTTCTTCATCCCAATAGATCGGAGTTCTACATCTCCTCCCATACAATGCCTCATATGGAGCCATCTGAATGCTCGAATGGTACGAATTATTATAAGCAAATTCGACTAATAGAAAATGCTCATCCCCAACTCCTTTGAAGTCCATTATACATGCCCTGAGCATTCCCTCAAGTGTTCGAATGGTCCTCTTAGACTGACCATCTGTTTGAGGGTGAAAAGCCGTGCTAAAATTAAACTTAGTTCCTAAAGCTTCCTGCAAACTTTCCCAAAACCTCGAAGTAAACTGAGGGTCCCTGTCCAAAACTATGGAATCTAGAGCCCCATGCAATCTCACTATCTCATCAATGTACTTCTTTGATAGCACATGCAAAGAATCAGTTTGCTTAATTGCCAAAAAGTGAGCTGACTTCGTCAACCGATCCACGATAACCCAAATGGCATCATGCTTCTTACTAGTCTTGGGCAAACCCATCAGAAAATCCCTGGTCACCCTTTGCCACTTCCATTCAGGAATGGACAATGGCCTTAACTTGCCTGAAGGTGCCTGGTGTTCAGCTTTGACTTGCTGAAACACTAGACACTTACTTACAAACTCTGCTACATCCCTCTTCATGCCTTTTCACCAAAAATGCTCTGTCAAATCCCTGTACATCCTGGTGCTACCTGGATGCATGGCATAAGGCACATTGTGTGCCTCATCCAAAATCTCATCCTTTACCTCCTGCACATCTGGGATACAAAGCCTATTCCCTAATGTCATAAGTCCAACATCCCTCACCTCTACTTTAGAAATCTTACCATTCTGAATTTCCTCTCGGAGTTTGCTCAAATCTACATCTTGAGCCTGCAACTCCCTAACCTTCTCCCTGAGTATCGATCTCAATCGGAAGTTAGCTACAAGACAATCTGGCTCCTCCTGCTTCAAGCTTATCTTAAGCTTGACCATCTCTTCCAAAAGAGGAAGATAAACTGTCCGAACATGATCAATTGTAGACTTCCTACTCAAAGCATCCGCCACTACATTGGCCTTGCCCGGATGATACTCAATCAGCAAGTCATAATCCTTAAGCAACTCAATCCACCTTTGCTGTCTCAAATTCAGTTCCTTCTGGCTTAACAAGTACTTGAGACTTTTTTGATCAGTAAAGATCCTCGTCTGAACTCCATATAGATAATGCCTCCAAATTTTCAAGGCAAAGATCACAGCCGCCAACTCCAAATCATGTGTTGGATAGTTCAACTCATATGGCTTCAATTGCCTTGAAGCATAAGCTATCACCTTGTCTCCCTGCATCAATACACAACCAAGACCCTTCCTTGAAGCATCACTATACACGGTATAGCCCTCATCTCCAGAAGGAAAAATCAAAATCGGAGCACTTGTCAATCTGCACTTCAGCTCCTCAAAGCTCTTCCAGTAGTCATCACTCCAAATAAACTTCTGATTCTTCCTCAATAACTTTGTCATCGGAGCAGCTATCATGAAGAACCCCTCTACAAACCTCCTGTAGTAACCTGCCAAACCCAAAAAACTCCTCACCTCTGCTATGTTCTTTGATGCTTCCCAATTCACCACAGCTTCTATTTTCTTTGGATCCACATGCACTCCTTGTTCTGAGATCACATATCCGAGAAATGCAACTTCTCTCAACCAAAATTTGCATTTATCGAATTTGGCATACAGCTCGTTTCTCCTCAATGTCTCCAAAGCAATCCTCAAATGCTCTTCATGCTCTTTATCACTCTTGGAATAGACCAATATATCATCAATAAAGACAATGATAAATTGGTCCAAGAAAGGCTTAAAGACTCGATTCATCAAATCCATAAAGGCTGCAGGGGCATTTGTCAATCCAAAGGCATAACTAAAACTCAAAATGCCCATACAGGTCCTCAAAGCGCCTTTGGCACATTCGACTCCTTTATCCTCAACTGATGGTAACCCGATCTCAAGTCTATCTTGGAGAAGACTTTCGCCCCTTGGAATTGATCAAACAGATCATCTATGCATGGGAGCGGATATCTGTTCTTCACAGTGACCTGATTAAGCTTCCGGTAGTCTACACACATCCTCAACGATCCATCTTTCTTCTTCACAAAAAGGATCGGAGTTCCCCAAGGTGAAGAGCTCAACCTTATGTACCCTTTCTCCAAAAACTCCTCCAACTGCTCTTTAAGCTCCTTCAATTCTGCTGGAGCCATCTGGTAAGGCGAAATTGAAATCGGTGCAGTACCTGAAAGAAGCTCAATGGGAAACTGAATTTCTCTAGGTGACGGTAGTCTTGGCAATTCCTCAGAAAAAACATTCGAGAATTCCCTGACTACAAGAATATCCTTCAGCTGCCCTCTAACTGCTCTTGTGTCTACCACATAGGCCAAAAATGCTTCACATCCCTTCCTCATCATCTTTTCTGTTGTCAAAGATGAAACAGTTCTGGGCGGACCTACTTTTCTGTCCCCTGTAAACACTACTCTTCTGCCATCATCCAATTCAAATTCCACTATCTTTTGCTTACAATCCAGCCGGGCATTGTACTTCTCTAAGGTGTCCATACCCAAAATCACATCCAATCCTCCCATCTTCAGTGGCATCAAATCCACCACTAGAAGTTCCCCGCCAATACATATCTCACACTCTCTATACACTTGACTGATAATAATATATTGGCCGATTGGAGTACTCACCATCAGCGGAGTATCCAACAGGCTCAAATTTCTACCACACACAGGTCTACTCGAAGAAACAAACGAATGAGTAGAACCCGAATCAATCAAAGCAATCACATCATCAGCAAATAACTTAACCGTACCAGTGACAACATCTAGAGCGGTCTCTGCATCCTCCCGAGTCATTGCAAACACCCTAGCTAGTGCCTGCCCCCTGGGTCTCCCTCGAATGTTCACCCTCTTGGCTGCATCAGAACTGCCCACTTCTGTAGAAGTCTTATGTCTCACAATCTCAGATCTCTTGGGAGCTTGCATCTGGCTTATCTCTTGTCGTGGAGGCTGAGGGCACTCTCTAGCCAAGTGCCCCTTCTCCCCACAGTTGAAGCAAGCTCTTATCAATATACGGCATTCTCCTCTATGGAGTCTCCCGCAGTGTTCACACCGAGGAAAAGATGGCCTATCCCCATCTCCCCTTCTACTGCCGCCCACCGCTGAGGCTTGATGAGAAACAGTAGAAGTCTTCATAGGTCTTGATCGACTAGCACTGCTGCTCCTCTCCTCAGACTGCACAGGGAAGGTTCTGGCACTCCTCTTAGGCATAGAAGTACCACCTCCCCTCTTGAACTGCTCTCTCCCCTTTCTTTTCCTGTGAACTGCACTCTTGATATTCTCTATGTTTTCCACCCTCAATGCTGCCTCAACCAACTGCTGAAAGTCACCAAAATTCTGCATTACCACTTTCTCTATGATGGCCAAGTGAAGACCCGACTCAAACTAGCGGCATCTAGCAGCCTCACTCAACATCAGCTCTGAAGCATACCTCGCCAACTGAGTGAACCGACGCTAATATTCACTAATTGTCATCTCCCTCTGGGTGAGACTAAGGAACTCCCTCTGCTTCTACTGAATGTACACCTCAGACAGATATTTCTTCCTGTAAGCAGTAAGGAAGTCCTGCTATGCCAACCCTACTGATCTCACCTGACTCCCTGGCACAGTCTCCCACCAATGCAGAGCATCCCCCTGAAGCAGACTTGCAGCATATATAACCCTCTCATTATCCTCACACTCCATCTGATCCAAGACTTTCTCGGTCTTTCTCAACCAAGTCTCAGCTTCCTCAGGATCAGTGGTCCCATAGAAGTCCACTACTTCATACTTCCTCAACTTGTCAAACCGTCTCCCCTTCTTAGCAGGGGCTGAAGCAGAAGGCTGTGGCATCTGACCCATAGCCTGAACAAATGCCTGAGTAAATGCCTGAAATAACCTCGGATCTAGTGGAGGCACTTGCTCCGGCATAACTGGCGACTCCTGAGTCTGCGACAGAATGGGCTCACTACCTAGTCCTACAGAAGCCTCAGCATTTCCTGGGGCTACCGACTCATCAGCCCTCTCCTCTCTAGTCGACAACAAAAGTAGCAGCCTCGCAGAACTCCTCATGTCCTTCTACGAGGTGGCATCGTACTCCTTCAAATATAAACACTAAGGATTAGCTACATGGCAATCTGAATTCCTACATGTATGTATGATATGCATGTCACTTAATGCAATCAATCAATGCAACAAATAATCATATACCAACCAATTCATCCTACTATGCATTCTAAGCCGAGAACACAAAACTTAAAGCTCTGATACCAAACATGTTGGGCCCGAGTCCCGATTCCCTATCCCGAGGTTGCCACTTGGGGGCACCGGGTAGGGGCGCCCGAAGGAAGAATCAAAAGTGTGCGAAAAATCAAGGAATAGCAGCAGGAAAGAGGAGGCCTCGCCACGGCCTCAGATTGCTCGCCGCGATGAGCGCCCCAACTTTTGGACCCGTCCCCCACATCTTTGCGAAATCATACAACACATATACATTCTCATTCATACACAATCATTTTAACTATGATTCAAACACACCCATAAACAAAGGAACTTCTTGTCATAACAATCCGAAGAAATTAAACAAGCATTCTCAATATAGCACAATACATAACAAATCTTAAATCCAAAATACATGAGAACACTCCATGAAGATATGCTTGGAAGACTAACCAAAAGTACTAACTTAAAACAAAAGCTCCTAACTATCTTGGAGTTTTCGATGTCTTGCTAGGGTCAACGATCGTCTCGTTCTGCACCTGAGGAGTGGGAGACAATAGGGTGAGCTGCGAAGCTCAGTGGCATATACATTTATAGCCATTGGCAATGAGCCACACAAACAAGCATATACATATATATATACACAAGCATATGGCAAGACATCATTTAACAATTTATTTACAAACTCATAGCCATCAAGATATCATCACAAAAATATGCCATGTTTATGATGCATTCTTCCTAACAGATCAATGATGAGATGCACAACAAATAGCTCGAGAGTTCCGTGGAACTATACGGATAAACCAAAGTTTATACCATGAACTATACGAGTCCAATTTCTCAGGATCTCGTGGCCTCAAGCAGGCAGCCGGGAGAAGGCTATATGTCAACGTGCACGTGACTAACAATACGTTCCTCTCTCACCCAAACAAAGCACATAATCATTGTTTCATGCTCAATTGACTGTATCAAAAGCTTTCATACTATTCATGATCATCATGCTTCTTTATCTTTTCATTCATATAGAAATGCCATAATGCTTGTCAAGAAATAAATAATCACAATCTCAATTCATTGTTAATAATTCAAACCACACATACATACAAGCAGGCAAAGCATTTTGCCCATACACACAACAACCATAAATATATTACCCACCTAATATCGCTTGAGAATCCAACTCATTGTTGTCCTTCCTCTTGCAATTAGATCAGGTCGGCTTGATTTCCTATAACAAACCAAGTTTCCATTCAAACAATATTCAAAAGAAATATTCAAAAAGCTTGAAAATCAAAAGTAAAAGTACTAAAATTCTACATCCGACTTCCAACCCAATTTCCGAATCTTAGAGGCAAATTCCAAACTTCCTTTCTTCATAAAACTTGTAGCCCTACGGCTCTAGTCCACAACGAATCCGAAATCACCTCATTTGGACATCCACAGCAAAAGATATGTCCAAAATACCAAAACTCACTTATGCTAGAAACTGAGAGCTCGTCATGATTTAAACGACCCACGTCCGCCATGACGCAGATAAATTCAAGACGTCGCGACGCACACCTCTTCCTCAAGACGTCATGACGTGTGGGTCTGGAGAACATCTCCGAACCTGATTTTTCCAGCATTTTCCCACTCAATCCTTCCCTTTTGCAAATGCAACACTTCTAAACCTTAATTCATGTCTTATTCTTCATTCCTAACTCATTAACACCTTAAAAACAGTCACAAAATCAATAACCCCAGGATTCTAACCATTTTAGCCATAAACTTTACAACAACCGATTCTAACATCATTCCAAGCTATACGAGGGTTTAATCTAACCAAAACAAGAGGCAAAGAACTTAAACTTACCGAGAATTTGCTTCAATCTGTCGAAAATCTTTAGGAATCAAAAATCCTACTTTCTTCTCCTTCTTCCTCACCCACTGCAACTCTCCTCTCTTTTCCCCTTCACTTTTCCTTCTTTCCTTCTAATTCTTCCTCTTAAGTTTAAAGGGATGGACAATGACCAATTTGCCCCTCCTAGCAAAGCCTTAACCTCTCCAACTCAAGTGATCTTTCCAAAATGCCCTCAAATATTTTTACCCCTTATCATTCTCACTTACACCACATAATACTGTTGGATCCCGTATTCGGAACCCAACTACTTATACATATTCCCTCAATACGTACACATGATTCCTTATGAACTCTTATAACCTGCTATCAATATCCAATCTCTAATTCAAAATCCCGATATAATTTTTTTTCTTATTCATCTTAATTCCATTTTTATGAGTCTGTCTTAACCAAGAACTAAACGAAGAACGAAACAAAAGTAAATTCAACGAACGGAGGAAAAGCATACAGAAACGAAGAAACATACTGAAAACAAACTACGAAGCACATGAAAATCAAGACTAAAGAATTGTATCCAAGCAAATTACAAAGCAAATCAAGGCTCAAAATCGAAAGCAAAATATATTGAAACGAGTCGAATCGGATAACAAAGGATAGAAACAAACTAAACGGAAGCCAACGCAACTTGAACCGAAGGTATAAGGCGGAAGGAAACAAAACAAAAGCGAAACAAAAGCACATCGGTTTGAAAGGCATAGTGTATAAAGCGAACATCTTGAAGCATAATTCAAATAGGTAAATCAACAAGACAAATGTGAGGCTAATTCGACAAAATTCAATTAAGCTAACAATTGGACATTTTGCAAGGAAAGGTAGGACACTTGATGAGAAGTCACTGGTTCAATTTCGGTGAATCGGAGGCCAAACGAGAAAGTTATAAGAGAAAATGCAAATGACCAAAGGAATAGTAATTGACCATATGAATAGTAACCGCCAATTTCCGACCCTTATATCTTTTACCCAATTCGATCGGGATATATTATACCTCTTTTAAAGATATCAAGACCTCTACAATTTTCATGAGGGACGAAAATTTCAATTCCGCCTAAAGCGCGGAAAACCCATCCGAAGGTTCAGCCCAAAATTGCCCATGAATAGTAATTCGGGAAACCCAAATGCATAATGGGCAGCAAACTTAAAACGCTCATATCTTTTTCATCTTAAGTCGAAAACTAACCCATTTTATACCGTTTTAAAGTTCTTAACTTGCTCTATAACTTTCCAGAAGACCTCTTATTCCAATTCAATGGTTTCGGAGGTCTAAATTCTAAGCGAAGTTGCTTCCCAAATTTAAGAAAATTTAGACAGCACCTCCTCTAAAAATGCTCTAGCCAAATCCTAAATCGAAACCATCCAAGCTCCAAACCTGCACAAAACCACTTCAATCTTCCAATTCCTCACAATAACCAACTCCAAACATCCCAATAGCAACTCAATTGGCAGCAATCACAATCTTAGAATTCAATTCATTTCCAATTTCACAATTATACATTCTTAGGAAACTTTTACATTACCCTATACATTTGAAACTCCAAAACCTTACTAATTACATGGAATTAAATAAGTACAATGCTTTAAAGGGCTTCTAGCCCAATTACAATCAATCAAAAAAACAATATACAAAACACTTCAATGGCATCCTAAAGTCTAACTTCCTTGAACTTAACAAATAATCAATCAGACGGAGTTGCCCCAATCCCGATGCCAAACCTGTTTTCCACTCAAAACCTGTGGAGGAAATGGGGTGAGCACGACGGCTCCGTGGATAATACATTTATAATGGAATACAAGCAAAACCTTTTAAACTCTTTTAAAAACATTTTACACAAGAGAAATCCTTTTCAAAACGTATTTTTTTCAAACCTTTCCATGTATAAATCATGAAATTCGGATATGTACCACATAACACTCAATCACGCACTAATGCAATGCGCAACCAAATGGTTCGAGAGTCCCAGAAACAGGACGGACAACCCAAGGTTATATCAGAACAGACGAGTCCGATTTCGGATCTCGAGGCCCAAAGCGGCAAAGGGAGAAGGCTATAAGTCGACGTGCACGGACTATCGTGACGTTACTCTCTCACCCAAATAACACATATTATCGATATCGTGTGATCTTATAACATAATCGAAATCATATGATCTTAACAGTAGTCATATTTCAATCAATCAAATCACATAAACTCATGGAATGCTGAAATCATGGCAATTTATGAAACTTCTGTATCAAGAAAAACGGTGTAGCTCTTTATCAAATCATTTGAATCAATAATTCACTTTCTTTATTTTTCAAAAACAACTACTTGGCTCATAATTCACGTTATAAATATATTACCCACCTGAATTTCCTTGCTAGCATCTTGGATTGGTCCAATTGCCTTTCCTTTACTTCCCATGCCTTATTGGACCTTAATCAAGACATAAAATCCTAATTAACATAAGGTCCAAATGCTGAAATTTTTAAAAGAATAGAAAACATGCTTAAAACCTACCTAACTATGCCTATGCCATTCCTAAATTATAACTATCAAAACCCTTCTCAAATGCATCAAACTTTTCAACAATCTCATGCCTTAAAGACACCTCACCAAATCTAATTTTTCTTAAACTTTCAAACCCTTCTTCTTTCCTTTTTTTCCTTCAAGTCCTCACTTCACTTTTACAAGCACAATAATCCCAATTTCACATCAAATACCAATGCTGGAATTTGTATTAGGAATTGAACAACTTACATTGGACTTAATCTAACCTTCCCCAAACATGCTTTAACCATCATTTTAAAACAAGAAAAGCAAACTCTAACCATAAAACCCTAATTAACACAATATAACAATGCTGGAATTTGTTTTTCAAGAATGTAAAACTTGAATTTAAACTTACATAACTTCACTTATACCTTCATAAAAACTATAATCCCTCTCCAAACTAAGCAAAATCCCATCTTAGGAATAACAAAAGTCACAATTTCCTAAAAGATCAAGTGCTGGAATTTTTCAAGAAATGGAAACCCTTGACTTTAATCTAACCTAACCTTCCCTTTACTTCCTAATCACTCATCAAACCACCATGATCAAGCAAAAAGGCAAAATCTCACAACAAAACCTTTATTAACAAAAGAGACCATTGCTGGAAAATTTAAGAATGAGTGAAAACATGAAGTTCATTCATCTAACCTTAACCAAATCCTAATCCACCTTCAACTTCAACACTTATCTCCATAACTAACAACATTTGACAATCGTCTAACCGATAAAACCCATGAAAAATCAGATTTTTCGTCACTTTCTTAACTTTTCCTCTTTTCTTATTCTTTCATCATTAACTCTTCAAACTACCATCTTTAAGCATACAAACACAAATTCTATCAAAAACCATGAATTCAAAACAAGTAACAATGCTGGAATTTTATTACAACTTACAATTGAACTCACCTCAATTAAGTCATTAACATCAAAACTCATCTATAAACCAACAAAAAGTCGACAATCTTCTCACCTATATAAAACCCATGAAATCAGAATTTGGCTTCAATGAAAGATGAAACCATTTCCTTTCCTTATTCCTTCATGAATCTCTCTTCAAATCATCATTAAAAGCAACAAATCCTAACTAAAAAACGATCAATTTTTGAAATTATTCTCACCTTAGGAGGACCCATGAAATTATGATTTTCTCCTTCAACTCTTTCTCTTCCTCTTTCTTCTTCAAGAAACCTTGGAAATCCACTTGAAAAACCCATGAAAGATGTCTAACTATTTTCTTCTTCTTCTCTTCTTCTCCTCCTTCAACCAAACTCTCTCCTCTTTTTCTTTGGAATTTTCGTAACCCTCTCTCTAAAGCTTAACAAAAGTTTGTCTTAAACTAAAGAAAACCTAAGCTAAAACGATGAAGTTACTAACCTCCATGAATCACCTTCTCTTTCTTCTTTGTTCATGGCGAAAGTCTCCTTCTTGGTTTCTCCTTGGTGAAAGTCGAAGTTCCTCTCTTGATGCTTTTGGTGAAATGCTTTAGGAACTAACTTCCTAACTTAATAACCTAAGCTCAAAGTGACGTAGTTTCATCCTTCCCGACATCTTTTGTTTCTATTCATCTTCTTTTATTCTTTTGCTATATATCGTATTCCAGAAGCTTCAAGTGGCTTGTGTTTCATGCCACCTCATTAAAATGGGGAAAAACTATAATACCCTCATTTAACCAATCTTCCACCATTGCCCTCGCACAGATTTTAAAAAACTGATACCTTGCGTCCAGAATTTGAGCAGCTAAACGAAATAATTTGGGCAAACTTCCTTCTTGAAAATTGTTCCTCTTGATCTTACGAATCCAACGCCACTGACGCCGCTCAATTCGGATCTAAAACGAAGAAGTTATGGCGTAATTACTAACTGACCTGCACAAAATCCGAAACCGAACATTACGCGAATTTAATTCCAGAAATTAACAATCTTAGGGTTGAAATTAAATTTCGATCCCTTCATAATAGTTGTAGCCCTATGTCTTAACTTTATTTTCCTTAAGAATCAACTCAATCGGAGTTGTATAACTCCTGAAAATTGAAAATACTGAACCATGTTCAGAAAATTATCCAACTTATAACCTATAACCCATCTCTTACTTTGGTTCAATCAATCTCTTTCCATTTAATCTCCTAAAAATCATAATTCTTCATAAAAATGAGCGCAATTGTCTTAGGAATCCAACGCTTCGAGAATCAAATCAATCGGATGTCGGACGAAGGATTTATAACAAAAGATTACAAAAGGGTCGGAGTTCAAGCAAAATTTACAAGACCTTAAATACCCACTTATAACTGAATTTTTCAAACATCATATCTCTTAATCCCGAACTCGGAATTTGACGAATTTGGTGTCAATAAAAAGATCAAAGGAAGCTCTACAACTTCCCTGCAGAACCCAAAATCAAATTAGGTCTTAAAAGAGGTCATAACCTCAATCAAAGATTCTGTCCAAAATAGCCTTTCCTAACGACTTTCAATCTTTAATCGCTCATAACTCCTAGCCCCGATATCAAAAAATTGCAAACTTTATATCAATGGAAAGATAAAAATATCATCTAAAACTTTCATGAAGATCACTTATTCTAATTCAAACGAAATCCATACGACGAGAGGCCTCGAAGCATAGAACATACAACTTTATACTTAATAGCATTTTCAAAACAAAGCATATCTTTGGAAAATCATAACTCTCAATCCCGACATCGAAAAATAGCAAACTTTATGTCCACAAAAAGCTCTCGACATAATCTACGAGGTTCGTGTAGATCATTTTCTCAAATTTTTCCTAGATCAAAAGTCAACCCTCAAAGGTCAAAAAGTCAACTATTTCACAATTTCTCATATTTTCACACTTTCTCTTTTTACTTCTTGCTATTTAACTTCATTTAAATAAACTCATCCACTTTTGAATATTTCTTATTTTTACTCAAAAATCGGGGTCCAACAAATACTCACTTAAATCTCAAATTTTGACTAATACATCCAATTTAGTCAAACTAAGTCATAATCACACAATCAACATAATTCATGCTTAATAACATCAATAAAAGAAAATTTGGGGCCCAACAGACCAGGTTTAGGATTTGTGAAAGTTTTCAGAATAGGAATGGGTAAGGAGAGAATAAGTATATGGAATCTCACTTTTTCAGTAACTCCCCCTTAAAATCTCTTCTTCTTCTTCACTTTATTCTTTCTTTTCTTCTCCCTTTTCTTTTCCTTTTTCTTCTTCTTCTTCTCTAAGTCAAAAGCATTATGTTTTTGGATTGTTTCTTCTTTCTCATCTAAAAGGAATCACGATAATTTAGAGACAACATAGCAACAATCTTCCTTTTCCTATCTTCAAAGCTCTCTTGACTAGGTATTTATGAAGTTTGGAGCTTTGAGGAGATAGAAACAAGTTCGGTAGCAGTGTCTAGAGAACCTACCATTGGAGACAAAGATAAGGAATTTGAAGAAAAAATTTGTTCATGATGAGGGGTTTCACCATGGTTAGAAGTTGAAGCTAAAAATTTCTTCTATCCTTTTGATTTTGTTCTTGCCATTGTAAAAGATCTTAGTGAAGTTTGAGAGAGAAAAACAAGAGCCAATAAGAATGAAGAGAATTAGGGTGCAGAGAGAATAAATGGCGTAGATGAGAATGACAAAGACGAGATAAGTCTACTTAGGGTATACTATGTGATTCCTAAGCATTTATCTCGTGAGAGGATGAGTAGACGTATAGCCCAGAAGATGAAGTGTAATTGGTTGAGTATCTTCTGACAGACACATACGTAAAGTTGTCAAACAGCATATGCGTTTTTGAAAAAACTGATATGACGTCATAAATGACTCCCTATTTTTAGAACATATGTCACCAGGAATGTCAACCTAAGAGAAGCCTTCTAAAAAGAAGAGGAGCCTTCTAATCTAGAAGAAACCTACTATCCTAAGAGGAGGCCTCTAAACTAAGAGGGGCCTTCTAAACTCTAAGGATCCTACTAAACTAAGAGAGAATTTCTAGGGAATTAAAATAGAAGGAGCCTGTTAAACTAAATGCAAAGACAAGTAGTAGAGAATATTTATGCAAAATATTATCAGAGAGTTTGCATATACCAAACTCTTTTCTTAACACACAAAATATTTCCTCAGAGAATGGCTTGGTGAAAATGTGAGCTACTTGATTCTCAGTATTAACATAAGAAAGATCAATGGTTCCTTATAAAACATGATCTCTAAGAAAATGATGTTTGATTTCTATATCCTTAGTCCTAGAATGATGCATATGATTTTTAGAAAGATTTATAGTACTGGTATTATCACATAATATAGGAATATGAGAAAAGTTTAGAGAAAAATCATGTAGTTGATGCTTCTTCCTTAAGATTTAAGCACAACAACTAGCAGCTGCTATGTATTTCACTTTAGTCATTGAAAGTGATATACAATTTTACTTCTTGGAAAACCAAGATACTAGACATCCTCTAAGAAATTGATAGTGACCTCTTGTGCCTTTTCAATTGACTTTATTACCTGCATAATTTGCATCACAATACCCCATTATGTCAAATGAATTATTTTTGAATACCGTAATCCAAAATCTATAATTTTGCGGAGATATTGAAAGATTTTTTTGACTGCTTGAAGGCGACTTTCTTTTAGATTTGATTGAAAGCATGCACAAAAACACACACTAACCATAATATCTGGTCTTAAGCTTGTAAGATATAGTAGTGATATAATCATTGCTCTATACTTGTGTCATCCATAGCTTTGTTTTCTTCATTTTTATCAAGTTTAGTTCTAGTGTACATGGGAGTACCCATCAGTTTGGCATTCTCAAAATGACATTTCTTAATGAGTTCCTTTATGTATTTATCTTGGCTAATGAAGATTCCTTTTTTTTTATTTGTAGTACAAGAAAGAATGATAATTCTCCCATCATGCTCATTTCAAACTCTCCTTGCATTAATGCTAAAAATTATTCATAAAAATATGGATTAGTAGCACTAAATATTATGTCATCAACATATATTTGCATTATAAGTAAATCATTCTCCTTTCTCTTAAAAAATAAGGTTTTCTCAACCTTTCCTCTTTCAAAGTTATTCTTAAGCAGAAAGTTACTTAACCTCTCATACCATGCTTAAGGAGCCTACTTTAAACCATACTAAGCTTTGGTTAACTTCATCACGTAATTTGGATGATTTTCATCTTCAAAACCTTGGAGTCGCTTAACAAATATTTCTTCACTAATGTAACCATTTAAGAATGCACTTTTAATATTCATTTGGAACAACTTGAAGTTTTTATAGCATGTAAAGGCAAGAAAAATTCTAGTTGATTCCAATCTAGCAACAAGTGCATAAGTTTAATCAAAATCAATACCATTTTGTTAATTGTAACCTTGAGCTACAAATCTAATTTTGTTTCTTACCATCTTACCATTTTTTTTCAAGTTTGTTTCGAAATACTCACCAAGTTGGATGATTGACTTGTTTTAAGGATGAGGTACTAGATTCTAGAATTTGTTTTTTTCAAATTGATTCAGTTCTTCTTTCATGGCTAAAAACTAGTTTTCGTTAATAAGGGCCTCTTCAACGATCTTTCATCAGTAAGGGCCTCTTTAATGGTCAAATGTTCTTGAACGATGATCTTATTCTTAGACTTTTAGAGGGATCTCTCAGAATATATTGATATGTTTAATGGTCAAATGTTCTTGAACGATGATCTTATTCTTAGACTTTTAGAGGGATCTCTCAGAATATATTGATATGTTCTAAGACCTCTCCATTCTCTCGGTGTCTTTCATTGCTTAGACTCCTGTAGAGATGTAAGGAACTTGTTCTGTTTTAGTTTCAGAGAGGCCTTCTTGATTTTGTAATTTTGAAGGTATTATATGTGTAGTTTGATTCTTCGATGTAGTTTTAGGTACCAAAGGATGCTCTTCATCATCTGAGTCAGTTGTTGTTGTCAAAGGTAGCGCTTTATTAACTACTATATGTAGCGATTCTTCTATCTGCTTTGTTCTTTTATTATATACTTTGAATCCTTTACTACCGATAAGATAGCTTCATCTAATTTTGCATCGAATTTTCCAAGGTTGTCTTTTCCTTTGTTTAGAACAAAACACTTAAAGCCAAATGCTCGAAAGTAAGGAACATTTGGTTTTCTTCCTTTCCACAACTTATAGGGGGTCTTTTTCAGAATACGTCTTATAAGACATCTGTTAAGTACATAACATGTTGTGGATACTACTTCTGCCAATATTTTTGAGGTAGTACACTTTCACAAAACATGATCCCGACCATATTAACCAAAGTTCTGTTCTTTCTCTCTACAACTCCATTTTGCTGAGCCATTTTTAGATAAAAGAAGTTGTGAGTTATACCATTGTTGTCAAGAATTCTTCAAACTTTCTGTTATCACTTATCAAATTCTCCTCCATGATCGCTTCGAATTGAAGTGATGCAGTCCCTTTTTTCTATCTAAATGTATTTGCAAAACTTCTCAAACACTTCAAAGGCATCATCCTTATTTGTTAAGAAATAAACCTATGTAAATTAGAGTAATCATCTACTATAACAAAACTGTAATATTTACCACTAGAAATTTGAGTCCTAGTAGGACCGAATAAATCCATATGCACAAGTTCAAGTGATTGGTTACTAGACACAATAATTTTAGGAGGAAAACTACTTCTGACTTGTTTACCTTTTAAAAAAGCCTCACAAACCTGATTGCTTTTGAACCTTAAAGTTGATAGTCCTCTTACTAACCCATGTTTGGAAAATTTTGATAAAATGTTCAAGTTGACATATCCAAATCTTCTGTGCTAGATTAACGAAACATTTTATAGAGAAACAAAACACTTTAACAATTTGTGAGGACGTGTCTTCCAGTTGAGCACAATATATATTTTGATTTCTACAACTAACAAAGACAATATTAGCATTATGAATATCAATAAGTTCACAATGAGATGCATATAAATTGACTTTGTAACCCTTGTTATATAGCTAACTCACACTTAATAGGTTATATTTGAAACCATCAACAATGAGGACGTTATTTGTAGAGGTTAAGTCAAAATCACCAATCTTACCAATTCCAGTGACCTTTTCTTTAATTTTGTCTACAAAGACAACATTACCTCTGTCTTTTTTTTCAATATAGTTGAAGTGTGATGTTTCACCTATCATGTGTCTTGAGCAGCCATTATCAACTATCCACTGATTCTCCCTTATCTCCGTTTTGAAACATACATGCAGAAAGCATTATTTCATTTTGGGTACCCAAATTTTTTTAGGTTCTTTTGAGTTAGTAATTTGATCTTTCGGTCTCCAAACATACATTTGAGATAATTTATTTTTATGAAAATTGCAAGAATGGCTAATATGACAATGTTTACCACAGTAATGGCACAAAACACATGAATAATAATTGCTATGGCTTTTGCCACTTAGCAGGTTCCTACTATTTTGGCTATAATTGCTGTTGGATTTAACAAAATGGTTCTTGTATGACTTGATATTGTTATTTTCATTGTATCCTATTCCAACATTACCAAAAATGCATTTACCACTATTAAGCAACACATCAAGTTTCTTCCTTCCATCAACGAAATTTTTTAGATCTTTTTCTAGAGTTAAGATCTTTACAACACTTTTCTCCTTTTCAAGTTCTAAGGCAGCAACATTTTCTTTTGACTGTCTTACCTTTCTTCCAGTACTTCCTTTTCAGAAACCTTTTGCTTATAGTCAACCTTAAGAGATATATTCCTCGTCACCAAATTCTCATTCTTAGATTCCAATGATTTAATCTTACTCTTCATAGATGCATCATTGTTTTTGGACTTCTCAACTTTTTTGAAATACTTCACTATCAACCTTTTATACTGATCATATAATTTATTATATGCATTTTTCAATTCATCAACTTCAAAACTAGACTTAAAATAATATACCTCATCAACTCCTAATTGATCGATGATTTCTGCAAGTGCACAAAATCATCCTAGTATCCACACAGCGAATATTCTAAAGTCGTCTCCCTCAATGACCAATTCATTCACCGGTCAAATTAACTCTAATTAATTTCATGTTATCGACAGAAAGTTATAAAAGTGATTGGAGTTGGGTGATTAATAATTTGTAAGTTATAACAAGATATTAGAAAAAGGATCGATTTAAGGATTTAGAAATAAGGGTAGGGGTTCACCCACTCAAAAGGATGATTTGCACAATATGAAATTAGTTGAATGTTAGGCTATGAAAACAGTTGCACTACTTTACCTATATCTTTTCTCAAAGCACACAAGAGCATTCAGCTAGAGAAACACCATTTCTCAATGTATGAATTCACTAACCAAATCCATTAAGAACAAGTAACCTCAAGCTCTCACCCTAGCTTAGGTTATCTCTAACTCTAAATCCAAGGTGCTCATCTTCCTAGAGCATGAATCATGGTTCACTCTTCAGTATATCCTATGATTCCTAAGTTTGCATCTATGGAGATCAAGCATAGAGACAATAATGAAGTTCAAAGAAGATGAACATAGCCCAGAAAATTTCATTAAACATTCAACTATCCATATCATGCAAAGCATCCTTCAAATAGGCTACATCCCTCACCCTAAATGAGGTTTAGTTCCTGAACATTGCAAAAAAAATCATACACATAAGGATGCTCAACATTAAGAAAGATTAGAGAGAGAAAATAGCAAAAACACAAGAGTGACAGCTCCAAATCCTTAGGTGAATCCCCAAAATTCCCTATCTCCCTCTTATTTTGTGCCTCCCAGATGTAGTAACCTCATTTTCAATGTCTAGCCTCCTTTTTTAGGTCTGAACAGTGAGTATTTATAGTCCTCTTGTCCCAAGAAACCTAATTTTTTAAAACAGGGGGAGTGCTGGCCATAGATGTCCGTTAAACAAACATGCATGTCCATTTAACTGACATGGCTCATTCCAGCAATTTCACACCTTTGACCTTCCATTTGACATAATTTCTTCTCGGAGTCTTCTCGGAAGTTGCAGAGCTTGGAATTCTCCTTGCAATCGTCCTTAAGTGGCTTTGATCCGGCATCCACAAGGAAACTTATTCCCTTTTTTCCCTAAAATCTACCATTTGTATCTATCAAGCAATACAATCAGAGTGTGACAGAATTACTGAATAAAACTTCAAATTCACAGAGAAATAAGTCAAATTAAATCCAAATCATCCTAAAATCATCTACGACAAATTTGACTTATCAAATTCGCCCACACTTAAGTTATTGCTTGTCCCCAAGCAACCAACAGAAACTCACTATCAAAACCTAAACAGAGCTATTGATTCCACTTTCGTAGGTGCACGGTGACATTTAGCCTATGTCACAAGCCTTTGAACCACTATGTGTCCATAATGGAGGAGTTATAGTCTCGTGAGGGTTTACTTAAAACAAATGGCACCCACAAACATTTCTTTTTCATCATTCCACACCTAATCATCACCATAGTTCATTCCAATAAGTCGAATGCATTATAAGTAGGAATTGGACTTGGAAGTAAGATCACATAATACCTCATAATTTTGATCACACTTCAGTAACAATGAGATTCCATAATGATTCAATCAATCAAAATCACGTGTTAAGAATGAAGTCTCTCATGCAGTGTTTATGTTCGCACAAAAAGTGTTTAGGGGTTACTCTCAATCATCTTCCCATGCATGTCACTTACCATAAGCTTGCATTTTATCTGCTTCTCCACTACTCCCATCTATGGCATGTCCCTAAATCAAAAAGGTCTTTAATTCTTAGGTTGCAATGGGGCCATGGGTGAAGTGGGTTATGAACAAAGGGATAGGAATTCAAATATTCAACAATTAGTAGAGCCGACTTCACAATCCCTACCTTTACATTAGATCATGGAACTCAACCAATTCTATTGTTACGGTTTTTTTTAAGATGAACATAGCTACTTTTCGCATGCTTTTTGACTTGTTATGCTCAATTACCCCCACACTTCTTCCTTTGTATCCTTCTCAAAAGAGGTAGTGACTGTACAACTTTGATAGCTCTACTAACCATTGAACAAGGGTAAACTTGTTTTCCTTAGTTTAAGGTTCTTTGGAGTAGTAGGTTTACAAAGAACATGGCTCAACTACAATCACTAAGCTCAAGGGGTTCACTAGGGGATTGATATATAGGAAGGGTCAGCTATTTGGCTCAAGCTCATTCGTAATGCCTTTTATCATTTCCAAGACATACCATAGTAGGAATATGTAACCTTGAAGAGATGTGATGCAAGTTCTAGAAGTGGGCATACATGGAAGAGAAAATCATATCACTCACAAGAAAATAGGATTGAGTGCAATCCTTTAGGCTCAATTTAGCTCACTTGGCTATGTTTTCTCATTCCATATCACAATCATTCAACCAATTTGACATTACACATCCCATTGTGACAAGATATGCAATCCACATTAATCATATTATGTGTCCTACTCAAAGCCAATCTCATCTATAATGCAATTAACTCATGGAATGAAAGTATAATGACAATTAGATATAAAAGATGTTAAAATTAGACAAATAGACAATCTAAAACCCAAATTCCCCCCACACTTAAAAGTCACATTGTCCTCAATGACATAAAAATGAACCATTAAAACAAAGTAGTTAACGAAAAGCAAGGCAGAGGTGAGGGAACCCCCTGAAAAGTGTAGTGTCCACTAAGTATTGCCCACGGACACCTCAATCATAAACTTATTATTTTTATTCTTATGGTACCAAGCCTCACATTGCTCATTGATGAATATCGGCGATTCGGGGATCAGTTCCTCCTTAACCAAATTTTTATTCTTATGGTACCAAGCCTCACATTGCCCAGCATTCTTCCTTGTCGTTTGCTTAAATCGCAACATGATAGAATAATCCAAATTTAATGTCAGCAAGCCACACTAAAAGAATTATCGATTCAATCACAACCTACCCTCTGCAGTCCCAAGCAGTGGTCAAAACCAATTCCAATCAACCTTAAAAGGTAATGCACTCTCAATCTCCGTCAACAATTCACCTCAAAGTTCAATACCCATGCAATTCAAATGAGCAATTAGTGGGCAAAATCACCATTCACAAGCACTTCAGCATCTTAGACTTCCAAAAGCAACGTTTACTTCTCCATGTAAATGGGTAACCCTAATCTCAACAAAATCTCTTACCTGACCTAAGTTCTTGCAACCCAACTTCAAGATAGGGGAGAAGAAGGTGGAAGGTGCCGGCGTCCAGAGAAAAAGAGGGAGAGAGTGAGAGTGCGGGAAAGGAAGAAGGGTTTCAAATTAAAATCCGACGATGTCCGTTAAACAGACATGTGTGTCCGTTTAACGGGCAGTTACGGGTGAAATTGTGTATATGGAGCTTCTGTGTCCGCTAAACGGATATGGTTGTCCATTTAATGGGCCTTCATGGGTTAAATGGTGTATTGAAGGCAACCAATGTCCGTTAAACAGACATACGCATTTTTTTTCAAAATTTTTCCCTCTTTTCCTTCTTTCCTTCTGTCCTTTGTAAGATTTCCTACGGCTATATGCATCATGTGCAAGTGCAAAACTTGGCAGAACATCAACATATTATTGACAAGAATTGTCACTTACCTTTTTCCATACTTAATTCAAGTCTCACCACTAAGTTTTGGGAATGTTCAGACCCCACCATTCCTCATGCTGCTTGAGAATGCCTCTGAAGTGATTCGCAAAACTCATCCCTTAATACACATGCAGAATTAAACACGACGAATTGAAGATACCATAAGATAAAAGTGAACTCAACAACAAAACAAAACAAAACAAAAAGAAGTAACAAAACAAGAGTTAGAAATATTGGGTTGCCTCCCAACAAGCGCTAAATTTAGAGTCCTTAGCTAGACTCGGCCATGTGGTCATCAACCTTGAAATGTGATGGTGGAAATGCATCCCACCGTTTCTCCCTCGAAATAGTGCTTAAGTATTTGCCCATTGACCACAAAGGGCTCTTGATCATCCCGCCTAATTTCCACTGCTCCGTGGGGATATATCCTTGTTATTACGAACGGCCCCGATGTAAGTGATAAGTCGACTTGTACCATGTGTAAGTCGACTTACACATGTTCGGTACCGATAAGTCGACTTGTTCATTGGATAAGTCGACTTGTTCAAGGTCGGTACTGTTTATTTGTGCCCTAAAGGCAATCCCCTTTAGCGCATTTTATTCAAAGTCGTGTGCAGACTTTATGAATAAATAAAGAAAAGGCATTATTCATTAATTTGATATTCATAAACATTGTTTATGAATTGATTTGATCTTTAATCAAATTAATGAAGTCCATGATATATGACATAGCATGAAGGAAATTATGATGTGATCATACTACCGAGATTCCTATCATGTGCAATTATGTCAAGATTCTAAATTCTCCTAGTCATAGGATTAATGAGATCGACATCATTAATCGGATAGACTAGCACATGTCATATTCCTTGATTGGATCAAGCAGTGGATCTCAGAAATTGTAAATATGAGATATTTAGAATTGACATGTGGATGCTTACTAGCGGTAGTAAGTTCATTGGATGACTTGCCATGAGATCATCACATGGATATCTTATCTAAGTGTCAGTGATAATCTCATCATAGCAATGGTGCAAGTATCCTTAGACTTAAGGTACTCAAGGATATCTTGGATCTCGATCCTGCTTTGACTCCATTCCTTGTTGCCTTCCAGAGGTAACTCATAGGGTGGTGCTTGGGTACAGCTTGAGGTATTCAAGATAATTGAGTAGCCAATAAAGGATTCACCACTGGATTAGCGAAGAGATACCCATGGCCTCTTGTCGGGATCATTATTAAGGTCAAAGCATGTATGTCATGAAGAGTGTCTTCATTGACATATAAAGTAATGAGTCCTGTGACGAGAACCGATATCACTGGGCTAGACTCGGTCTAGTGAGAGTTGACACTTTGACCATACTCATAACCAAGTGGGGTATAGGATGGTGAAAGGACGAATTGCACGGTAATTGTCTATGGAAGGGTTTGTGATCTGGTTCGTGATGAATACATCAAACCGATTACTTTCCGATCAATTGGGGTCATGATGTGTTGCTAGATACCGCCATGACTTGCTCAGATTAATTGTTAATCTAAGTGGCCAACATAACCGGAACCTAAAGGGTCACACGATAAGAGTGATTTAGAGAATCAGAAATAGTAATTGGACGAGTTCTAATTATGGAGAGCATTAGATTAAATGGATCCCAATGGATTGGGATATGTCCCGATGAGATCGCGACATCGATATTGCTAAGAAAGGTTTAGAGTCGTTTCAAAGACAGGGCCCAAGAGGTTGGTAGGACCGACCCCAGTTGGACTGGACCTTAGCAAATATATTCTAATTAATTAATTAAATAAATAAATAATTAATTATTATATATATATATGCATGTGATGTTCGTTGGTTAAATGGAGAAGAGATAAGAACTTTGAAAAGTCAAAGTTACTTAGTTTATTCATTAAAGAATAAATGGCTAATACACTTCCACTTGTCACAAGCTTATGGTTACATTTTAAGTGTTAAAATATAACCCTAATAAGCTTGTTTTGAAGTAGTAGTCGACGGCAGCTCCTTGGAAAAAAGAAGAATGAAGCTTGAAATGTTTAAGTGAAAAGTTGAAAAGGGTTTTTCAATTTCTTCTTCTCTCACAAGCCACCATCGATTTCTCTCTTCTCCAAGCTTTGTCCAACGTCAGTCTGAAGCTCTCCAGGACAAAGGTAGGGTCTAGCAGCCTTTAATCTATTCTAGCTATTCCCGGGTCAAAGGGTTTGATCCGGTTAGATTTTCTGATCTCTGCGTGGATCACCTTTAGAGATAGTCTCTTTTGGCTATTTAGGTTGATGTCTTCATACCGATACCTGGATCTTGGGTTTCGGGAAAGTCCCGGGAACAAAAATTTTTGTTTGCCGCTGTCGGTACATGTGATGTACCTCCCGGGATTTTCCTACAGTGGTATCAGAGCGTCTGGTATCGTGTATGCAGCTATAACCTAAGCGAGATCAGAAATCCTAATGGAATTTTCTGTTGATGCATGCTATCTGTTCAGATTTTGAATTTATATTGTGATATGTTTTTCGAAATTTTTCTGCCCAGGATTGTTCATAACATGTTATATAATATTTCTATGAATTTTCAGAATTTATTGATTTGATTTGATATAGTTTTGCTAATTAATTCCCTAAGGTTACAGATGCTGTTTTGTGAAACGATTCTGGAACAGGCATGAGTATAAAATCGAGAATAAATTCTAGAAAAATGGTTTTTCGGATTTTTCTTCACCTACATGTCTCTAAGATGTTGGTGAATGTCTGTGAGCATGGAAATTTTATTTCAAGGTGATTGGATATTTATTCACGAATTTATTCTATGCTGTTGGGAATTGCTGTGCTGAAGAACACAGATTTTGAATCGGTTTTGTTATTTAGGTTGACTGAGTTTTTGATGGCCTAAAATCCTGAAACAATTCATGTAGCATTTTCTGAACATTTAGTAACCTATATAATTTTCTAATGATTTATTGAAATTGTTTCATTGATCATTTTAAGCAATGTACAGAACTGGACAGTTTTGGTGAAAATTGTTGGGACTGTTTTGCTTGGCTTGATTGAGTGTGCTTTTTCAGTTCCAATGCCTTGCACCATTTTTAATGTGATTAAAAATGTGTTATCTTGATGTAGTATGATTTCCAAACTGAATTTCTTGAAGTTGTTTATCCTAGAATTTTCGGATGCCTAATTGATCACATTAGCGTCTCGTTAGTATATTGCATTATCTTGTTTGTTTTGACCGTCATATTTTTATGGCATGTGCTGAAGTAAATTTGATAATGTATGTGCTAGCTAGAGATGCTTAGGATGATAATTTGGGTGTTCCTAAATTGTTTGGAAATTAATGAGTTTTGACTCATTTCAAGCTTTTCATATAGTTTGACTATTTAAGGCTTTCATGGTTCAATGAATTGTTCATTGATACATCAAATTTACAGATATTACCCTAGGTATGATGGTGTTGAGAATTGGAATTGTATTGATTGAGGAATTAGCCGATTAGAGATTTTAGCAAATTTTCCTGAATAAGTCGACTTATATATGGAATAAGTCGACTTGTTCAAGGTTTTTGGATAAGTCGACTTGTGTATAGAATAAGTCGACTTGTTCAAGATCTCAGTATAAGTCGACTTGTAGCACCTTGTAAGCCGACTTGTACATGGGCAGGTGAAATAAGTCGACTTGTGTGTGGGCAGAAGCATAAGGCGACTTGCATTTGATGAAAGTCGACTTATGGCATGCTCAGGTTGGATGATGGATGATTATAAGGATTGATTCAATTGGATTGATGAAACATAAATCATTCCATATAGTCCTGGCGACTATGATCCTTCAGCTTGGAGTCTAAAGTTTCTAAATCCCTCCTCGGTATATGAAAACTAACGTCTTCCATTAATATGGTAAGAACCAGAGTTCTTATAGAGATGGGTTGTTGGGTAAACCCAAGCTCGCTTTATACGAATATGTTCGAACCATGAAAATAAGATTTTCGGATTAATGGGTCGGTTTTCACTAGAAGCGTTGGTTTGTTGAGTAAACTCAAGGTCAACGTGGACAGAGGCGAAATTGGGTAGCATACATTAGATGTATGAGCATCAAAGAGTTGATACCCAATGTAAGTGCACATCAACAAGTTGATAAGATCGATCGATAGTTGTGTCTAAGATGTAATTGGTATATCTGATACCTCCCGAGACATAAGGTGGCTTGTTGGGTAAACCCAAGGTCATTCTTAATGTCGGTTATCGATGATACAATTGGTATGACCGATACCTACCGATTGACCTAAGTTGT
Organism: Erythroxylum novogranatense; assembly: GCA_029891385.1. Classification (NCBI taxonomy): domain Eukaryota; kingdom Viridiplantae; phylum Streptophyta; class Magnoliopsida; order Malpighiales; family Erythroxylaceae; genus Erythroxylum; species Erythroxylum novogranatense. Next base: position 53,966,401 of record CM057235.1, on the reverse strand, counting down.
GGCTTGTTGGGCAAACCCAAGGTCACTCTTAGCAATGTCTGATATCGACCCACTAGACATTATGTCACTTTGTTTCTCGGATTCGTAAAGAGGGTTATGGATTCTAGGAAACTAGTGGAGCCATATGCATATCATGCAAGTCCTTATGATCATGCAGCAATTCTATCCTATCATTCCTTCTCTCTATCGCGTTTAGGTTGATTGAAGAAGTTGTTCAGGGTGAATTTTCGCTCTCTATTCTGGACCGATTTTCTTGATTGGTCGAGGACTCGAGAATTGTTCTCGATCCGAGGAACTGGATACGCCCTAGATGTTCCACTTCCAGATGCACTTCTTTGTCGATGCTTCGATGAGGATCAAAAGCATATCGTAAGCATCTAAAGGACAGTGACATGACTACTTGCATTATGCTTGCCTCGATGTCACCAGAGCGCAGAAAAGACGAGTCCATGGATGCTCACACTATAGTATTTCATCTTAGGGAGCTATTTGATGAGCAAGCTCGATGCGAAAGGTTCGAGACCTCAAGGCTTCTTCTTCACCATTAAAGATGGCTCCAGGATATCGCATGCAAGATGCCACAAGATGAATGGCTATATAGAGATTGGCTGTCTTAGGATTTGTAATGGATTATGAGTTAAGTATAGACTTGATTACGGTTGGATTGTCGACGGTTTTCACGATTCGTGTTAAACTATCGATGAACCAAATATTCACAACAATTCTGAGTGATCAATCGCTTTCAAGACAACCGAAGCAGCTATCAAGAAGGATAGCAAGCAAGTGCTAGTGGTGGATGCTTCTTCTTCTGGTCCAAAGAAGAAAAGAGCCAAGAAACCAAATGGAAGTGCCATCAAGGAAAAACCAAAGCGCCCCAAAAGGATTTTGCTTTCATGTGGCAAGATCGCCACCGGAGGCTAAATCAGAAAGTCTATCTGGAGTTCCTGAAGCAGAAGAAGGCATCAAATGCCTCTACTCCTTCAAATATGTTTGTCATTGAGGTTAATACTGTTTCTGATCAAAACATATGGGTATTTGATACCGGTTGTGGCTCATACATATGAAATGATATGCAAGGCCTCAGGGACCATGAGTAGACAGCTCATAAAAGGAGAACTAGACCTTTGTGTAGGTAATGGAGCAAGAGTTGCTACATTAGCCGTGAGACACTTATGTCTTGTTACTCCCTAGTGGGCTTATATTCAAATTGGATGATTGTCATTTTGTACTGCTTTAACAAAGAACATATTATGTCTGCTTTGTTTCAATAGAGCTGGTTTCCATTGGACTTTTAGTAGCAATGGTTGTTCTATTAGTTCGAATGGAATGCTCTATGGTACTCGTACATTATGCAATGGAATTGACATATGAGATATGTCATATCCAATTATAAATGTCAATGACGGAAAGACATAATCGAGATAATTTAAAATCAACTTACTTATGGCATTGTCATTGGCCATATAAATGAGACACGATCGCTAAGCTCCATAAGAGTGGATGTTTAGGGTCATTTGATTATGAATCATATGACACATGCGAATCTTGTTTATTAGGCAAGATGACTAAGTTATCCTTTAAAGGAAAGGGTGAACGAGTGAATGGAATATTAGACCTAATACATTCGGATGTATGCGGTCCGATGTCCATCCATGCTAGAAGTGGTTGTCGTTACTTCATTACCTTTATCGATGATTATTCTCGATATGGGTACCTGTATCTGATGAGATACAAATCTGAAGCATTTGAATAGTTCAAATAATTCAGAAATGAAGTAGAAAACTAACTTGGTAAAAGTATGAATACATTACGATCTGATCGTGGTGGAAAATGCTTAGACCAATAGTTTTTGATTATCTCAGAGATAATGGGATTTTATCTCAGTATACTCCACCTTACACGCCGCAAAGACAATGGTGTGGTTGAAAGGAGAAATCGAACCTTGTTAGACATGGTGCGATTGATGATAGGTTTTGCGCGATTTTGGGAATATCGCCAAGGCATTGCTTACTTGCTAAACAGAGTTCCATTAAAGACGATTGTTGTTACTCCATATGAGATGTGGACTAACTGAAAGCCCTATCTTTCTCATCTGAAAGTTTGGGATTGTCCTGCTTACGTGAAGCGGACACAGTCAGATACATTTGATGTAAAAGCTGACAAGTGTTTGTTCGTGGAATATCAATTCTACCTTGCTTAGGAACAAAAGTTGTTTGTTTCCAAGCATGCTGTTTTCTTAAAGAAAGAGTTTCTTTTACAAGAGGACAGTGGGAGCAAAGTTGAACTTGGAGAAGTTCAAGATGCTCGAACAAACATAGATCAAATGCCTGAACCTGAAACTGTCACTCATATAGATGAGGTAACAGTTCAACCTTCTATTACACAAGAATTTCGTAGGTCATGTAGGATACGCTCTATTCCTGAGAGATATGGATTTCTCGTGGGGAACAGAATATGAGATGATGCGCCTACTACCTATGAACAGGTTCTGAAAAGTTCAGAGTCTGAAAAATGGCTTTGTGCCATGAAATCTGAAATGGATTCCATGTATGAAAACCAAGTATGGACTTTGGTTGTTACACCTGAAGGGATAAAACCCACAGGGCGCAAAGGAGTTTTCAGAAGAAAACCAACATGGATGGTAATGTGATTACTTATAAAGCAAGGCTTGTGGCCAAAGGATTTCGTCAAAGACAAGTAGTTGACTATGACGAGACCTTCAGTCCCGTAGCAATGCTTAAATCCATTAGGATACTCCTAGCCATTGCCACTCATTATGATTATGAGATATGGCAAATGGATGTGAAGACAGCTTTCCTGAATGGAAATCTTCCCGAGGATGTGTATATGACACAACCAGAGGACTTCACCTCCTATAATGGCGAAATGGTATGCAAGCTTCAGAATTCCATGTATGGATTGAAGCAAGCATCCAGAAGTTGGATTATCCGTTTTGATGAGTCAATCAAAGAGTTTGATTTCTCACAAAATCCGGATGATCATTGTGTGTATAAGAAGGTTAATGGGACTGCAATCGTATTCCTTGTGTTGTATGTAGATGACATACTGTAACTAGGAAACGATGTCTCTATGCTGCAATCAGTTAAAATTTGGTTGTCCAATCAATTTGCGATGAAAGACCTTAGTGAAGCAACTTATATCCTAGGGATATCGATTTATAGAGATAAATCAAAAGGTTGCTTGGTCTTTCACAATCATCGTACATAGATGAGATCCTAAAGAGGTTTAGCATGGAACAATGCTATGTACGAGGCCCGATGTATCGTATGCTCTAAGTGTTAAAGCAGATACCAATCGGATCTGGTGAGGGTCATTGGGTGGTGTCAAGAATATCCTCAAGTACTTGCGAAGCACTAAGGATGTTTTCTTGATCTATGGAGATGGAAATCTCCAAGTGAGCGGGCATTTAGATGCAAGTATTTAATCTGATAAGGATAATTTTGAATCACAATCAGGTTATATACATTCAAATTGAATAGCGTGGCGGTCAGTTGGAAAAGTTCCAAACAAAAGAGGGCTGCTGATTCATCAACCGAGGCAGAGTACATTGCCGCATGAGATGCGCAAAGGAAGTGGTTTGGATCAAGAAGTTCATTACTGAATTTGATCTGGTCCCTAGCTGTGATGGGCCCATAGGATTGTATTGTGATACAATGGGGCTAGTTCGCAGGCAAAGGAACCAAGGTCTTATCGACGATCCGAACTCATACTTCGCCGATTCGGGAGATCATTAGTCGAGATGATATCCTGATAGAGAGAATTCCCACAGAGCAAAGTGTTGCTGTTCCGTTGACAAAGCCATTGTCACAGGAGAATTGTGATTCTCATGGACTTGCTTATGGTATTAGATACTAAGGCGATTGGCTTTAGGTCAAGTGGGAGATTTGTAAGTGATAAGTCGACTTGTACCACGTGTAAGTCGACTTACATGTTCGATATCGATAAGTCGACTTGTTCATTGGATAAGTCGACTTGTTCAAATCGATCGTTTATTTGTCCCCTAAAGGCAATCCCTTTAGCGCTTTTTATTCAAAGTCGTGCAGTGACTTTATGAATAAATAAAGAAAAGACATTATTCATTAATTTGATATTCATAAACATTGTTTATGAATTGATTTGATCTTTAATCAAATTAATGAAGTCCATGATATATGACATAGCATGAAGGAAATTATGATGTGATCATACTACTGAGATTCCTATCATGTGCAATTATGTCAAGATTCAAATTCTCCTAGTCATAGGATTAATGAGACCGACATCATTAATCCGGATAGACTAGCACATGTCATATTCCTTGATTGGATCAGCAAAGGATCTCGTAAACCGTAAATATGAGATATTTAGAATTGACATGTGGATGCTTACTAGCGGTAGTAAGTTCATTGGATGACCCGCCATGAGATCATCACATGGATATCTTATCTAAGTGTCGTTGATAATCTCATCATAGCAATGGTGCAAGTATCCTTAGACTTGAGGTACTCAAGGATATCTTGATCTTGATCCGTGCTTTGACTCCATTCCTTGTTGCCTTCGGAGGTAACTCATAGGGTGGTGCTTGGGTACGACTTGAGGTATTCAAGATAATTGAGTAGCCAATAAAGGATTCACCACTTCGGATTAGCGTAAGAGATACCCATGGCCTCTTGTCGGATCATTACTAAGGTGGAAGATGTATGTCATGAAGAGTGTCTTCATTGACATATAAAGTAATGAGTCCCGTGATGAGAACTGATATCACTTGGGCTAGACTCGGTCTAGTGAGAGTTGACACTTTGACCATACTCATAACCAAGTGGGGTATAGGATGGTGAAAGGACGAATTGCACAGAATTGTCATGGAAGGGTTTGTGATCCGTTCGTGATGAATACATCAAACCGATTACTTTCCGGTCAATTGGGGTCATGATGTGTTGCTAGATATCGCTTCATGACTTGCTCAGATTAATTGTTAATCTAAGTGGCCAACATAACCGGAACCTAAAGGGTCACACGATAAGAGTGATTCGAGAATCGTAAAATAGTAATTGGACGAGTTCCAATTATGGAGAGCATTAGGATTAAATGGATCCCAATGGGATTGGGATATGTCCCGATGAGATCGCGACATCGATATTGCTAAGAAAGGTTTCCTGAGTCGTTTCAAAGACCGGGCCCAAGAGGTTTCGGTAGGGTGACCCATTGGATCGACCTTAGCAAATATATTCTAATTAATTAATTAAATAAATAATTAATTAATTATTATATATATATATGCATGTGATGTTCGTTGGTTAAATGGAGAAGAGATAAGAACTTTGAAAAGTCAAAGTTACTTAGTTTATTCATTAAAGAATAAATGGCTAATACACTTCCACTTGTCACAAGCTTATGGTTACATTTTAAGTGTTAAAATATAACCCTAATAAGCTTGTTTTGAAGTAGTAGTCGACGGCAGCCTTGGAAAAAGAAGAATGAAGCTTGAAATGTTTAAGTGAAAAGTTGAAAAGGGTTTTCAATTTCTTCTTCTCACAAGCCACCTTCGATTTCTCTCTTCTCCAAGCTTTGTCCAACGTCACCGAAGCTCTCCAGATGTAGGTAGGGTCTAGCACCTTTAATCTGTTCTAGCTATTCCCGGTCAAAGGGTTTGATCCGGTTAGATTTTCGATCTCTCGTGGATCACCTTTAGAGATAGTCTCTTTGGCTATTTAGGTTGATGTCTTCATACCGATACGGATCTGGTTTTCGGAAAGTCCTGTGAACAAAAGTTTTTTTCCGCTGCCGGTACATGTGATGTACCTCCCGGGATTTTCCTACACCCGACCATCTAGATCGTAGTTTTCCCGGAAATAGTTTCAGGAGAAGTTGAATTCTCTCCACAAGATACGCTTGTCATAGAAAGCCTTGGTTCTCTCCTTGTAAATACGAGCCTTCTCGAAAGCATCAAGACAGAATTCATCCAACTTATTCAGCTCCAATAACTTTCTTTGCCCTACTTTTTTGAGATCAAAATTTAGCTTCCGAATTGCCCATAATGCTTTGTGTTCAATTTCAACTGGGAGATGGCAGGATTGCCCATAAGTCTCGGTAACGTCTGCGGGGTGACATTCCAACTGCGCCTCTAATTAAGCTTCAAATCTTCCAATCTTCCAACTTATCCCTAATTTCCTAACTCTCACTCACCATATACGATCATCATCTTCTCAAAAGGGTGAGGTTTAATGTTAGCCTTTTAAGTGAAGTAGGAGAAGAAGGAAGCACTTTAAATCACCTTCCAAAGGAAAAAGTCGTGAGTGGCTTACCAAAAGATTGGTTAGTATATATATATATCATTAAGCTTGAGATTAAGTAGGCAAGTGACATGTGTCACTTGCCACTTGTCTTAATATAAAACAATCTTAAGGGTCTTTCCAATTTCAATTCAATTTCTAGTCCAATTTCTCTCCAAATTCCAATGGCTCAAAGTAATAAATCCTAAAATCATGAATCTACATTTCCAGTGCCATTGGGCAGTCATTTTCAGTACCGAAAACCAAATCAGTCTATCACTTGTCAATTTTTTCATTCCGAAAAGGTATCTCGAAAAATTTCCAGAAAAATTTCTAAAATGCCTTAAACATATAAAGCACACAAAACTCCACTCCAATTTAATTTTCAAACACAACAACATATTTTTTCACAATAAAAACATATGCCGGGAAATGTCATGAATGCATGTACAGTCATGTGCATGTGCAAAAATTGTCATTCATCTATATATAGAGGCCAAATTATGTATGATTATGCCGAGATATGTTTCCACACTCCTAACCCGTCTCAAATGACCAATTTACTCTTCCCATCGGTGATGGGATGTTACAATTCTCCCCTTCTAATAAAAATTCCGTCCTCGAAATTCATTTTGATACTGAATAAGGTAGGGGTATTGTTATCTTATACACTCCTCCGTTTCCTATCAATTCTCTGTTTAGATATCATACTTCCTTAATTTTTCCTTGATGAGTTTCGAAATATTCAACTCTTTACTTCCAGTTTCAACACCACATATATTGGATTATAACAATACTAACCATAAAATCATTTATAAAGCCCTAGTCCCATTTTTGCCATCGTTTAATATGGACTACTTTATGTCACACTTATCTACGCCTTGGCACAGGTGATACTCTCAAGGACAAGTCATCTTTTTTTTTCATCAGTATTAGTACTATGAACTTTCAAATCTTCCATATTTTCACAACTTTGATGTGATCCACCAAAATTTATTCGTCTTTCAAAAACCACGTTATTCAGATTCCAAATTTATTTCACTCCCTATGGTATCCCAAATTGTTATGGCTTTTACTCAGGTTGATCGACTCTTTTTGTCGTCTCACCAAGATAATGATGATGTTGCCTGTAGTCACTTTGCACTATATATTATATGCTGAAACATTCCAGACGTATATGCCTTATACCTTTCTCCAATATTCCAGACTACAAGGAACTCAAACATATAATCACTCAGTTCGATATTCTTAGCCGCCAATTTCTCTTTCGCTGTACTCTTACGAGGACAACTCTTTATCAGGTAGGATACGGACTCAAATCCTCAATTTGGGTTTTCCTAATCTCTTTTTACAAAACTGATGTTACTTTCTCATAACTAATAAGGTTTCCTTTTTGCTTCATTTTAAAATCGTCACTATACCCTCTTATTTGCACTAGATTAAGTACCCTAATATCCATATATGTGATACTCTGCTATGAAATGTTCTATTCGATACTGTTGATTGAAACAGTAGCTTTATGTGGACAGGTCCCTCTGCATAATCCTTTCAATCTTTTCAAATTCTAGTCTTACCTTAATCTCTACTAATCTGTCTAGTCATAGGCATATCTCATATATTTCTGTCCACATCATGATTCTACGCTTTCAAACCAACTACTATTACAGAAATTTTTCAAGTAATGTATCTAAATTTAGCTCATGCAGCTATATTTATCTCTAGGTGTTGGATCGGAAAAAGAAAGTATGCTTAGTTTGGAGAAACGATAGATTTCAAAACTTTTTAAGAAATCATCTTACAGCGGAAGCAATATATCCAAATCAACATGCTAATCCATACATGATATGGTATAAGGATAATAAAACCAAGAACAAGATAAAAGGAATTACCGACTTCTTCGCCATGACTTTAAATCCTCATTGCGTTATCCTCTCCTTCAGTATCCAAATCCTTTGCCTTTGAGTCTTTTCCTTTAGCAATCTATCTTCTTCCTTGTAGTAGTATCCTCTACCAATTAGATTTACCACTTGTTCTTCAAGGACAACTAGGTTAACAAAATCCTTTGGTGGGAAAGGAGAAGAAATATTTGGAGGAGATTTTCTTAGAAGAAGAAGAACAAAATCAAACTCTTTCAATTCTTTCACTTAGGAATTTCGGTTCTCTCTTGCATGAAAAGAGAGAATGTCTAAAAAACATGCAAGAACCCTTTCTTACATCTCAATTTCGAAATATGCATCAATGGAAAGAGTGAGAGGCATCCAATGCATCACTTCTTACATTAATCACTCATCAAATAGCCAATAAATGAGACTTACTTCATTTATCTTTAAAATGGCTATTTGAAAAGACCATAACCTATAATTGAATACCCATTTCGGTTTTGGCAAGAAGAAAGAAGGAAGATGGTCCATCTAATGCACATCTTTCATCTTTAATCTAGTGAATGCAAATAGGTTACATGCCAACATTAAAAGCCAACCATTAAACCATTTAATGGTAAGTTCATAACTCCATTTAATAATGATGAACCATAATAAAGACCATCTTTATTTAGTATTTTAATGTCAAATGTGTGGTTACACATCTAACCTAACACAATTTCGAAATTGCTTCTTCTCCATTTAAAAAATTGTTTTAATATAATTAATCTAATCAATTACATTAAACCAAAACAAGCCCATTTCTAAATGAACATATGGGCTTCCAATTAACCATTAATTAGTATAAGCCCATCATTCAATTATGGACTTCTAAAGCCTCCAAACTACTTCTTACTTAGCTTGATAACCTTCCTTAAAGCCAAGTGGGGAATCTTATTGGACTTTGATAATTCAAGCTCCAATAAGCCCAGAAATAATTCAATCTCATTGGAATTAATTCTAGCTTATTAACTAAATGTCATTCCAATAAAGACAATTAGTTGAACTCTTGAATTATTAAATATTATGAGAATATGTCCAATTGCAAACCCTATTTAAAACCTTATTATAGCCATCCGCACAACAAAGGGTAAAATTACCGTTTTGCCCTTATGTTGGTTTTTCCTTCTAGATCTCTCATTTTACTTTATATGGTGATTAACACATAAGATCTCATCTTAGTGTTAAGACTTGATGGGTAGCTAGTCCATCAAACTATGGCGCCATTTAATCACCAAATCTCCTTAAAACATCTAGAAGAGATGATAACACTATAAACTCTTTATTTGAGTGAATGTTCACGATACATGTTTCAATTAATAATTCCAACATGCGCATAATCGGATTAATACCTGTAAAAATCCATTCGATCATATCAAGAATTATAATGAAAGACATATGAGTTCACCACTCATCAAGATTGTGGTTCATAATAAGCGAATGCTTAAGTTGTATGTTTTAAGATTAAAGTAACGCCCACTTTATTCTTGAAAACATACTTGATTCCGATTCATTTAATAGTGCCATTATCGATAGTCTACTACTATCATGATATGAAACTCATCATTCCCTTTAAGTAAACTCCTTTACTTATATGGAGATAAATCGCAACACTACTGATCTAAACCATAATCAAACGACCAACTTGATTATTCAACTGTGAATCAATTAATTGATTCTAATAATATACATGTTTCCCATACATCTCTATGTATATGTATATTACTTACAAATGAATCTTGGTACCTTATGACCAGATATATAATGCTCATACAGATAAAACCAAACTCTTTTGTTTTATTAATAATAAATATTTTCATTACAAAATCAGAATCGAAGAAGATAAAGTTACATGTAAATACACTTGCTTTCGAGGCACTATATTTACATAACTCCAACAATCTCCCACTTGCCCTAAAGCAAGTTTGACATATCCTTCATTCCCATCCCTTCTAGGTGACCCTCAAAGCTCTTTTGAGTCAATGTCTTTGTGAACGGATCAGCAAGGTTTTGCTCTGTAGGAATCTTTACCACATCCACTTCTCCACGTTGTATTATCTCCCTTATGAGATGATACTTTCGCTCAATGTGTTTGGCAACTTTGTGGTTCCAAGGTTCTTTAGAATTAGCCACTGCCCCACTATTATCACAATAAAGTGTAATGGCTTTTTCTGCCTCTGGAACTACCTCCAAATCATTTAGGAACTTCCGAGCCAGATCGCTTCCTTCTTTGCTTCACAAGCAAAGCAACATACTCAACCTCCATAGTCGAATCAACAATACAAGATTGCTTGACACTCCTCCAAACTATGGCTCCACCTCCTAAAGTAAATATAGAACCGAAGTTGATTTCCTTGAATCAACATCGATTGGAAATCGAATCCGTATATCCCGTCGGAATAAGATTACTTCAGAGTAAACAAGCATTAAGTTCTTCGTCCTACGAAGATACTTAAATATACACTTAACCGCAATTCAATGTTCCATTCTGGATTGGTGAAATCGCTACCAATCCCATCTGCGTAATGATATCGATCTAGTGCACTGACATTGCATACATCAAACTACCAACCGCCAAGCATATGGAATGTTACGCATCGCTCAACCTCCTCTTAGGTTTTAGGTGCTTGTTCCTTTGAAAGTTCCATGTCTAGTAGGAGTGAAACCCTCTTGGAATCTTGCATGGCGAACTTATTGAGCATATTCTCAATGTAAGTTAGTTGAGACAAAACTATCTTCTTGTTCTTACGATCCCTTATAAGTTTGATCCCTAGAACATAGGTAGCCTCTCCCAAATCCTTCATTGAAAGCTGCTCATTCAGCCATCCTTAACCGCAGATAACATTCCCACATCATTCCTAATGAGCGTAATGTCATCAACATACGTGATTAGGAAAGTAACCTTACCTTCTTGTATTCTTTTGTAAACACAAGGCTCATCTAGGTTTTGTATGAACCCATAGGTTTTGATAGCCTTATCAAACCTAATGTTCCAAGACCTAGATGCTTGCTTAAGTCCATAAATGGACCTTTGCAACTTACAAACCTTATGCTCATTACCTAGCTCAATGAATCATTCGGTTGGGCCATATAAATGGTCTCCTCAAGATCTCCATTCGAAATGCGGTCTTGACATCCATTTGCCATATTTCATAATCGAAATAGTTTGTTATGGCCAAAGAATCGATGGACTTAAGCATGGCAACCGGAGAAAAGTCTCCTCGTAGTCTATACCCTCCTTTTGAGTATAGCCTTTAGCTACCAATCTAGCTTTAAAGGTCTCTACCTTTCCATCCGATCCCTTTTCCTTTGTAGATCCATTTACACCCTATGGTTTTAGACCGGTGGTAGATCTACAAGGACCCAGACTTCATTAGTATACATAGAATCTATTTCCGATTCCATTGCCTTGAGCCATTTTCCTGCATCAACATCATTAATAGCCTGTGTATACGTAATGGGATCTGTTTCTTCTTGGTCTGAGATGGCAATTAAGCCTTCTCCTAAACCCAGATACCTATCTGGTTGTCTCACAACCCTCCCACTACGTCTAGGCACATCTTGATGTTCAGGTTGCACTTCTGATTCAACTCTTGAATCCATTTCGACATCTTGTTCTGTCATATCCAAAACAACTCTTGGTTTGGATGAAATTGCTAACTCCTTTAGTACTACTTCACTTCTTCCTTTGTGATTCCTCACAAACTCTTCCTCTAAGAAGTTTGCATTTGTCGACACAAATACCTTCCTATCATGAGGACTGTAAAATAGTACCCTCGAGTTCCGTAGATATCCTACAAACAAACATACTTCGACCTTGGTTCCATCTTTGCGGATTCGGGCTTTAGAACATGGGTTGGACAGCCCCAAGTCCTCAAGTGCCTCAATGAAGGCACTCGGCCATCCACAACTCCCTAGGTGTTTTAGGCACCGATTTGGATGGAGCAAAGTTAAGAAGATATGTTGTCGTTGTATGACATATCCCGTAACGATTCGGAAGGCTAGCATAGGACATCATTGATCTTACCATTTCTAATAAAGTTCTATTTCTCCTCTACGCTACACCATTACGTTGAGGTGTACGAGGAGTCGACAAATTGGAAACAATTCCATTGTCAATTAAATATTGCTGGAACTCTCCGGATAAATACTCACCACCTCGATCCGATCGAAGTCTGTTTTAATGGCTTGCCAAGTTGCTTCTCGACTTCAAACTTTGAATTCTTTGAACTTTTCAAAAGATTCACTCTTTTTATGCATCAAATACAAATAGCCATGTCTTGAGTAATCATCTATAAAAGTTATGAAATATTCATAACCTCCTCTAGCTTGTACATTCATGGGCCCACACACATCAAGATGTACCATGTCCAATGTGGATTCAAATCTGTTTCCTTTAAGGAAATGAGGCTTTTGTCATTTTCCTTCAATACAAGATTCATAGGTGGGTAATGGATCACTATCCAAGCCCATAAGGATCTCATCCTTTACTAGCCTGTCAAGTCTTTTTCGATTGATATGACCCATCCTTAGATGCCATGAGATACTTTGAATTAATGCTGAGATATTGGATTGTCTTGGTTTTATCAATTCGTGGTGTTTAGTGAGCCTTTCATAGGTTCTATAAAAACAATCCCTATTTAATTATCGCTTCACAAATAAAATCCTTATTCTCATATATTGAAACAACCTTTTCAAAATATAAGGAATAGCAGATTTTATTAGACAAAAAATGTAAATCATGTTCCTTACAATCATTGGCATGTAATAAACATCTTCCAAATATAACCTATAACCACTAGGAAAGTCCAAGATAACTACTCCCACTGATTCGCTGAAACATAGGAACCATCTGCTATCTTAACTTGAAGCGGCCTTTAGGAAGTCTTTTCCTTTCTTGGAACCCCGCAAAGAATTACAAACATGGTTAGTGGCTCCTGAATCTAATATCCAAGAAGTAGATAAATCTGCCACATTTCTAGTTCCTAACAAACTTAAGAAGCCCATACCTTGTTTGCTTTTGAGGGACTCTAGGTAGACTGGACAGTTTCTTTTCCAGTGGCCCATCTCATCATAGTGGAAACACTTTCCTTTGATGTTCTCTTTGGCCTTCTTTTTCATGAGTTTGGCCTTGACCCCTATTTGGGCCTTCTTTTTCATTGGACCCTTCTTCTTTTCCTTGCCCTTACCCTTGGGCTTAGAAGAAGAAGCTACATTAGCTTCTGGCCCATGAGCCTTAATATTCAATATTTCCTCCGTGCTCTGGAGGGTATTCATCAACTCACTCAAGGTGTAATCCTTCTTTGTTGAGCTCATAGTCAACTTAAACCTGCGAAAAGAAGAGTTTAAGCTATTGATGATCATAATCATCTGCGTGTCCGCATCCATATCCGCCCCAAGCATCTCAGCCTCAGTGACCGCAGAGATTACCTTCATCATGTAATCCCGCACCAGTTCATCAGGTTTCTGTATGAGATTATGAAAGGTTTGGATAGCTTTCACTCTTGCAGACCTAGTCCTCACACCAAACATCTCATGTAGGTGATGGACCATTGCACTAGCAGTTTTCATACAAGCAATTTGCTTTTGCAACATGCCGCTGACAGAAGCCAGAATATAACACTTAGTAGTCTTGTCAGCATTCTGCCAATGCTTATGTTGTTGGACTTGCTCAGGAGTTGCATCTCCACTTAGAGGTGTTGGACCCCGAACCTTGAGTGACAATTTGACTTAGTAATATGAATGAAATTAAGTTTATGAGTTGATTGAAATTAAGTTGAAAATCATGACTAAAAAAAAAGAAAAGAGAAAGTGTGAAAATATGAAAAATTGTGAAATAGTTGACTTTTTGGCCTTTGAAAGTTGACTTTTGATTTAGGCATAATTTGAGAAAATGGTCTTCTGGAAACTTGTAGAGTATGTTAAGAGCTTTCTGTATCCATAAAGTTTGCAATTTTTCGATATCGGGAGTGAAAGTTATGATCAGTCAAAGTTTATGTTCGATAGAGTTGACTTTTGACTTTTATATGGTTGAAGCTTTGACTGAATAATTTACTTAGTTAGAGGATTATTGAGCTTTGATGTTCTTCATGAAAATTGAAGGGTTTGTTTTTATCTTTATTTCGATATAAAGTATGCAATTTTTCAATCTCGGAGTAATAAGTTATGATTTTTACAAGTTTGTATTGAGGATAGTATATTTGACCGGAAAATGGACTCCCGTAGGAGTCGAATTGAGTTTTATGTCCTTCGTGGAAGATTTAGAGCTTCCCTCAAGCTTTCTATAGAGACTAAGTTTGTTAAAATCGGAGTTCGGGATTAAGAGTTATAAATTTTGGAAGTTTTATGTGAAAAAAAAAAATGAAGTCCCTCGTCGCTAGGGCGACGCATCGCCCTGGTGATGGTGAGCGTTTAGCTCACGTCGCTAGGGCGACGCATTGCCCTGGTGATGGCGAGCGTCCAGCTCGCGTCACCAGGGCGACGCGTCACCAGGGCGACTGAGCCCTTTCCGTCCTGATACGACGCCGTTTTGTTCTTGGGTTTTCTTGACTTTAGTTTCTTAAATCCGACCTTTGTTCACTATTCTGCTTATATCTTTTCCGTCCGACATCCGATTGAGTTGATTCTTACGGCGTTGGATTCGTAAGACAATTCCCTACATTCTCATGGGAAATTTGTAATTTTATGAGATTAAATTAATGGTGATTAATTTAATCAAAGTAAGTCAGGAAATTTTCTAAGCATAGTTCAGTGTTTTGTGAAATTCGGGATCTGTAGAGATCCGATTGAAGTGATTCTTGAGGAGAAATAAATATAAGACAAGGGGATACAAATCATATGAATAAGTGAAATGTCAATTTTGCCCCTAAGACTTTTAATTTCTGAATTTAAGTTCGGATTAGGGTATAAATTTTGGATTAGGAACACCTGAGAGTATTTTAAGCATAACTTTTGATCTAGGAATCGAAATGAGGCGATTCTTATTTTGAATTAAACTAGAGACATAAGCTACAATTGTTATGAATACATCGAGTTTCAATTCTGGGATTAAGAATGTGAAATTTTGGACGGAAATAATCGTACATGGAAAATGTCTTAGAATATGGATTTACCCAAACTGTTTTGCGCATAACTTTTGATGTAGTGATCGGAATTAAGCGCGGTCGGTGGCGTTAGATTCGTATGATTGAGAGGAACATTTTTCTAGAAGGAAGTTTAGAAAAATTCCTTCAAATTGATAGTGCGAATCAAACCGCAAGTAAGCATAACTTTAAGCTTTGAATGGAGGGGCAATATGGTCAATTGACCTTTAATTAATTACATGGCTTTAAAAACAAAAGTGGATGTCGTTTTATATGGGTGAAAGTCGACTTTTAAGAACAAAGGAAGAGAAAATAAGAAGAAGAAAGATATGGAAGCTTTCGGCTATGGAGAAAGAAGGGAGAGAAGAGAGAGAAAGTTAAGTTTCATTTTTTTTACTTGATTCTTAAGGATTTTCATGTTGATCCAAGAGAGAAAAAGGTTGGAAATGAAGAAAGCTTGCTTTGGGAACCAAGAAATCCGAAAATAGAAGGAGAAAGAGGTAAGAGAAAATTTTTGACTTTAAGTTTTTGATGAATTTTTGATTGAGAAATATGGAAAAGGGCTTGGGTTTGTGATTTATGAAGTTGATTTTGAAATATATACTTTAGGTTGGGTTTAATTTCGGATGGAAATTTGTTTAAAGTTTAGGCAAAATTTTATAGTTAAGAATTTCGTGATATTTTGGTGTAGAATGATAGATAATGATATGGGTTTGTGGAAGATGAAGTTAATTTTGAAGAGATTGTATTTTATGGTATTGAATTTGGATAAATTGGTTTAGGCCAATTTTAAGATTTGGCGAATTTTGAAATTGAGGATTTAGATATTTTGGAATTAATGTGAATTGATGAATTGTGACATTAATTTTGAAAATTAAGTTATTTATGAGATTGAATTTGAGTGTATTGGTTTAGGTCGAATTTTTGAATTGGGGATTTTAGAAATTCTGGTTTTAGAAAGCTTAGAAATATGACGATTATGAATTTCCGATAGTTAATTTTGCGAATTACGCAATTTATGATGTGGAATTTGAATGATTGTGGCTTAGGTCAATTTTAATTGAAAGAAGGAAAGAGGCAAGGATCAAATTGATGATCGGAACAAGTTCCTAGCGTCATTTCGAGGTGGGTAGCATATTTATATTTTGATTTATAGGCAATATACGAATTTTCAAAAATGAAAGAAAGCAAAAGTTTGGATTTTGATAAATTATTGTTTTGTAAATGTTTGAAAATAAGAATTGATTAAAAGTTTGAAATTTTGATTTCAAGGTTTTCTGAAAAATTATTATGTCGATTTGATAAATTGATAGAAATTTCGAAAATGCATTTGTTGTGTATGCATTGACAAATTATGCTAATTGTTGCATTGATTGATTGAATAAATTAAATTGTATGAAGTATTTGAATTGTATGAAGTATTTGAATTGTGAGTTTGTTAGTATTCGATGAAATAAAGTTAGAAAGGCAAGATTTTGAAAAGTGCCTTGGGCATTCGAAATTCGTTTTGATTATGTGTTATGTGGGTTTGGTAGGTCCTTTGTGAGTCATTGTCTCTATGTGTATAGCCTTCTCCGGCTGCCCGCTAGTGGCACGGAGACTCGATTCGGACTCCTTCACGGCTACACCTGGACCATTATGCGAAAAAGTGTAGTACGTTCATTCACGATTGCATAGGACCGCTCATGGGCTATGCAAGACGTTCTGTTTGGACCTAGCCAGACCATTCTGATATGTTATGTGTTTTCAATTTTGTTTCTGTATGTTGCATTCATATTTATGAAAATTCGAGAATTTTTGAAAAATAAGAAAAAGTGAGATGACTATGAAAAGTTTGAAAAATATGAAGAAAAAAAAGGGTTTGAGAAAATTGTTTGAAAAATTATAAAGTTTGAAAAAAAAAATTAGCCCTTTTGGCGAAAGATTATGAAAAATGATTTCGGCTTATTTGTCACTTTATAAATGTGTTATCCACGAGCTTCCGAGCTCACCTCCCTTTCATCCCCATCTCCAGGTTTCGAGCAGGAGATCGGATGAAAGAATGTGAAGACGTCAGTTTCGACATTTGTATAAGTTAGATTTTGAGTAATCTAAATTTGAGTATGGATATGTATATGGCTTTAGATAAGTTTGGGAAAAATGTATTTGTGTATAAAGTTGAGAATTGTAAATGATTATGAAATTTGTATATGAAATTATGGATAATTTGGGAATATATATGTATGATTGATTTGGGAATTTGATTGAATTATGAGTTTGGTATTGAATTGAGAATTATGGAAGTATTAGATTTAGGTTTGCGTTTCTTTGGTGTTTGGGTTCGGACGGAGAGTCCGATGATTCTCGAGATCATTTGGCATTTAGAAGTGTATTTCTTTACCTCGCAGGTTTGGGTTAGGATAAAGGCAAAGTTATCTTTTAAATTTCGATAAAAATTAGTATGAATATGATTTTTGGGATTAATACCAATGTGTAAGAATATGGTTAAGTTTTGAGATTTTGCATGAGAAAGAATTTCCAAGGAAAAAGGATATAAGATTTCTTTGTATGAGTTTGATATATGGGTATAAGAAGAAAAAAAAATTATACCGGATTTTGGAACAACTTAGGGTTTCCAACGCGACGCTTTTCGCCGTTCTTTATTTCCGGATGTCGAATGTGTTCGTTTGGTTCGATTAGTTATTGCTTCCGCTTTCATTTGCTTCCCTTTTAATTCGTATTCGATCCGTATTTCTTTTGTATTTCGGCCATTTGATAATACAATTTGGTATTCGATTCCGATTCGCATTTGCTTCGAGTATGCGCTTCGCTTTCGATTCTTATGCTTTTTATTCTAATTCGAAATTTCGATACGAAATTTTCGTTTCCATTCGATTCCGTTTCCTTCGTTCTCTTCGTTTTTCGGTTGGGATCCGATGTCGGCTTTGTTGGCTTTGTTTTGTTACAAATTAATTCCGAAGGAGGCTTTCGAAATCTGTTCGTTTCGGTCGTTTTTGCTATTTTCGCTTCCGCTTTTGATTACTCCGAGTTGGTATTTCGCTTGCGTTCTTTTTCGTTTTTCCTCCGGATGTCGGCTTTGTTTGTATTCGATTCGCATTTTCTTTGCTTCCGATTACGTTGTGATTCGAGTTTGTTTTTGCTATTGGCTTCCGCATTGTGTTTCTGATTCGAAATTTCAATCCGAAATTTCCGTCTCCATTCGCTTTCGTTTCCTTCGTTCTTTCCGCTTTTTCGGTTGGGATCCGGTTCCCGGATCGGGTCCCAACAAGAGGTGTAGGCTCATTTTCAGTTAACACCCATGAAATACGTTCATATTGAAGAACAATGTCAAGGTTACGTCTCCATTCATTAAACTTGTCTCCATTTTCCAATTTGTTATTAGTCAAGAGCAGGGTGAGTGGATTCATTTTGTGGTTGATTATGTCTGAAAATATAAATTATTAAAACATGTGCATACTAGTCAACAATTTATGGAACTTTGTATAAAATCATGATGCATGTATGCATGATGATAGATTTAACAAAACTTAAAAAATTAAAACATTATACGACGGTTATTTTTCTTATCTATAATGACTAAGTGACGGTGGGCCATCTTATCTATTAAAAGAAAAACTGGGACCCTCCCACTCAAAAACTACCAAGCATCTCATGCTCAATTTTTTAAGCGTCTTAATTTGGTCCATACTTTTACCAATGAGCTACGGTGGGCGGTTTCTTGATAAAAAATGTTGAGTGTATAACCATTTGATTCATTCACTAAAGATACCTACAAATCATGCCTCGGTGGGAGGTCACATTTTCTATCATTAAGTGGACTTATCCTTAAGGAGACCCAAACTATGAAAGATCTAGAATCTATGCCCTCCAATGGGGAGTAACACTTCACCACATGCAAACGGGCCATCATTTGGAGACCGTGGACTCTCACAGGAGCATCCTCTCCCACTCAATCTTTTTGGGCTTTAAGTTTTAAATACCATCTTGTCTAGATGCAATTTATTATCCATCCTATATTGTTTCATTATATATCTCATACATAATGAATGCATGGCAAGGCCTAGGGTTGGCAATTTTCTAAATGACATGCAATCACATAATATCACATATTACAAGCATTCATTTCTCCATTCATCACATGAACTAATAAAGCCACTTTTGATTGTCCATCTTAGAAACATAAAATAATTACAAGCCTTTTAGGTCCAAAATATGCTTCTTCATCTTGGATCTTCCGCTTCGAACTCTTCGCTAACATGATCCGGCCCATTCGGTAAACAAAATGTAATGGCATTTATAAAATAAGAATTTTGTCATTTTGAAAAATAAAATTCCAGCACTAGATTTTTAGAAAACCAAATCTTTGTTTTGACAAAAAATTCCAGCACTTGTTTTATTAAAACCGAAACTCATTTCATGAAAATTAAACACAGCACTTAGTATTTTAGCAAAACCGAAATTGGATTCTTTGAAACAAAAAACCAGCACTTGTTTTCCAATCATAACTGAAATATGATTCATTGAAACAAAAATTCCAGCAACTTAGTTTTCACAAAACTTATGCCAAAACACAAAAGGATACACCGAAAATTTTACCTTTCCATTTCTTCAATCCATGGCTGCTCCTTCTTCATCATTACATCAAATTGTACATTACAAAATCAAATAAAATAGAAAAAAGAAACCAAGGAGGAAATATGGTGATGATAGACCACCCTCCTTGTTACAACCAAATGAAGAAATCTTACAAGATAAAATTTAACTTCTATGGACAACCAAAAGAGCAACATACACCATATATATTTCTATCACATAAAAATATGCATTATACATAAAAAAAAATTGCCAACCTATGCATCCACCATATAGGAACCGAAATCATGCATGAAAAACCTGGCTCTGATACCAATTGTTGGATCAGAAAAAGAAAGCATGCTTAATTTGGAGAAACGATAGATTTCAAAACTTTTTAAGAAATCATCTTGCAGCGGAAGCAATATATCCAAATCAACATGCTAATCCATACATGATATGGTATAAGGATAATAAAACCAAGAACAAGATAAAAGGAATTACTGACTCCTTCACTACAGCTTTAAATCCTCACGACTATCCTCTCCTTCAGATCCAAATCCTTTGCCTTTGAGTCTTTTCCTTTAGCAATCTATCTTCTTCCTTGTAGTAGTATCCTCTACCAATTAGATTTACCACTTGTTCTTCAAGGACAACTAGGTTAACAAAATCCTTTGGTGGGAAAGGAGAAGAAATATTTGGAGGAGATTTTCTTAGAAGAAGAAGAACCAAAATCAAACTCTTTCAATTCTTTCACTTAGGAATTTCGGTTCTCTCTTGCATGAAAAGAGATAATGTCTAAAAAACATGCAAGAACCCTTTCTTACATCTCAATTTCGAAATATGCATCAATGGAAAGAGTGAGAGGCATCCAATGCATCTTCTTACATTAATCACTCATCAAATAGCCAATAAATGAGACTTCATTTATCTTTAAATGGCTATTTGAAAAGACCATAACCTATAATTGAATACCCATTTCGGTTTTGGCAAGAAGAAAGAAGGAAGATGGTCCATCTAATGCACATCTTTCATCTTTAATCTAGTGAATGCAAATAGGTTACATGCCAACATTAAAAGCCAACCATTAAACCATTTAATGGTAAGTTCATAACTCCATTTAATAATGATGAACCATAATAAAGACCATCTTTATTTAGTATTTTAATGTCAAATGTGTGGTTACACATCTAACCTAACACAATTTCGAAATTGCTTCTTCTCCATTTAAAAAATTGTTTTAATATAATTAATCTAATCAATTACATTAAACCAAAACAAGCCCATTTCTAAATGAACATATGGGCTTCCAATTAACCATTAATTAGTATAAGCCCATCATTCAATTATGGACTTCTAAAGCCTCCAACTACTTCTTACTTAGCTTGATAACCTTCCTTAAAGCCAAGTGGGGAATCTTATTGGACTTTGATAATTCAAGTCTAATAAGCCCGTAAATAATTCAATCTCATTGGAATTAATTCTAGCTTATTAACTAAATGTCATTCCACTAAAGACAATTAGTTGAACTATTGAATTATTAAATATTATGAGAATATGTCCAATTGCAAACCCTATTTAGAACCTTATTATAGCCATCCGCACAATAAAGGGTAAAATTACCGTTTTGCCCTTATGTTGGTTTTTCCTTCTAGATCTCTCATTTTACTTTATATGGTGATTAACACATAAGATCTCATCTTAGTGTTAAGACTTGATGGGTAGCTAGTCCATCAAACTATCTGGCGCCAGCTTAATCACCAAATCTCCTTAAAACATCTGAAGAGATGATAACACTATAAACTCTTTATTCGAGTGAATGTTCCCTGATACATGTTTCAATTAATAATTCCAACATGCAGACACTAGATTAATACCTGTAAAAATTCATTCCGATCATATCAAGAATTATAATGAAACACATATGAGTTCACCACTCATCAAGATTGTGGTTCATAATAAGTTTAATGCTTAAGTTGTATGTTTTAAGATTAAAGTAACGCCCACTTTATTCTTGAAAACATACTTGATTCCAGATTCATTTAATAGTGCCATTATTGATAGTCTACTACTATCATGATATGAAACCCATCATTCCCTTTAAGTAAACTCCTTTACTTATATGGAGATAAACCGCAACACTACAGTTTAAACTATAATCAAACGACCAACTTGATTATTCAACTGTGAATCAATTAATTCAAATTCTAATAATATACATGTTTCCCATACATCTCTATGTATATGTATATTACTTACAAATGAATCTTGGTACCTTATGACCAGATATATAATGCTCATACAGATAAAACACTCTTTTGTTTTATTAATAATAAATATTTTCATTACAAAACTGTAACTGAAGAAGATAAAGTTACATGTAAATACACTTGCTTTCCAGGGCACTATATTTACATTACTCCAACACTAGATACACAAAATCACCTTATACATTTCAACCAATTCCCTCTTGATCTTGGTTAGAAACCTTTATCATATAAATACGACAAAATCTCCAAATTTGAATGGCATACTTAACACTATAATTATTTTGTTTTCCTTTATCACTGATGTGGCTTACATCTTTTTCCCTCAAACATTTAAAATTTCATCTTCATTGTTTCAATATGATCATAGTCACTCATTGATATCATATTGCTTGGATCACATTAACCTTCAATAACATAATCTTATCAGAGTATGGTTAACTCCAATAGATATAACCTCAAACTCATTGTGCTCAAATTTAGTTCTTGTCATCCCCTGAGTAACTAATTCCTCAGTGTAGTAGTATGATCATATGCTATCCTCAAATTTTCATTGAACTTCCTTTTTCTCGACAGAGTTTAGCAGTTCTTTCAATTTCCTGATGATTCCACATTGACTTATGCAAATTTCTGTTCATTTTTACCTGTAACTCCACACATTTAAATCTATCTACAAAGATAACTTCCTATGTTGGAAACCCCATCATCAGAGATAATTTGTGATTCCCAAACATATTTCCGCAGCCTATGATGCGGACAAAATTTCACCTCACATTAACAAGAATGTCTCCTCGAACTGCTAAAATCCTCTTATATAGTTGGATACTTTACATCAACAAAATGTATTCACCCTCAATAGTCTTTTCTAACACTTATGCTTTAGTCTTCGCTATGGATGCAACTCCAATGTTGACTTTTGACTCACTATTTATTCTTTCCAAATTGATTCCTTCATTGATCATTCTTAAATTGGATTAACCGACTTACTGACCCTATCTCAGTGATTTCTTAGTACTTTCCTCGATAATAAGGCTCAATGAGACATTAAGTCATTTCATTTACCCTAACACCCTGGTATATACCATCCAAAATCCTTACATCTCCCTAGAGATGTCTTTATATCAGGTCTCCAATCATTACTGACATTTCAATGTACTCTATATAACATTGCTATTCTTGTTCCTGCCCATGATTGAGGTTCACCATATGATCATAACAGAAATCAATTTTTGTAGGCCCATATCGTGGCCTACACTATTTCCTCACATTATCACACATATTGACAGCGATTCTGTGCCCCCTTTTTTTCAGTATTTACCTCTTTTTCTAATGCAACATCCTATCATGATCATTTACCTAGCATTTTAAATGCCTTCACTCTTCCCCAATTCCATAACCACATGCATACATACAATCCAAACCTAGGCGCATTTCTAATTTCCTCCATACTACACATCATGTATCACGTTTCGTCACTTGTAAAGTCATGTTCCTATTATTTCATCGTTCATATGTATATTCTCAATCCATCTAGAATTCTAGACGCAGAATCATCAAGAAATGTAATCTCAGTATCCAAGCTATTATCACATTTCAAATCCACGTCTATTCTAGTTATTTCTTTTAACCTGGCTTGTACACTTTAATCTCACCATTTCTGCTTCTTCCTGACAATATCTTCACTTACGATACTATATATTCCATAATACACACATCAACACAACTGCAGTACATCTTTATTTACCTCCTCAAACCATGTACTCTTTTTCTCATTTCCAATGATCCACATTTTATCGAACATACCAAACAGAATCAGAAATACCTAGTCATCCCGAACTTTTGATCTCACATAGACATATTCTTATGCTAAATCATAACTCTCATCACTTGTAACCAATATTCTTCTCATGTCCATATTTGACCTCTCAGACTATCGCACATTTCATTTTCTTTTAACTCGATTTATACACATTAAGCCTCCATCATTCATTTTAATATCACTTCTTTCCTAAATCAGCCCATGCCAATGTATTCACATTCGTATCACATTCGAGAGTTTATAACCACAATACAAGATGAATATCATTATGCTTTTTTCTTTTTTCTCTTTCCTAATTGCCCATAAACCTTCATTGGATCACATTCTGATATATCATCACTATTCTCACACTTAAACACTAAACACATGTGCATATGTATGACTCATACTCATGCGACTCAGACTAGGGATCAATTGCCACGGTCTGCTATAACATGACTTTAATGTATGAGACTTGAACCATGTTTCACAAATTGCCCAGATAAGTTTGTACTTTTGGGCTCTGATACCACCCAAATGTAACACCCCACTCCCGCAAGACCCGAACTCGACATCGATGGTGATATTCGAGTCCGTGCCCTTCGAGGGTGGCATGCTACATCACTTAGTCTAAACTCAGTATAAACTTTTTTTATATACAAACAGATGCTATGCGGGAAGCAATTCATATATATACGATCGTCGATAAATATATTGACCACAGGGGTCCTTATTATAAATACACTTTATTTCAATCCGTTGACTTTACAAAACGATTGTACAAAACTTCTAAAGAAATACAATTTTATGAGGCACTAATACAGACACGAACTGATCTCAACTTCTTCTCGCATTATACGCCCGTTGTCTAACAGGGTATTCTTCTGAGTCTTAAAAAATAATTACAAATTTTGGGTGAGTTTTGCGAACTCAATGAGTTAACCATCATCGATGGTCCACTCAGTCATATAACACAATTTGTATATATCTAACATTATCTCATAAAACACATTCACCAAAATTTCACATTCACACATTTACAGAAGTCCACATTCATATTTTCTTATTTGATACATGCATATGAGACTCACTTTTCATTTATTGCTTTGTTATGACCGAGTGCCTAAATTGTCCCTTGTAGGGCTCATTAATAACTATCTCATGTAGGGCTTATTAATAACTGTCCCTTATCTATTGGTGGATACAGTGCTCATTAAACGTTGAGCCTGAGGCTCTGAATCACTTATGAGCTCGAAGCTCATTTTCACTTGTTGAGCTTAAAGCTCTGGTCGATGGCGACTCTGGTCACAACAGTCGTTATGTGTCATGCACTCATGCCATGTAATGCAGCAATCACTTCCACTCACTTTCACATATTCTCGGACTGTAGTCCGACCCGTATCAAACACATCACAGTTATATCATAATTTTCCATTCAGAAGTACCACATGATTGGTATCACACAAATATAAGGCGTTTTGCCTTTCACTCAATCAATAAGATTCAATCAGTTGCATATGAAATGCATATGTCGCAATTATGCAGTGTCACTATCACAATCAATCCCAAATTATCACATTCAAATAAATAGTTCACAATCACATTAAAATCACAATCACATGTATTCACATTTCAAACACGGAGGTTCCAAATGCTCAGACAATTTGCACTTCTATATCATAATCTCCTGATACATCGGACCTTCTGTTCGGAATCCATAATCACAACACAATTCCCACCATTATTCTCCACAGAAGTATAAACACAGAATTATAACACATAATAATTGAGGAACCGTTTAGGTCACTCGCCAATAGCTTCCGAGCTAATGCCTGGAAGTCTCGGCAACGTCTGCGGGATGACGTTCCAACTGCGCCTCTAATTAAGCTTCAAATCTTCCAATCTTCCAACTTATCCCTAATTTCCTAACTCTCACTCACCATATACGATCATCATCTTCTCAAAAGGGTGAGGTTTAATGTTAGCCTTTTAAGTGAAGTAGGAGAAGAAGGAAGCACTTTAAATCACCTTCCAAAGGAAAAAGTCGTGAGTGGCTTACCAAAAGATAGGTTAGTATATATATATATATCATTAAGCTTGAGATTAAGTAGGCAAGTGACATGTGTCACTTGCCACTTGTCTTAATATAAAACAATCTTAAGGGTCTTTCCAAATTCAATTCAATTTCTAGTCCAATTTCTCTCCAAATTCCAATGGCTCAAAGTAATAAATCCTAATATCATGAATCTACATTTCCAGTGCCATTGGCTAGTCATTTTTAGTACTGAAAACCAAATCAGTCTGTCACTTTTCAATTTTTCCGGTCCGAAAAGGTATCCCGAAAAATTTTCAGAAAAATTTCTAAAATGCCCTAAACATATAAAGCACACAAAACTCCACTCCAATTTAATTTTCAAGCACAACAACATATTTTTTCACAATAAAC
The DNA here is from genome assembly GCA_029891385.1 of Erythroxylum novogranatense. NCBI lineage: Eukaryota > Viridiplantae > Streptophyta > Magnoliopsida > Malpighiales > Erythroxylaceae > Erythroxylum > Erythroxylum novogranatense. The sequence continues at coordinate 53,940,045 of CM057235.1, read as the reverse complement.
ACATATGCCGGGAAATGTCATGAATGCATGTGCAAAAATTTCCATTCATCTATATATAGAGGCCAAATTATGTATGATTATGCCGAGATATGTGTCCACACTCCTAACCCGTCTCAAATGACCAATTTACCCTTCCCATTGGTGATGGGATGTTACACCGTTAGCACATCTCCGAAATAACAACGGATCTTTCCAAAATTAGTTCCTCACTTCAGCTAAGAATTTCTTTCGACTATGGTACGAATAGTCAGAAGGGACAATGTCGGACACCAGGAAATTGACATAATCCACAAACCAAGGGATGTTATTCTTTACCGACCACAGATTTTCATCAGGAAAGGTATCGTTGATTGGCTCCTCCAACTGCTTGCCCTCCTATTCCAGTCGTGACAAATGGTTGGCCACTAAATTCTCTGATCCCTTTTTGTCTCGAATTTCCAAGTCGAATTCCTGCAAAAGTAAAATCCATCTGATTAATCTCGATTTTTCATCCTTCTTTGTGAGAAGATATTTTAGAGCAGAATGGTCAATGTAAACAATAACTTTGGAGCCTACTAGGTAAGATCTAAATTTGTCAAAAGCATAAACTACTGCTAGCAATTCTTTCTAGGTTGTTGCAGTAAAACCTCGATAAATGAATATTCAATAACCTCGATTAAATAATAATTTTCTCCAGTCCCGACTTGGGCCAATGGGATAAAATAATAACCTCGCTAAATGCATAAGATAATAATTATAAAACAATTCCTTGAGGCCCATTGAAAATATAAAATAATAATTCATTAAATAAGTATAAAAATTACATATATAATTCATAAAATAAAGCACTTCCTAAACAATTTTTATTTCAAATTTTATGCTTTCCTAAAATATGAATCTATAGTCAATTGATTCTTTTTTTCATGCGAACTGAATCCAATTTCATCTTTAACTTTTTGGAGGACATAAACTACATTCGGCACATTCTTCTCATTTTGAAGCAAGTAACTTTTCAAAGTCTCTACAACAAGAAAAGCTTCTTTTTGGAGAAATATGTGGTATAACGTTACTATCATCTAGATCTTGATTGTCCTCGTCTTCCATACCTATTACTCCTTGAATAATTTCTTCATCCGTAGGTGATTCCATTAAAGCTTCATTTTCACTAGGATAATTCATAATCTGCTCTACATTCATGGCATTTCTATATTGTAAATTAGAAATAACTTCCTCTAATCTTTGAATGCCTTCAACATCACTAGTTTCTTCTTCTAGAAGCATACCTTCCTCGGATCGAATTTTGCAATGTCGAAAACAATTTGCAATAGTTGTGGCGTTCACATCAATATTCCAAGCAGCATTAATAAAATAGATAGCATCTAGCACATTAATGTTTTCAGAATTTTTTGCTCACATCTCATAGCCTTCCAAGATGTTAGAATAAAAACGACGTCGATAATAAATCTTAAGTGATCGAATAATTCCAGCATCACATGGTTGAATTTTTGATGTTGTATTTGGAGGCTAAAAGAACAATTCAGCATTTCTCAAGCCTTCAATAATCTTGGGATGGGATGGGCAATTGTCTACTATAAGCAGCACTTTTCTACCTGTCATTCTATCATCAAACCAACGAACAAATTCTTTAAAGAGTAATCCAGTCATCCATACTTTCTTGTTGGCTCGATAATGACAATTAAGATTGTCAATATTCATATTTTTAAAGCATCTAGGATTAGCATACTTACCAATAATCCAAAGAGGTACTTTATCTGAACCATCCCCATTGCAACAAACAGCAATAGTAAGTCTTTCCTTGTCCTTTTTTTATCCCTCTAATTGCTTTGTAGCTAGTGAATGATCTGCTTGCAAACGATAAAATAAGCCTGTTTCATCCATATTATAGATATCCTTCAATGAAATTTGTCCAATTTAGCTCGAATTTTAGGTACAGCTTCTTCAATATTCTTCATGACAACTAAACCGCTTTCACCAAACCTTCTATAAGACTTAATCCCATGTCTCACCTTGAACCGTTCTAGCCAACTACTTGAGAAGTTAAATTCTGGATTTGCTTCACCATACATCTTCTGTAGAAACTCTCTTGCTTTAGTTTGAATCATTTCTCCAGTCATGTTCACTTTCTCTTGATATTGGAGAAACCACTCATACAATACCTTTTCTAATTCAGGATATTTTGCTGATTTGTTCCTTTTAACTTTGTTATTTGTTATCTATTTTGACAAATACTCTGCTGACCTTTTAAGAGTATTTGGTATTGTTGATTGACTAATAGAGAGATCAAACTTTTGTTGAATCCACTGTTACAAATCTTTTTGACTCGAAGAGGGATGCTGACTTTTGTACTCACATAATGCTTTTCTCATCTCATCAGTTAGCGTAGGCTTTTTTACACTTTTCAAATGAGTAGCCATGGAAAGAAAGAAAGAGCAGAAGAGAGATTCACGTCCAAAGAAGAGAGAAAACGTGAATACCCTCTAAACTAATCCTAAAAGACCCTATTTATATTGGAGGAGGTCTCGTAGGAAAGGATTTCTTTTCCAAGTAGAAGTAGGATCTTTACAAGCGTAATATTCTAATACTTCATATTCTAATGTACTTACATGCACTTTATTTTGAATCACGCTAATTTAAGATTAATAAACTTATTTTGACAAGATTAATAAACTTAGATACAATGCACCATCATTAATTAATTGTTTATTTATTTTCTTTTCTTAGTTACGGAAAAAAACTAATTGTTTAATTTAACAAATATAATGTATAAAATAAAATTATTCTATAAATTAATAAATATTAATTTATCGATAAATTAATAAAATATTCATTTATCGATAAATTAATAACCCCGTATAAGATAATAATTTTTCAGGTCCCAAAAATATTCATTTATAGAGGTTTTACTATAATTAAGTTGAGCATCATTAAGAATTTTGCTAGCATAATAAATGACATGTAGTTTCTTATCCTGTCGCTGCCCCAAGACAGCTCCGAGTGCAAAATCACTCGCATCGCACATCAATTCAAATGGAAGGTTCCAATCCGGTGCAGCCATTACAGGAACTGATGTCAGCTCCTTTTTTAACCTGTAAAAAGAAGAAAGGCATTCATTAGTAAACTCAAAAGGAACATCTTTTTGCAAAAGAGCACATAACGGTCGAAATTTTTTTGAAAAGTCCTTGATGAATCGACGATAGAACCCGGCGTGCCCTAGAAAGCTCCGTATTGCCTTGATTGAACTAGGAGGTGGCAATTTGTTGATAACCTCAATTTTGGCAGGATCTACTTCAATACCATTGTTGGAGATCTTATGGTCGAGGACGATTCCTTCTTGCACCATAAAATGGCACTTTTCCCAATTGAGCACCAGATTGGTGTCCTCGCATCTTTTCAGAACCTGTTCTAGGTTAAACAGACATGCATCAAAGGATGACCCAAAAATAGAAAAATCGTCTATAAATACCTCAATGATATTCTCCACCATGTCGGAGAATATTGACATCGTGCAGCGTAGGAAAGTGACAGGAGAATTACATAACCCAAAGGGCATCCTACGATATGCAAATGTATCGTAGGGACATGTGAATGTGGTCTTCTCCTGATCATCTAGGGCTATCAGGATTTAGTTATAAAATAACCATCTAGAAAACAGTAATACTCATGCCCCGCTAGTCTCTCTAACATTTGATCAATAAAGGGAAAAGGGAAGTGATCCTTCCTAGTAGCTGCATTCACCTTCCTATAGTCTATACATACTCTCCATCTCGTCACAACCCTAGTAGAAATCAGTTCATTCCTATCGTTCGAGACAACGGTTATGCCACCCTTCTTAGGCACTACCTGCATTGGACTTATCCAAGGACTATCAGAAATAGGATAGATAATCCCTACATTAAGTAATTTAAGTACCTCAGATCGCACAACTTTCTTCATGTTAGGATTGAGACGCCTTTGACTTTTCACGCTAGGTTTGTGGTTCTCTTCTATTAGGATCATGTGAACACAAATAGAAGGGTTGATCCCCTTTATGTCAGCAATATTCCAAGTAATAGCCAATTTGTGTTCACGCAATATTCTTAACAGCTTCTCCTCTTGAGAGGATTCCAAATAAGCAGAAATGATGACTGGGTATGTATTTGCTTCTCCTAAAAAACATATCTTAAATGAATTGGAAGTTGTTTAAGTTCGGATTTTGTGGGCTTAGTATGGATGGAAATAGTTTAGGTTTTGGAGGGCCCAATTCTTCAATTTAGAGTCTATACCTAAAACCATTACCCTACAACCGATAGGCACATTCCTAGGATTAGGCATACTTCTAAAACATCATCACATAGTAATTGGGGAATAGATTCGGTCATGACGGAATCAATTACATCAATCCGATAAGTCACCTCGTCAAAAGAGGGACCTCTCAACACTTTGAAAATGTTAAACTCCTCTTTCTCATCACCTACCCGCAAGGTGAGCTTACCATCCGGGACTTCAATTAAGGCTCCACCCGTGGCTAGGAATGGTCTTCCCAAAATTATGGGAACCTACATGTCAAACTCCATCTCAAGCACATCAAAATCAGCAGGAATTATAAGCTTACCAACCTTTACCAGTAAGTCTTCAACTATACCAATCGGATATCGAATTGATCTGTCGGCAAGCTGCAACGAAATTGTGGTCGATTTGAGATCACCGATTCCCAACCTGTTATATAAAGATAATGGAATAAGATTAATGCTTGCACCAAGGTCACATAAGCATTGAAAAATGTTAGATTTGCCAAAGTGACAAGGTATAGTGAAACTCCTTGGATCCTTTAACTTAGGAGGTAGTTTGTTTTGCAAAATAGAACTACACTCCTCAGTTAAGGCGATTGTAGCGAAGTTATCAAGTTTCTTTTTGTTGGAAATGATCTCCTTCAAAAACTTGGTGTACGTCGGCATTTCTACAAGAGCTTCCGTAAGAGGAAGGTTGATGTAAATTTTCTTGAACAGATCAAGAAACTTATGGAACTTCGAATCGTCATTCCGCTTCCTCACCCTTTGGAGATATGGTATGGGTGGTACAAAAGTGAAGTCCGACCGAGATGGTGGTTCATTCTTTTTAGAAGGTCCTATCGGTTCCTCCCCTTCATCTGTCTGTTATTCTTCTACCTCCTGTAACCCCTTTTTCTTCGGGACTGCCCCTTTTATAATCTTACCACTTCTTAGAACGACTGCCATGCAATCTTATTTTGGATTCACTTGAGGGTTACTAGGCAGTTTCCCCTTTCCTCTTTCACTAACTTCCCTTGCCACTTAACTGATTTGCACTTCCAAATTCCTAATCGCTGCTTGATTTGATTGAATGTTCTGCTCCACTCTATTCATTGTTTGAGAACTGGCTTGGGTGTTTTGATCCATTTTGCCCATAAGCTGAGAAAACATATCCTCAAGTCGGTCTGCCTTTTTCTTCCATGGAGAGGGAAATTGTTAGGGAGCAGAAGTTGAAGGGTCTGAGTAATGCTGTTTTCCTGTTGTTGGGAACCCTGGTGGCCCCATTGGTTTAGCTGCCCCTTGATTTTTCTAGGAGAAGTTCGGGTGGAATTTCCAGCCTTCATTATAGGTGGTTGAGAAGGGATCTAGCCTCTGACCCTGCCTACCATTGTTCACATAGTTTACCTCTTTGTCTGTCAAGGCTGTCTCAATATTCATACACCCCGCTGCTGAGTGCCCAAACCTTCCACATAAAGTACATGGATCTCTACTAGACTTATTATCATTCATCAGCAAATTCAACTTCTTATTGATTTCAGCAACTTGATATGCCATGTCCGACTTGGAACCTACTTCATTCAGAGTTACAGCTTTGCTTCTAGTTACCTTGCAATGTGAATTCTCGGCGACCTTTTTGAAAATATTCCATAATTCTTAAGAACTCAGGTCACTTATGTTTCCCCCAACATTCAAATCCACTAAGGTTTGATTGTGATTAGTGAGACCATAGTAGAAAAACTGAGTCAATGAATACATATCGAATCCATGGTGCGGGCATTGGTTGAGGAGATCATTAAACCGTTCCCAAGCCTCATGAAACTTTTCCCGGTCTTTCTGCGAAAACCAATGTATCATCTTTCGGAGTTCAAGAGTTTTATGGGCTGGGTGGTACCACTTCATCATAAATGTCTCCATAACTTTCTCCCAAGTATCAATAGAGTCCACTTCTAAACTCAACAGCCAATTCCTCGCCAACCCCTTCATGCAATAAGGGAAACACCTTAGCCTCAATTCATCCTCTGACAGTCCGTACAACGGAAGCGTTTGGACTGTTGCATAGAAATCTCTCATAAAAGCTAGCACATCTTCACTAGGCATCCCATTAAATTGCGGCAACATAGACAAATGGATTTGCTTAAGCTCATAATTCCGAGCGGCTACAGTCAACCTAATGCACAACGAATTCCTAGTAATAAACGGCATTTGATAATCCCTAATCCTCCTTACAGCGGGATTGACAACAACCGACTCAGCTTCATTTTCCCCATTGAATTGTTTGTTCCCTAGCTCATGCTCTTCATGCAGTTCCTGAATTTGGTTATTGTTAGCCATTTCCCTCCTCCTTTGAGCATTCTTCCTTCTACATGTTCGTTCAATTTCAAGATTGAGTTCAACCAGTGGTTCATTGTTCACGCTTCACGAATACCTTAAGTTCATGTAGCTCCTGAAATCAAACAAGTGCGAGGTTCACAATCCAGTAATGGAGGAAGATTCAAATCATAAACAAATAGATAACAGGAATAACTAGACTTAATGGAACGATAAACAAAAAGGTCCTCGACAACGACGCCAAAAACTTGATCGATGATTTCTGCAAGTGCACAGAATCATCCTAGTATCCACACAACGAATATTCTAAAGTCATCTCCCTCAAAGACCAATTCATTCACCGGTCAAATTAACTCTAATTAATGTCATGTTATCGACAGAAAGTTATAAAAGTGATTGGAGTTGGGTGATTAATAATTTGTAAGTTATAACAAGAAATTAGGAAAAGGATCGATTTAAGGATTTAGAAATAAGGGTAGGGGTTCACCCACTCAAAAGGTTGATTTGCACAGTATGAAATTAGTCGAATGTTAGGCTATGAAAACAGTTGCACTACTTTACCTATATCTTTGCTCAAAGCATACAGGAGCATTCAGCTAGAGAAACACCATTTCTCAATGTATGAATTCACTAACCAAATCCATTAAGAACAAGCAACCTCAAGCTCTCACCCTAGCTTAGGTTATCTCTAACTCTAAATCCAAGGTGTTCATCTTCCTAGAGCATGAATCATGGTTCACTCTTCAGTATATCATATGATTCCTAAGTTTGCATCTATGGAGAACAAGCATAGAGACAATAATGAAGTTCAAAGAAGATGAACATAGCCCAGAAAATTTCATTAAACATTCAACTATCCATATCATGCAAAGCATCCTTCAAATAGGCTACATCCCTCACCCTAAATGAGGTTTAGTTCTTGAACATTGCAACAAAAATCATACACATAAGGATGCTCAACATTAAGAAAGATTAGAGAGAGAAAGTAGAAGAAACATAAGAGTGACAGCTCCAAATCCTTGGGTGAATCCCCAAAATTCCCTATCTCCCTCTTATTTTGTGCCTCCCAGATGTAGTAACCTCGTTTTCAGTGTCCAACCCCCTTTTTTAGGTCTAAACAGTGAGTATTTATAGTCCTCTTGTCCCAAGAAACCTAATTTTTCGAAATAGGGGGAGTATTGGTCATAGATGTCCGTTTAACGGACATGGTCCATTCTAGCAATTTCACGCCTTTGATCTTCCATTTGACATAATTTCTTCTCGGAGTCTTTTCGGAAGTTGCAGAGCTTAGAATTCTCCTTGCAATCGTCCTTGAGTGGCTTTGATCCGGCATCCATAAGGAAAGTTATTCCCTTTTTCCCCCAAAATCTACCATTTGTACGTATCAAGCTATACAATCGGAGTGTGAGAGAATTACTGAATAAAACTTCAAATCCACAGAGAAATAAGTCAAATTAAATCCAAATCTTCCCAAAATAATCTACAACAAATTTGACTTATCACTAATTCAGCCATGAAGCAAACTTTAATGGCTTCTTCTAGCTCTTCTTCTTCAAAGTTTTCAAAATCCTCATCTAACCAGACTGTAGTCATTGCTTGCTTTCTAGATTTTTTATTCTTTGACTTGTCCTTTTAAAGAAGAGGGCATTCTAGTCTTGTGTGTCCAGGCTTCTTGCAGTGATAACATATGATTTGATTGTTTTATGTATTGTTATTGCTACTGCTACCTTTTAATAAGAACCTATTGTTTCCAGCTTTTTTATTTCCTTCTCTTTTATTCATTAATTTCTTTTTACAGAAGCGGACATATTTTCTAACCTTAAAGTTGAACTCGTCATCTCCATCTATTTGTAACTTAGTGTCACTTTCATCACCGTTTGATTCGTTAGTTGCTTTTAGTGCCATTTCTCTTATGTAGGAGGATCCTTCATCTCACCTAAACTCGGTTTTATGGATCATCAGATTTTCTTGTAGCTAATCAAGTGAAATAGTGCCTAGATCCTTTGCCCTTTTTAGAGTTATCACCTTAGGTCTCTATTCCTTTAGTAGTGATCTCAGAATCTTCGTTACGAGCTTGTCATTGGGATATATCTTTCCTAAGTTCTTTAAGGTCGTAACATTGTTATTGAAGCATCCAAAGAATTCGTTTATGGCCTCTCCCTGTTTTATGCTAATAGTTTCATATTGTTGCACTAAAAGACTTATTATATGCTTCTTTACATCATTTGTTCCTTCAAACTTGACTTGTAGTTTGTCCTACATTTCCTTTGCTATAGAACAATATGATATTTTCTCATATTCTTCTAAAGATAATCTTAGCTATGCGTTTCTTCTATGAGCACTAGTCCATACTTCTACATTATATAACTCTTATGACTTGCCAAACTTTAATATCTATAGATTGGAGATAGATTGTCATTCTCTTTTTTCAATAGGAATAGTTGTTTTCATTAAAGTAAGGAGGCTTTAAGACAGATTGTCCTTCAAAGCTTCTTAAGTTGTTTGTCAGATCTATCATGTGTTGTAAAACACAATAAATGTGAAACCTCATTCTGATACCAAATAATAAAGCAAGCACACACAAGAGAGGGGTTAATTGTGTGTAAAATTTTTTGTAATTTAATTCAATTTGTATAATAAACAAATCATAGTTAACGAATAAAAGTAGTAAGAGCCTATCAGACAATAAAGTCCTTTAAACGACAGGAGCCTATTAGGTGATAGGAGCCTTTCGTTAGATAGGATCCTGCTTAAACAAAAGAAGCCTATGGAATGATAACTCATGTTTAAAAAATTTAAAATAAAAGGCACCAGTTAAAATTGAAATGAACGTCTTGCAAGTTGAAAACAAAAGGAGCCTCATATAAAAGTGAAGAAGTCTCTTGCTAAAACGAACACAAACACAATATAATGTGAAAATTTAAAAGTTAAGAGAAAAGAGAAAGACGTAATCAATTTGTACTGATTCGACTTATAGCTCAAGCCTACATCTAGTCCCTAAGTATCCAACTTGAGCATTTTACTATAAAAATTAGGTAGTAATTTGATGAGCCTCTTCAAGTTTACAAGTATATATTTTTCAAGGTTCTTCAATCTTCCACACTCAAGTGTATAACAAGCTTCTAAAAGCTCACAGAAGAAAAAATGTAAAATCAAAAGTAAGTTCTCAAATAACAATTTCTCTCTTGATAGAATGATTTCACTTTTTAAGACACAATAAGAATAATATGACTCTCAAAAGGATAGATAACACTCAAATGTTTCGAAAATTTGTGTATGCTTGTTACTTCACAAATGTTGTTGCTCTTCTTTAAATAGTCAATTTTTTTAACTAGTTGTGGCTTCATCTTAATTCTAAGTTGAATTTGGATTTTTAATATCATCTCTGCTGGAACAATAAATTATGGAGCTAATTTTTCAAAAAGTTAAGTTCCATCTAGATGTTAATAAAGAAAGTTTACTAAGAAGATTCATGCAAAAAATGAAGTAATTTTTTATGATTTTATTTCTTTTTTAAAAAAATATCGTTATTTATATAAGAAAATAAATCAAATTTAAATTTTGAAATATTATATAGTTATCATCAAAATCGTTAAATATAAGCCTTTAAGATAACACTTTTCACATGTCTCTAGCCTTTGTATCTCGTTCTCACTCTCGGTGATTGACGAATTCTTGCCAAGAGCTTTCGAGATAACCAGGGTTTTGATCACATGGCTTTTCTTTGATGATCAGTTTGTTGGCACTGAACTCGAACACGATCTCGGGTATTGGTTTTGGTACCAAAACCTGCACACTTAATGCAGTTGGATTCATGTAGAAAGAGGAAACTATGGCTTGGAAAGAGGATACTAACTTGGAATTTGCATATGATTTTTCTTTTGGTTGAGTGTAGATAAGTTTTTATATTCGTGGACCTCATGGAGCTGGGAAAGTTTTTGCTGAGATATTCAAAGACAAAGTGGACAAGGAATGGAAGTACGCTTATCTAATTGTGCAATTCATGCAACCTTCTCAAACACAGGTGATATTGGAATCATATATGCTAATAAACCTTGTATTTCATCTCTTAATCTAGCAGCTAATATCGCGGTCTACAAAATGACAAATTTGACTAACTAATTCTTAAGGGATAAGAACGTATTATTGACTAGGATTAATTCAAATTTTGAAACAAGAAAATAAAGTTGTCAAGTCCAAAAACAGAGTTCTAAGTTTTAACAACAGCTAATGGGCAAGTTGATATGCTTTGGCGATTTCTAGAGATTAAATAATTGTTTGATAGTTGACTGAATCAATGGAAACCAAGAACATTGTAACGTAGAAGATGTTAAAATTTTTCATTCTTATTCAATTTAAGGATAATATATTTTTATTTCCGATTGCACATTGAGGTGCATAAAAGTTATTTGCATGGAAATATCTGCGAATTCCCCAGTTAAAAGTATTTACTTTAAACTGAACAATTTGGAAGAGTTACCTCTTGGCTTGCAGCTGGCCATGAACCAAGTGGCAGAGGTTACCACTCGTCTGTTTATATCCACAATAATTTGGTGAAAATATTACATTTCATAAGAAAGACGAAAGTAATAACAACCTGAGAAAGAAGTCAAAAAGTGTAAAAAGCTTGAGAATCCTATCAAACTATTATCCTCCCTAATATCTCTTTTGAGAACTTCCAAGCTGACAGCGAAAGCAATGGCATTCCCTTCCATCCGAAGTGTAAACTTTTGCCGTCCTTCTTAATGCTACATAAATGACCAAATGGGAATTTGCCAAGAACCAGGTTCGCTTGGTATCGGGATGATTCGCTTGAATCCATTTCCACCATTTTATATCTCGCAAAGAATGCCCTCCACACTTCCATTTCCACGCTTCTGCAAGTTCTTTCTCGACCTTCCATGGTTAAAATGTTCCTTATGCCATGAAAAAAAATGGCTTCAATTACGGTCCTCTGCTCAACGGCTTCACTCATGCAGGTATCGATGCAATCAAAATATGCACTGAAGTAGAACAATGCCTCGATGAACCGTTCCACAAATGTAGGTGAATTATGATTTGCTTCTACTTCAACGACCACCATGAGGGATGGGTTCAAGTTTTTTATTACCCTCATCAAATTTTCCAATGACCTAGGCGTTGCGACAGTCGTTCTCAGGATCTTGTCGCAGAAGACAACAACTGATTCATCTGGAGCAATTTTGAAATGCTCTTCCTTGATATCATCCAAGCTAAGCATATAAACTGGTACGAAAGTAAATGGAATTTTCAATGCTTGTGCAAGGTTTTCCAAGTACTTACCAATCTCCTGTGTCTTGTTTTCGGAGCCCAAGCGACTTATGGCGGATATCTTAAGATGCTTAACCGGTGGTTGACCACGTCCTGCTATAGCTTGCATCATGGCTGACCATTGAACCCCACTCCTGATTTCGAGGTCGATTATATGGAGTTTCCTGACCGATTCAACATTCTCAAAGATAGTTTGGACTGCTGTAAGGTGTGTAGCTTGATTGATGGGAACCTTTTGATAGCAAACAAGAAAAGCAAGGTCTGTGCTTAATCCTTGAAGAACATCACGTTCTGGGATGATCTCTGGTCGTTCTTCTTTGAACTTTCCCGTCTCTTTATCAATCTTCTCTCGAAGAGCTTCAGCGAAACAATTAGCTACTCTGTGAACCGGATTCACTTTCTCGCAGGCCATCAATTCGCAGCGAGAGAGCAATCTACATGCACTATCTAGTTGTTGGTTGCCTACTTTCTCTGCAGCTGACAGAAGAACATGTGCAATTTCCACATCTCGTGTTTCTTCCTCGGACAGCCCCTCTAGAGCGTAGCCAAAAGGATGCTGTATAGTGGGAAAATCGGAGTGTCGTTGATCGGCGAATTGTATATACCTCGCTCCAGCGACCCTCACGACTTCCTCCGTTGACAGTCTTTCCCGACCTACTGGATCTGCAGTTTCGTCATAGCTGTTGACTAATTGCTTCTGTTTCAACATCCGAAACCTGTTCTCAGAGCTGTTAAGACGCTCCAGAGACACCGGAGCCATATTTGTCAACCCTTCGGAGGGTTTCGAGACATTCTCAAGCTCCTTAATATGCAACACATGCTGTGCTGGTGTTTTGACACAAGAACCCGAGTACTTATCGAAGGAAGATCTATTCGATTGCTGTTGGTGAAACTTGGAGACCCCTTCGAAGCCAGGAGTAGTGAGGAAGTCAGAATAGAGTGAAAAGACATTTCCCTCCTCCTCCACTGAAAGCATAGGTCGCTCATGATGACTGCTAACTCCTTTCTCTTCACTTTTCTGATGATCTCCAACATAGTAGTCATGAATATCATCATTATTCGATTCCATAGCATCGAACTCCTTAGGATGAGTCGTCTCTAGAGCGAAAGGGAAGTTGATGATGGGATTTCAGAAAAATGCTAGACAACTTAAATTACTTGTTACTTGTGAATAGAAAGACTTGGTCCATTTGTAACAAGGGAGGTTGATTTTGACGGGAAGAAACGCATGAAAGGAATTTGCGATAATATCAAGGCTACAATGACGGGAAATTTACTGATACAATGCCCCCTGGCAAACAGGTTCTGGCTTCACCGATTTGTCGATTTATGAAATAACAAGGCCTACATACAAAAGCTTCCCTTCATACAAAAAAAAAAAAGGCCTACAAAAGCTTTCACTTACGCTGCGTTTGATTAGCGTCTGCAGCATGTAAAGACGGACGAGATTTTAACCTAAGACGGGGCGAGACAGACAAGAATCAAGACAGGGAGATGTTTGGTTGCGATTTACGAGTAGATAATTGTCCACGTCCTAAGAACAAAAATATGTTTGGTTGCCGCCTCTGCACGAAAAGACAAGCAGGCCTAGTAATGGGGGGCCAGACTGGGACCCATCGTATGGAAAGGGCTCATTATAAAGAGTTCATATCTTTGTTACCATTAGCATGTATCAACCAACTATGTTTCTTCCCAATCCGACGTTTTTTTTTCCCCCATTATCGTGTTTCAACCTTTTTTTTTCTCCAATGCGACTTCAATAAATAGGGTTGGAACATGCTACTAGAAGAGAGGATTTCATGCCCATTATAGGAGTCTTTGCTTAAGCATGGCATTAGTTTTCATCCCGATTAATATCTGCATTATTTTACTTGAAAAATTAAATATGAAAGTTAAAAACTAGATATAGAAGTAAAACCTCTATAAATGAATATTTTTTGGACCTAAAAAATTATTATCTTATACGGGGTTACTAATTTATCGATAAATGAATATTTTATTAATTTATCGATAAATTAATATTTATTAATTTATAGAATAATTTTATTTTGTACATTATATTTGTTAAATTAAACAATTAATTTTTTCCGTAACTAAGAAAAGAAAATAAATAAACAATTAATTAATGATGGTGCATTGTATCTAAGCTTATTAATCTTATCAAAATAAATTTATTAATCTTAAATTAGCGTGATTCAAAATAGAGTGCATGTAGGTACATTAGAATATAAAGTATTAGAATATTAAGCTTGTAAAGATCCTAATTTGACAAGGAAAGAAAAAACATACTTCTACTTGGAAAAAAAATCATATCCTTGTAAAAATCCTAATTCTACAAGGAAAGAAAGACTTACTTCTACTTGAAAAATGAATCATCTCCTTATAAAGATCCTAATTTTACAAGGAAAGAAAGACCTACTTCTATTTGGAAAAGAAATCATCTCCTTGTAAAGATCCTAATTCTACAAGGAAAAAAAAGACCTACTTCTACTTGGAAAAGAAATAATCTCCTTGTAAAGATCATAATTCTACAAGGAAAGAAAGACCTACTTCTACTTAGAAAAGAAATCATCTCTTTGTAAAGATCCTAATTTTACAAGGAAAGAAAGACCTACTTTTACTTGGAAAAGAAATCCTTTCTTACGAGACCTTCTCCAATATAAATAGGGTCTTTTAGGATTAGTTTAGAGGGTATTCACGTTTTCTCTCTTCTTTGGACGTGAATCTCTCTTCTACTCTTTCTTTCTTCCCATGGCTACTCATTTGAAAGACGTAAAAAAGTCTACGCTAATTGATGAGATGAGAAAAGCATTATGTGAGTACAAAAGTCAGCATCCCTCTTCGAGTCAAAAAGATTTGCAACAGTGGATTCAACAAAAGTTTGATCTCTCTATTAGTCAATCAACAATATCAAATACTCTTAAAAGGTCAGCAGAATATTTGTCAAAAGAGATAACAAATAGCAATATTAAAAGGCACAAATCAGCAAAATATCATGAATTAGAAAAGGTATTGTATGAGTGGTTTCTCCAATATCAAGAGAAAGTGAACATGACTAGAGAAATGATTCAAACTAAAGCAAGAGAATTTCTACAGAAGATGTATGGTGAAGCAAATCCAGAATTTAACTTCTCAAGTGGTTGGCTAGAACGGTTCAAGGCGAGACATGAGATTAAGTCTTATAGAAGGTTTGGTGAAACCGGTTCAGTTGTCATGAAGAATATTGAAGAAGCTGTACCTGAAATTCAAGCTAAATTGGACAAATTTCATTGGAGGGATATCTATAATATGGACGAAACAGACTTATTTTATCGTTTGCAAGCAGATCATTCATTAGTTACAAAGCAATTAGAGGGACAAAAAAAGGACAAGGAAAGACTTCATTGCTTGTTTGTTGCAATGGGATGGTTCAGATAAAGTACCTCTTTGGATTATTGGTAAGTATGCTAATCCTAGATGCTTTAAAAATATGAATATTGACAATCTTAATTGTCATTATTGAGCCAACAAGAAAGCATAGATGACTGGATTACTCTTTCAAGAATTTGTTCATTGGTTTGATGATAGAATGATAGGTAGAAAAGTGATGCTTATAGTAGACAATTGCCCATCCCATCCCAAGGTTATTGAAGGCTTGAGAAATGTTGAATTGTTCTTTTTGCCTCCAAATACAACATCAAAAATTCAACCATGTGATGCTGGAATTATTCGATCACTTAAGATTTATTATCGACGTCATTTTTATTCTAGCATCTTGGAAGGCTATGATATGAGAGCAATAAATCCTAAAAAATTAATGTTCTAGATGCTATCTATTTTATTAATGCTGCTTGGAATATTAATGTGAAGGCCACAACTATTGCAAATTGTTTTTGACATTGCAAAATTCGTTCCGAAGAAGGTATGCTTCTAGAAGAAGAAACTAGTGATGTTGAAAGCATTCAAATATTAAAGGAAGTTATTTCTAATTTACATTATAGAAATGCCATAAATGTAGAGCAGATTCTGAATTATCCTAGTGAAAATGAAGCTTTAATGGAATCGCCTACGGATGAAGAAATTATTCAAGGAGTAATAGGTATAGAAGATGATGACAATCAAGATCTCGATGATAGTAACGTTATACCACATATTTCTCCAAAAGAAGCTTTTCTTGCTGTAAAGACTTTGAAAAGTTACTTGCTTCAAAATGAGAAGAATGTGCCGAATGTAATTTATGCCCTCCAAAAAGTTAAAGATGAAATTGGATTCAGTTCACATGAAAAGAAGAATCAATTGACTATAGATTCATATTTTAGGAAAGCATAAAATTTGAAATAAAATTTTTTTAGGAAGTGCTTTATTTTATGAATTATATATGTAATTTTTATACTTATTTAATGAATTATTATTTTATATTTTCAATGGGCCTCAAGGAATTTTTTTTAAATTATTATCTTATGCATTTAGCGAGGTTATTATTTTATCCCATTGGCCCAAGTCGGGACCGAAGAAAATTATTATTTAATCGCGGTTGTTAATTTATCGAATATTCATTTATCGAGGTTTTACTGATGAATTTGGATATGGATATGGGTCTAGTGATAACTTGAACTGATATATACTCATATCTTATCCGCTTTTATTAACTCTATTTTTCTTTTTCTTGAATATTTATAGTTAAATATAATAAAATATTAATATTTTTTAGAAGAAACAACTTTAAAATCTCCACTTAACTCCTCAATTCTTACTTTTTCATCATATTTTATTTTCTTATAGAATGATAATAATGCAAATGAAATATAGATGGAGTTTTGAATGTTGTGGAGTTCACGCAAAGACAATTTAAAGCTTTAGATATTTTAATTTTTGTTTCAATTCTTCATTGTGAAAATTATATGTTGTCTTTGTACTAGAAATTATGATTTTTATTTTTCCAATTTTATGATTTTTAAGACATACAAATTAAAATCTTGACTTATTATGATTAAAGTAATTTTGATTTGGAACATTCGCGAAAATCTGCTCTTTATATTTTCTATTTGGAAGTTATATTTTTATATGTTATATAACCTGATAGATATTCAAAAACTCAAACAATCTAATAGATTTGGATATGGATAGTAAATCGTAAAGACCGATGAATATAGATACAGATATGAGTTGAGTCACAAAAAATAAATATAGATATGAACAAAGTAACACCTGAATTGAACCCTATCATTGTCATTCCTAAGTCTGCTAAAGCAAGACATTCATTGATCTTCTTAGGTCTCTACATAGACTTCTGTAACTTACGGTCATAAAAAATGTTCAAATCCATAAAGTTTTGCTAATTTCAGATATTGTATGTTGTTTGGACATTGGCTGAGGTTTCCTTCGACTAGATACGCTGTTACTGAAATAAATGCTATTGAATAATATTGTCCATGTGGCAATTTTGCAATTATATATACTTTAGTTAGTTACCGAAATCCAGCGTAAAAAGCAATGTTTTAAAAATTAGACTAGACATCGAATCGGTTGAAGGAAAAATTTAAGTTTCAGATATTCAATCGGCAGTAAACTGCTATAAAATTGGTATATAATAAATAAGAAGTAAAACTTATAAGAATAAGTAAAATAAAATATTTTATTAAAATAAAATACATCGATGCTTATTATTATATAATGAATTAATAATAAATAAATATTATTATTTATTTTAAGGGTCAAAATTTATGCACAAATAAAATGTTTGAATTTCTCAAAGTGAATTTTCGATAATAGCTTTATCTAGCAGAGATGGACGTTGGATTACATAATATACTTTTGAGAAACAAGCTTTCAAAGTTAAAAGAGAATAAAAAATGATAAAACGAGTACGTTGCGTATTAACTTAGATGTCATTTTAATGATATAGTATTTTCTTTTATTATTTAAATAAATATGAGTTTATTGTCATATGATTAGCTTTTTAAAAGCTTAATACTTTAAATGGATGAAAATTTTAATAGAATTAACTCTTTATAAGTTAAATATCATATCAATATTAATATAATATTATTTTTATTTTAAATGGAAATAAATCTGCCATATTATTGACTTTTTAAAATGAATTAAAAGTTAGTCTTACGTAATAGTGAGACCTACTATTATATATTTCTAATAATGGATCCCACTTGCTATATAGCAGTAAAGTTTATTTTATTTAAAAATAAAATAATATTATGTTAGTATTAATATGACATTTAAATAATAAGGAGTTAATTTGTCTATTTTAGATTTTTAAAATGTTAGTACTTAATTTTGACAATTTAAAATGTTAGGAATTATTTTGTATTATATTGTAAATGATGAAATTTAAAATGTACTTATTATAGACGCAATGTAATGTTTAAAAGAAAGAATGGTTAATGATGACAAAAACAAGACTCTCAAGCAAAGTTGGTTCGATAGAGACGGACTATATTTGTTGTTAAATATCCCTCTATGGAGTACCTCTCTCTTCGATCTCTACATTTGGACCATAAGTTTGAAGATTACACAATGAATAATAAATGATTAACAACTTATAATTGACTAGCTGGGTCTTTGTTGGGCTGAAAAGATAATAACATTGCATACATCGGCGTCTGCGGTCAATTCCTTCCTATAAACTAAGGTTTTAAAATTGGTTGGACCGGATCGAACCGTTCAGTCCAATCGAAAAAAATTTGAACTGGCCGATTTATATATATAAAGGTTAATAGATGAAAACGAACCGGATTACTGATCGGTTCAAATTTTTTCGATCAGACCGGAAGGTCCAATTTAGTTTTTAAAACCTTGGAAAAAACAAAAGATACCTTCCCACGAATCAAAGGGAAGTTACTTGATAGTATGATTTCAATCGTACTTAATATTGAGTTCGTTCATGATATGAAAGTCACTTTTTCTTAAAATTCTTAAATACTGTTAATATTAATATTTTAAAAATTAGACTAAAAGTTAAACTAATAAGATAAAAGTTTAAGGTTTAAAAGATTTAATCATTATTAGATTGAAAACTAATTAAAAATTAAATAATATTTAAATATTTAAATATGAATAAAAGGATTATTCTTATTTTTGAAGAATTTGAAATCTATTTGAAAAAGAGATTTTTAAATAAAATTTATTTATTTATTTTAGTTTATAAAACTTATTAATTTACAAACGAGATAAAGAAGTTAATTAGAGGATTGAAGGAAAAAGAAGAAGACTCCCTCTTATTACAAAGTTTGAATATTCATCCAAATATTGTTGGAATCTAATCATGATCAAAGCATAGGGGCAACGGAAAATAATTTTTTTATAGATTTCAAGCGAGTCTCGATAATTGATTAACTTGAAAATCGACAGACACATAAGTAATATTCCATTTGAGAATTCTCATAATTGGTTCAGTTCAATGACTTATTCTCTAATAATTACCCACACATTAGTTTAAGTATTTCCATATTTTAATTTATGAGATCAATTATTTTCTTCAAAAAAATAAACATAATATGTGCTGGTTTTACCGTTTTAATAATATCCCGTCTTTATGAAACTACAACTAGGAACATTTAGGAATAATATGTACATGTAAATTGAATCTCATAATTATAATATCATCACAATTTCAATTACACATTAATTATTTCAAGGATTTTATCTTTAGTATTAAAATATCAAATGTAATTAATACGTTAAGATAAGGAATGCCTTTATTAATAATTTTGTCACTAACTTACAACAAAAGCGATTAGTTGTAGGGCATAAACTAACAATCTCTCACTTGCACTAAGTCAATCGTTTAAGTATCTCATATTATATCACTATATGACGATTATGCTACTATTGGGATAGTGACTTAATGAAAGAAATCTCCAAGATTCTCTATAGTAAACATGCAACATCCCGCTACTATAAGGTATATATCCGAACATCCATGGACATTCAAGTACATATCTTATGATAATGGTATGTTAGAGCAAAACAAATCCAACTTACACATTGCATCAACTAACTTATTTGAAAGTCATCAAATTTTAAAAACCATTCATTGCATTCATTCACAAAAGCTTACATTGTTTTCCATTAAACAAATATTTACAAAACCTCGTACAGATTCTAGCAAAAACTACAAAATAAAAGCTATAACTCTTTTGAAGTCAGCTGACAGACCTCTGAGCCATAACTTAATCCAAAATGGTCCTTTAGTCCTATCTAAAGAACTAAGTCTCCTGTCTCGTACTTGAAAAATCACATTACAATTTTTGTGAGTTTTGCGAACTCAATATGTGAATCATCATCGATGATTTCGCCCAAGTCATATACACAAATCACATAATTCACAAATATTTATTCATAACATGTATCTTCCAAATACTCACATTAACATGGCATTTCATGTAATCATTGCGAATCAGAACATATTTATATCAATACATATGCTTATGAGACTCCATATTCGTTATTATTGTTATGACCGAGTGCCTTTCATATACAGAAACAAATACTGGCCCATTAAGCTCGGTTAGAAACATATATCATAGAGCATAGCTCTACGTGCAGAAACAGAAATCACAGAGCAAAGCTCTATATGTAAGCACTTTCATTGTTGGCAACTCCAGTCACAACGCCTTTATTTGAGCATGCATTTTATGAAATGCATCAAATATTGAATATGTCATACATGACATACAATCAGAAACTCATAATCATCGGACCCAAGTCCAGCATTCAACTTTCGTTGAGAATTCACATGTCATACAGAATTACACATCAAATTACATACCCAACTATTAAACTTCTCAGACTTCGAGTCTGGAATTCATAAACAAATCACAATAAGTCAATAATATTGGAAGTTTAAACAAATCAAATTAAATCAATCCTAAGAAAATCATCTAGATTAACTCACAATACGCTCCAATATGCTATTGTCTGGATAGTCCCGCAATGTCTGACTAGCATCTATGGGCTCGTCTATATCATACAAAACACATTTACAAATACCACACTTTTGCACAAATGTATAAGTATTCCTTTATGCACATCTACTTATATAAATTATGCACAATACATGTTCAATGACAATTCTGGGGTATCTTATTGTGATCCTTATCATCAAATCATTCAGATATCAAAACCCTCATTAATATCATTTGTATTTATAATTTGGACCATAATAAAACAATGTGAAATCAATTACATAACTTAATTGACCACTTCAGATTTTTCTAACAAAATACTTACGGTCAAATTTGCATAATTAATTTGATAAGGTAAATGACAAAATTAGGCAATACTTCCTTCTAAAAATTTGTTATCCAATGTCTTAAGTTTCTAATGACACTAAAATCATTTAATTTAGTTTAATAACCTGAAAGTTATACTTCAAATATTCTCAGAATGTTCTCATTATGAAATAACATACTATACTCAACTTCCATCTAGAAATTGAACATCTTAAAGAATGAATTACAATTTGACTTCTTCAGATGATTTGTAGCTCTATGTCTCTAGTTTAATACAAGTTAAAGATCATCTTATTTTTATGCGTAGAGAAGAATTTATGGTCAAAGGAAATAGTGTTAGAGTAGTGCCCTAAAGGCAATCCCCTTTAGCGCTTTTTGTTCATAGTCATATATGCATTTTATGAATAAATAAAGAAAGGCATGTTTCATTTATTTGATGTTCTTTATCAATTGATATTGATCTTTAATCAAATTAATGAAGTCCATGATATATGACATAGCATGAAGGAAATTATGATGTGATCATAATCCTGAGATTCCTATCATGTGCAATTATGTCAAGATCTAAATTTTTCCTAGTCATAGGATTAATGAGACCGGACATCATTAATCCGGACAGACTAGATATGTTATACTCCTTGATTGGATCAAGCGGTGGATCTCGAAAACCGTAAATATGGGATATTTAGAGTTGACATGTGGATGCTTACTAGCGGTAGTAAGTACATTGGATGACTCGCCATGAGATCATCACATGGATGTCCTATTCAAATGTCGTTGATAATCTCATCATAAGAATGGTGCAAGTATCCTTAGACTTGAGGTACTCAAGGATATCTTGATATCCGATTCGTGCTTTGACTCCATTCCTTGTTGCCTTTCAGAGGTTACTCATAGGGTGGTGCTTGGGTACAACTTGAGGTATTCGAAGGTAATTGAGTAGCCAATAAAGCATTCATCACTTCTGTGATAGCAAAAGAGATACCCTGGCCTCTTGTCAGGATCATTACTGTAAGTCTCTGGCCAGAGTATGACTATGTCATGAAGAGTGTCTTCATGGACATATAAAGTAATGAGTCCTCAGACAGGAACTGATTTCACTTGGGCTAGACTTAGTCTAGTAAGAGTTGAGATATTGGCCATACTCATAACCAAGTGGGTATAGGATGTTGAAAGGACAAATTGCACAGTAATTGTCTATGGAAGGGTTCGTGATCTGGTTCATGATGAATTCATCAAACCAATTACTTTCCGGTCAATTGGGGGTCATGATGTGTTGCTAGACGCCGCTCATGACTTGCTCAGATTAAGTGTTAATCTAAGTGGCCAACATAACCGGAACCTAAAGGGTCACACGATAAGAGTGTTTCAGAGAATCAGTAAAATAGTATTGAATGAGTTCCAATTATGGAGAGCATTAGATTAAATGGATCCCAATGAGATTGGGATATGTCCCGATGAGATCGCGACATCAATATTGCTAAGAAAGGTTTAGGGCAAAGACCTTGGGGCGAGAGGTTGTAGGATCGACCCAGCTTGATCGACCTCTTAGTAATTATATATATGTTAATTAATTAAGTAATTATTTAATATATATATATATATATTAGCCCACGTTGGAATTAGGAGAAGATAGGAAGGTTTGAAAAGTCAACATTCATTATTTAATTAAGTTAAAGAATGAATGAATATTAAGCTTCCACTTGGCAACTTCTCATGGTAAGTTATTGCTTAAGAGTTAAGTAAATACATACCCAAAGGGTGAGCCTAAGGTGTTGCGTCGGTTTTCAAGAACAAGAGAGGAAGAACAAAAGACTTAAAAAGGTTAGGTCATCTTGGAAAGAGTTTTCAAGTCTTCTTCTTTGGCAACCATCGAATTTTCTCTTCCAAGGCAAAGTTCCAACGTGAATCAAGCTCTCCACAGATGTAGGTAGGTTTCTGGTACTGTAAGTGTAAGTTGACTTACACGATTCAGACCGATAAGTCAACATGTACATGGGGTGAGTTGACTTATGCAAGGACGGAGCTGTTTAAATTGTGCCCTAAAGGCAATCCCTTTAGCTGCTTTTGTTCAAAGTCGATATGCACTTTATGAATAAATAAAGAAAGGCATATTTCATTAATTTGATATTCATGAACATTGTTTATGAATTGATATGGATCTTTAATCAATTAATGAAGTCCATGATATTTGACATAGCATGAAGGAAATTATGATGCGATCATACTATTGAGATTCCTATCATGTGCAATTATGTCATTATCTAAATTATCCTAGTCATAGGATTAATGAGACCGGACATCATTAATCCGGATAGACTAACACATGTCATATTCCTTGATTGGATCAAGCGGTGGATCTCGAAACCGTAAATATGAGATATTTTAGAATTGACATGTGGATGCTTACTAGCGGTAGTAAGTACATTGGATGACTGTCATGAGATCATCACATGGATATCTTATTCTAATGTCGGTGATAATCTCATCATAGCAATGGTGCAAGTATCCTTAGACTTGAGGTACTCAAGGATATCTTGATATCGATCCTGCTTTGACTCCATTTCTTGTTGCCTTCCGAGGTAACTCATAGGGTGGTGCTTGGAGTACAGTTTGAGGTATTCAAGGTAATTGAGTAGCCAATAAAGGATTCACCACTTCGAATAATGTAAGAGATACCCATGGCCTCTTGTAAGGATCATTACTTGAAAGTCTTTGGCCAAAGCAGATATGTCATGAAGATTGTCTTCGAGGACATATATAGTAATGGATCCCGGACAGAACTAAAATCACTGGGCTAGACTTAGTCTAGAAGAGTTGACACTTTGACCATACTCATAACCAAGTGGGGTATAGGATGGTGAAAGGACGAATTGCACGGTAATTGACTATGGAAGGGTTCGTGATCGGTTCGTGATGAATACATCAAACCGATTACTTTCCGATCAATTGGGGTCATGATGTGTTGCTAGATATCGCTCATGACTTGCTTAGATTAATTGTTAATCTAAGTGGCCAACATAACCGGAGCCTAAAGGGTCACACATAAGAGTGTCTCGAGAATCAGTAAAATAGTAATTGGACGAGTTCCAATTATGGAGAGCATTAGGATTAAATCGATCCCGATGAGATTGGGATATGTCCCGATGAGATCGCGACATCGATATTGCTAAGAAAGGTTTTGAGTTGTTTCAAAGATCGGGCCCAGAGGCTTCAGTAGGACCAACCCAGTTGGACTGGACCTTAGCAATTATTTATATCATTAATTAATTAAGTAATTAATTAATTAATTATATAAATTAAAGCCTTGTACACGTTGGTTTTGGGAGAAGAGAAAGAAATAATGCTTTGAAAGTCAAAGCTTCATTTCTTTATTACATAAATGCCTTAAATGGTGTGCCATCAAGATGGAAGCATTTAATTGGTGTTTTAAATGTTAAAGACACTATATATATGTTGATTTTCGTGGATGGCAATATGATGGTTCGGATGGCTTATGGAAGGAGGAAGAAAAGCTTAAGTGTTAAGCTTAAAGATGAAAGGTGTTTCATATTTTCCTTCTCTCTCAAAGCCATCATCGTTTTCTCTTCTCCAAGCATAAAGTTCTCAACGTCATTCCAAGCTCTCCAGGACAGAGGTAGGGTCTAGCAGCCTTTAATCTGTTCTAGCTATTCCCAGGTCAAAGGGGTTTGATCCGGTTAGGTTCTCTGATCTCTGCGTGGATCACCTTTAGAGATAGTCTCTTTTGGCTATTTAGGTTGATGTCTTCATACCGATACCTGGATCCTGGCGTTCGGGAAAGTCCCGGGAACAAAATTTTTTTGTTTTCCGCTGCCGTACATATGATGTACCTCCTGGGATGTTCCTCCAGTGGTATCAGAGCGTCTGGTATCCCGTATGAAGCTAAAACCTAAGCAAGATCAGAAAACCTAATTGCTGTTGATGTTGATGCATGTATACTGTCTGAATTTCGTTTTGCTATAGAGATATGCTTTTCGAAATTTTTCTGCCCAGGATTGTTCATAACATGTTAGAGAATATGTCTATGAATTTTTAGAATTTATCGATTTGATTTGATATAGTTTTGCTAATTAATTCCCTAAGGTTACAGATGCTGTTTTGTGAAACGATTCTAGAACAGGCATGAGTATAAAATCGAGAATAAATTCTAGAAAAATGGTTTTTCAGATTTTCCTTCACCTACATGTCTCTAAGATGTTGGTGAATGTCTTTGAGCATGGAAATTGGATTTCAAGGTGATTGGATATTTATTCACGAATTTATTCTATTCTGTTGGGAATTGCTGTGCTGATGAACACAGATTTTGAATCGGTTTTGTTATTTAGGTTGACTGAGTTTTTGATGGCCTAAAATCCTGAAAAAATTCAGGTAGCATGTTCTGAACATGTAGTAACCTATATAATTTTCTCATGATTTATTGAAATTGTTTCAGTGATCATTTCAAGCAATGTACAGAACTGGACAGTTTTGTGAAAATTGTTGGGACTGTTTTGCTTGGCTTGATTGAGTGTGCCTTTTCAGTTCTAATGCCATGCACCATTTTTAATGTGATTAAAAATGTGTTATATTGATGTATTATGATTTCCAAGTTGAATTTCTTAAAGTTGCTTTTCCAAGAATTTTTGAATGCCGAATTGGTCACATTAGCGTCTCGTTAGTATATAGCATTATCTTGTTTGTTTTGACCGTCATAATTTTATGGCATGTGCTGAAGTAAATTTGATAATGTATGTGCTAGCTAGAGATGCTTAGGATGATAATTTGGGTGTTCCTAAATTGTTTGGAAATTAATGAGTTTTGACTCATTTCAAGCTTTTCATATGGTTTGACCATATAAGGCTTTCATGGTCCAATGAATTGTTCATTGATACATCAAACTAACAGTTATTACCTTAGTTATGATGGTATTGTGAATTGGAATTGCATGGATTGAGGAATTAGCCGATTAGATATTATAGCATTCTCCCAAATAAGTCGACTTATATGGGACATAAGTCGACTTGTTTGTTGGATAAGTCGACTTGTTTTCAGAATAAGTCGACTTGTTAGCTTCGTAAGTCGACTTGTTTGTTCGATAAGTCGACTTGTTTTTAGAATAAGTCGACTTGTTCTCTACATAAGTCGACTTGTTCACAAGCAGTGACATAAGTCGACTTGTATCACACAAGTCGACTTGTGTGTGGGCAGATGCATAAGTCGACTTGCATTTGATGAAAGTCGACTTGTGGCATGCATAAGTTGGATGATGGATGATTATAAGGATTGATTCAATTGGATTGATGAAACCTAAATCATTCCATATAGTCTGGCGACTATGATCTTTCAGCTTGAGTCTAGAGTTTCTAAATCCTCCTCGGTATATGAAAACTAACGCCTTCCATTAATATGGTAAGAACCGAGTTCTTATAGAGTTGGGTTGTTGGGCAAACTCAAGCTCGCTTCTATACTGAATATGTTCGAACCATGAAAATATGATTTTCGGATTAATGGGTTGGTTTTCACCGAAGCGTTGGTTTGTTGAGCAAACTCAAGGTCAACGTGATGAGGCGAAATTGGGTAGCATACATCGATGTACGCGCATCAAAGAGTTGATACCCAATGAAGTGCACACATCAACAAGTTGATAAGAGCGATCGATAGTTGTGTCTAAGATGTAATTGGTATATCGATACCTCCCGAGACATAAGGTGGCTTGTTGGGCAAACTCAAGGTCATTCTTAATGTCGGTTATCGATGATGCAATTGGTATGACCGATACCTACCGATTGACCTAAGAAGTGGCTTGTTGGGCAAACTCAAGGTCACTCTTAGCAATATCGGATATCGACCCACTAGGACATTATGTCACATTGTTTCTCTGGATTCGTAAAGAGGGTTATGGATTCTAGGAAACTAGTAGAGCCATATGCATGTCATGCAAGTCCTTATGATCACGCAGCATATCTATTCATCATTCCTTCTCTCTATTGCGCTAAGTTGATTGAAGAAGTCTTTCAGTGTGAATTTTCGCTCTCCTTTCTGGACCGATTTTCTTGATTGGCTGAGGACTCTGATAATTGTTCTTAGATCTGAGGAACTGGATACGCCCTAGATGTTCCACTTCCAGTTTGCACATCCGTCGATGCTTCGATGGGGATCGTAAAGCAAACCGTAAGCATCTAAAGGGCGTTGATATGGAAACTTGCTTTATGCTTGCCTTGATGTCACTAGAGCTGCAGTAGCAGCACGAGTCCATGGATGCTCACTCTGTAGTATTTCATCTTAGGGAGCTGTTTGATGAGTAAGCTCGGTCTGAAAGGTTCGAGACCTCAAGGCTTCTCTTCATCACAAAGATGGCTCAGGACAATCGCTAAAGATACCCTAAAGATGAATGGCTATATTGAGAGATTGGCCGTCTTAGGATTTGTAATGGATTATGAGTTAAGTAGAGACTTAATTCTGGTTGGATTGTCTGATGGTTATTCACAGTTTGTGATAAACTATCGGATAAACCAAATATCCACAACAATTCTCGGTGATCAATCGCTTCATGACAAATGAAATGGTTATCAAGATAGCTAGCAAGTGCTAGTGGTGGATGCTTCTTCTTCCGGTTCAAGAAGAAACCAAATGGAAGTGCCATCAAGGAAAAACCAAAGAAACCGCCTAAAAGGATTTTGCTTTCAATGTGGCAAGTCTAGCCACCAGAGGCGGAATCGTAAAATCTATTCGAGTCCTCGAAGCAAGAAAAGGCATCGATGCCTCTACTCCTTCAATTATGTTTGTCATTGAGGTTAATACTATTCCTGATCAAAACATATCGGTCTTTGATACCGTTGTGGCTCACACATATAAAATGATATCGCAGGCCTCGAACAAGAGAAAGCTCATAAAGGAGAACTAGACTTCGTGTAGGTAATGCAGCAAGAGTTGCTACATTAGCCGTGAGACACTTATGTCTTGTCACTCCCTACTGGGCTTGTATTCAAATTCGACGATTGACATTTTGTACCAGATTAAACAAAGAACATATTGTATGTTTTATGTTTAATTAGAGCTGATTTCCATTTGATTTTAGAAACAATGGTTGTTTTCTTAGTTCGAATGGAATGCTCTATTATCTTGGTACATTATGCAATAGAATTAACATATTAGATATGTCATATCTAGTTTTGAATGTCAATGACACGAAAAGACATAATCGAGATAATTTAAAATCAACTTACTTATGGCATTGTCTTTGGCCATATAAATGAGAGACACATTGCTAAGCTCCACGAGAGTGGAGGTTAGAGTCATTTGATTATGAATCATATGACACATGTGAATCTTGTTTATTAGGTAAGATGACTAAGTTACCTTTAAAGGAAAGGGTGAACGCAGTGATCGGAGTATTAGACCTAATACATTGAGATGTATATGGTCCGATGTCCATCCATGCCGTAAGTAGTACTACATCATTGCCTTTATCGATAAGTGTTCTCGATATCGGTACTTGATATCGACGAGATACAAATCAAGCATTTGAAAAGCTCAAATAATTGAGAATGAAGTAGAAAACCACTTGGTAAAAGTATCAAGGCATTACGATCCGATCGTAGTGGGAATACTTAAACCAACAGGTTTTGGGTTATCTCGTAGATAATGGAATTTATCTCAAGATACTCCACTTTACTTTTTAAGCGGCTAAAAGGAGATATCAAACCTTGTTAAACATGGTGCGATTGATGATAGGTTTTGCGATTTTGGGAATATGTGCTCGAGACAACTGTTTACTTGCTAAACAGAGTTCCTCAAAGACGATTGATGTTACTCCATAACAGATGTGGACTAACCGAAAGCCCTATCTTTCTCATCGAAAGTTTGGGATTGTCTCGCTTCGTGAAGCGGACACGATCGAGATACATTTAATGTAAAAGCTGACAAGTGTTTGTTCGTGGAATATTAATTCTACCTTGCTTAGGAATAAAAGTTGTTTGTTTCAAAGCTTGTTGTTTTCTTGAAGAAAGAGTTCTTTTACAAGAAGACAGTGGGAGCAAAGTTGAACTTGGAGAAGTTCAAGATGCTCGAACAAACATAGATCAACTGCCTGAACTTGAAACTGTCACTCATATAGATGAGGTAACAGTTCAACCTTCTACTACACACGAATTTCGTAGGTTAAGTAGGATACGCACTGTTTCCGAGAGATATGGATTTCTCGTAAGTGAACAGAATGACGTATTGCTCATATGAGATGATGAGCCTGCTACCTATGAAGAGGTTCTGAAAGGTTCAGAGTCTGCAAAATGGCTTCGTGCCATGAAAACCAACATGGATGGTAATCTAATTACCTATAAAGAAGGCTTGTGGCTAAAGGTTTTTGTCTAAGACAAAGAGTTGACTATGACAAGACCTTCAGCCTAGTAGCAATGCTTAAATCCATTCGGAAACTCCTAGCCATTGCCGCTCATCATGTCATGAGATATGGCAAATGGATGTGAAAACAGATCTCCTGAGAGGAAATCTAACCCGAGGATGTGTATGACACAACCAGATGGTTTCACCTCCTATGATGGCGAATAGGTATGCAAGCTTTATAAATCCATGTATGGATTAAAGCAAGCATCCAGGAGTTAGATTATCCGTTTTGATGAGTCAATCAAAGAGTTTGATCTCTCACAAAATTCGGATGAATATGTGTGTACAAGAAAGTTAGTGGGATCGCAATCGTATTCCTTGTGTTGTATGTAGATGACATACTGATACTAGGAAACGATGTCTCTATGCTGCAATCAGTTAAAATTTGGTTGTCCAATCAATTGCGATGAAAGACCTTGGTAAAGCAACTTTTATCCTCGCGATAAGGATTTATAGAGATAAATCAAAAGGTTGCTTGGTCTTTCACAATCATCGTACATAGATGAGATGCTGAAGGGGTTTAGCATGGAACTATGCTATGTACGAGGCCCGATGTATCGTATGCTCTAAGTGTTACGGAAGCGATACTAATCGGATCCTGGTGAGGGTCACTGGGTGGCAGTCAAGAATATCCTCAAGTACTTTTGAAGCACTAAGGATGTTTTCTTCATCTTTGGAGATGGAAATCTCCAAGTGAGCGAGCATTTAGATGCTAGTATTTAATCTGATAAGGATGATTCTAAATCATGATCAGGTTATATACATTCACACTGAATAGCGTGGCGGTCAGTTTGAAAGATTCCAAACAAGAGAGGACTGCTGATTCATCAACCGAGGCAAAGTACATTACCGCATGAGATGCGCAGAGGAAGCGGTTTGGATCAGAAGTTCATTGCTAAACTTGATCCGTCCCTACCGTGATGGGCCCATAGGATTGTATTGTGATACAATGGGGTTAGTCTTGCAGCAAAGGAACCAAGGTCTTATCGACGATCCGACATCGCATTCACCGATTCGGGAGATCATTAGTTGAAATGATATCCTCATAGAGAATTCCACGAGCAATGTGTTGTTGTTCGCTGACAAAGCCGTTGTCACACGAGAATTGTGATTCTCATGGACTCGCTTATGGTATTAGGTACTAAGGCGATTGGCTTTAGGTCAGTGGGAGATTTGTAAGTGTAAGTTGACTTACACGATTCAAGACCGATAAGTCAACATGTACATGGGGTGAGTTGACTTATGCAAGGACGAATCTGTTTAAATTGTGCCCTAAAGGCAATCCCTTTAGCTGCTTTTGTTCAAAGTCGATATGACTTTATGAATAAATAAAGAAAGGCATATTTCATTAATTTGATATTCATGAACATTGTTTATGAATTGATATGGATCTTTAATCAATTAATGAAGTCCATGATATTTGACATAGCATGAAGGAAATTATGATGCGATCATACTATTGAGATTCCTATCATGTGCAATTATGTCATTATCTAAATTATCCTAGTCATAGGATTAATGAGACCGACATCATTAATCCGGATAGACTAGCACATGTCATATTCCTTGATTGGATCAAGCGGTGGATCTCGTAAGCGTAAATATGAGATATTTTAGAATTGACATGTGGATGCTTACTAGCGGTAGTAAGTACATTGGATGACTGTCATGAGATCATCACATGGATATCTTATTCTAATGTCAGTGATAATCTCATCATAGCAATGGTGCAAGTATCCTTAGACTTGAGGTACTCAAGGATATCTTGGATACTGATCTTGTGCTTTGACTCCATTTCTTGTTGCCTTCCAGAGGTAACTCATAGGGTGGTGCTTGGGTACAGTTTGAGGTATTCGAAGGTAATTGAGTAGCCAATAAAGGATTCACCACTTCTGGAATAACAGAAGAGATACCCATGGCCTCTTGTAAGGATCATTACTTGAAAGTCTTTGGCCAAAGCAGATATGTCATGAAGATTGTCTTCAGGGACATATATAGTAATGGATCCTGGACAGGAACTAAAATCACTTGGGCTAGACTTAGTCTAGTAAGAGTTGACACTTTGACCATACTCATAACCAAGTGGGGTATAGGATGGTGAAAGGACTAATTGCACCAGAATTGACTATGGAAGGGTTCGTGATCCGTTCGTGATGAATACATCAAACCGATTACTTTCCGGTCAATTGGGGTCATGATGTGTTGCTAGATACCGCTCATGACTTGCTTAGATTAATTGTTAATCTAAGTGGCCAACATAACCGGAGCCTAAAGGGTCACACGATAAGAGTGTCTCGTAGAATCAGAAATAGTAATTGGACGAGTTCCAATTATGGAGAGCATTAGGATTAAATCGATCCCGATGAGATTGGGATATGTCCCGATGAGATCGCGACATCGATATTGCTAAGAAAGGTTTCCGAGTTGTTTCAAAGATCGGGGCCCTGAGAGGCCGGTAGACCAACCCAGCTTGGATCGACCTTAGCAATTATTTATATCATTAATTAATTAAGTAATTAATTAATTAATTATATAAATTAAAGCCTTGTACACGTTGGTTTTGGGAGAAGAGAAAGAAATAATGCTTTGAAAGTCAAAGCTTCATTTCTTTATTACATAAATGCCTTAAATGGTGTGCCATCAAGATGGAAGCATTTAATTGGTGTTTTAAATGTTAAAGACACTATATATATGTTGATTTTCGTGGATGGCAATATGATGGTTCGGATGGCTTATGGAAGGAGGAAGAAAAGCTTAGTGTTAAGCTTAAAGATGAAAGGTGTTTCATATTTTCCTCTCTCTCAAAGCCATCATCGCTTTCTCTTCTCCAAGCATAAAGTTCTCAACGCCATTCCAAGCTCTCCAGATGAGGTAGGGTCTAGCAGCCTTTAATCTGTTTCTAGCTATTCCCGGGTCAAAGGGTTTGATCCGTTAGGTTTCTCGATCTCTCGCGTGGATCACCTTTAGAGATAGTCTCTTTGGCTATTTAGGTTGATGTCTTCATACCGATACGGATCTCGGCGTTCGGAAAGTCCCGGGAACAAAATTTTTTTGTTTTCCGCTGCCGTACATATGATGTACCTCCTGGGATGTTCCTACACTAGCAGGCTTTATTCTGTTCTAGCTATTCCCGGGTCAAAAGTGTTTGATCCGGTTAGGTTTTCTGATCTCTGCGTGGATACCTTTAGAGATAGTCTCTATTGGCTATTCAGGTTTGAGTTTTCATACCGACACCGGAATCCTGGGTTTTCGGGAAGGTCCCGGGAACAAAATTTTTGTTTTCCGCTGCTAGAACATGTGATGTTCCTCCCGGGATTTTCCTACAAATAGGACTATTCAATTTGCAATTTCTCTCGGATGCATATACTATCAAAGAACACTGTATCATGATGTGACAATTAAACATCGTCCAACCATTAACACTCACGGGCATGAGGGAGAAAACTCATAGGTGTGAGTGACTCACGGACATGAGAAGGTGTGAAAGAGAAGAGTTATGGGTGTGACAGATAAGGACAAAAATGTTGAACTATTCAAGAACACCCTCAGTCAGACCTGTCCCACGTTTTTCACTATATCTCTCCCAAATGATTTCAGATGGCTAAGATACTTGGTGGGGATGAATATAAATGTCTTATGAATCTATTGGTTCAAGAATCAAGTCATTTAGAGGTTAGATGACAAAGTTATGGCCAAAAGAAGCAAAGGTGTTCAGGATGAGTCAACCCTTCAAAGTCACCGTCGTGCTTATGCACGAGGGTGACTTCCCTCTTGCTACAAGACACCATTTTCTGCATGTTTCAATATCACTGTCGTGCTTATGCACGAGGGTGACTTCCCTCTCTTCTTCTTCTACACCGAGTTTTTCCAGACTAAACATTGTCCTTTTTCCAACTTAAATCCTTCTAACTTATTCTGTATCTCTACTCTGAGCCTCTTTGATTCTTTCAAGGAATATCGGTCTCAACTTCAAAGTTCCTATTAGTGTATCATTCTGCTCCAAATTTAAATCAACATTCAGTGCTCTCACTAGGCTAGGTAACCTCGATAACTATACTTGAGCCACATTGTTATTAGACTTTCGACTAAATGCATCAACCACCACATTAGCTTTGTCAGGATGATACTCAATTGTACAATCATAATCTTTCACCAATTCTATCCATCTCCTCTGTCTCATATTCAACTCCTTCTGGCTCAATAGATACTTCAAACTCTTATGATCAGTGAACACCTGAAAAGTTTCTCCATACAGATAATGTCTCCAAATTTTTAAGGCAAACACTACTGCAACAAGTTCCAAATCATAGATTGGATAATTAAATTCATGAGACCTCAACTGTCTCGATGCATAAGCTATTACTTTGTCATGCTGCATCAGTACAAATCCTAAACCCTGGTGTGAAGCATCATTGTACACAACATAACCTCCAGAGCTAAATGGAATAGCTAACATCAATGCTGTAGTTAACCAATCTTTAAGCTCTTCAAAACTCCTCTGACAATCATTATTTCATCTAAAAGGCACATTCTTTCTCAAAAGTTTTGTCAAATGGGTTGAGATCAGTGAAAACTCCTCGATAAACCTCCTATAATAACCAGCTAATCCAAGGAAACTTCAGATCTCAAACACATTCCTTGGAGCCTCCCACTTCATCACTGCTTCCACTTTCTTTGGGTCCACTTGAATGCCATATCCAGACACGATGTGACCCAGAAATACTACTTGATCAAGCTAAAATTTGCACTTACTGAATTTGGCATATAACTATTTCTCCCTCATTATCTGGAGAGCCAATCTCATATATACAGTATGATCTTCTATACACTTCAAGTACACCAAAATGTCATTAATAAAGATAATTACAAAGCGATCTAAATAAGGTTGAAATACCTTATTCATCAAAGCCATAAAAGTTGTCGGGGCATTATTCAATCCAAACGATATTACCAAAAACTCGAAGTGCCCATATCTTGTTCTAAATGCACTCTTGGAAATATCAGCCTCGGCTATTTTCAACTAATAATATCCCAATCTCAAGTCTAACTTTGTGAACACTTGAGCTCCTTATAACTGATCTAATAAATCATCAATCATCGGCAATGGGTATTTATTCTTCACTTTGATCTGATTCAACTGCCAGTAATCAATATACAATTTCAGAATTCCATCACTTCTTTTTTACAAACAATACAGGAGCTCCCCAAGGTGACACACTAGGCATGATGAAACCCTTATCTAACAACTCTTGTAACTGGATTTTCAATTCCTTCAGTTCTACAAGTGTCATCATATATGGAGGTGTTGATATAGGAGCGGTACCTAGAACAAGGTCTATAGTGAACTCCATCTCCCTTTTTAGGGGTAAACGTGGTAGTTCTATAGGAAACACATCCAGGAAATCTCTAACAACTAGAATATCCTAAATGGTTTGTTCATTCCGAGTGTCAATTACGTAGGCCAGATAAGCCTCACATCCACCTTAAATCAGTTTCAACACACTCATAAATGAAATTAGTTAAGCTGGGATAACCAAACTAACTCCTCGAAACACCATTCTCGACTAATTGGGAGATTTAAGAACAATTTCTGTTGGGTCCGGGATTTGGTACCGGGATTTGGTACCGATGGTGGACCCACCGCGTACCCCCGCATACCCCCACGGCCCACATAATTGGTACTGTCCTCTTTGGTCAGGGGAATCCCTCTCCAGGATTCGAACACAAGACCTCAAGGTTTTATAGCTTCCACATGCTCGCCTCTTACCATTTGGCTAGCCTAGCGGGGGCCGCGGGGGTATGCGGGGTATGCGGGGCCTGTTTGCCTCGGTACCAAATCCCGGTACCAAATCCCGGACCCAACAATTTCCTTAATGTAACAATTCATTACAGCCCGATGAGTTGTTAGCCAATCCATGCTAATAATTACATCTGTTTCCTTTAACTGCAATACAATTAGATCAGTTTCTAACTCTGCCTGATCAATTTGAACTATACACCTTTTACAAACCTCACTAACCACTGTTGTACTGCCTATTGGAATACTCATCTCTAATCCAAATTTCAGTATCTCTCTCTCATAATGCAATCTAGATGCCAGATGTGGTGTGATGAATGAGTGTGTAGATCGTGGATCTACCAATGCATATGCTTTAAATTGAAAAACATTCAACACACCTGCTATCACATCTGGGGAGTTCTGAGCTTCCTGTCCGGTGATGGCATAGACCCTAGCCTGAGATTGAGGCTGGTTACTCTACACCTCGGTCATGACACTAGGCCCTATTGACTGAGTTCTACCTCTACCTCGGCCTCTTTATGCAAACCTACCAGCTCTACTCTGCTAATCTGTTGTCCCAGTCATTGTTCCTCCTCTAGCTCCAAACTGTGATCCTATCATCTCAGGATAATCTCTAATCAGATGTTCTAAGGAGCCACAACAGAAATAAGCTCCAGTTTCCCACCAACATTCACCACCATACTTTTTACCATAGTGCTCACACTCAGGCATCTGTTGAGATTGGTTGGAGGATATTTGTCCTCTAACTCTCACAGACCGAACAAATCCACCTCTTGATGGTGATCTAGATTGTCTCGATCTAGACTAAAATCGGGATGATCTGTTCTGGAGCTTTCTGAAGCTTCTGCCAAAATCAGCCTGAGATTCATTATTCCTCTTACCTCTAACCTCCTGTCTGTGCTCTCCCTGACCATCCTTCAACAACTGTTCAATTCTGATTGAGCCCACTCGGAGTTCTGTGAAACTGCCTAAATTACAAATGTTTAGTCTCGTTCTGATCTCCATGTTCAAATCGTCCTCAAACCGTCTACATTTATCTTCCTCTATTGGGATCAATGCAATTGCATACCCCATTAACTCATTGAATTTTATCTCATACTCTATCACTGTGAGCTTGCCTTGCTTCAAGTCTAAAAATTCTTTCATCTTACGATCCACATAAATCTTCGGCATATAGTTCTCTCGAATACTCAGAAAATCTTCCCAAATCAAATTTCATGGTTTGGTGGAACTGCCTAAAACAGTCTTCCACCACTGGCATGCGGGCCTTACAGTAGTGAGACTGCATAATCAAATCTTTCATCTACCTCACAGTCCATCTGGTCGAACACTTTTCCAGTTTTCTCTAACCACCCTTCTACCTCAGCTGGGTCTATACTTCCGTAGAAATCTACATCCCCTGCATTTCCAGTTTATCATATCTTCTCTCTTGTCTTTTAGAAATTCTCAGAGGCATTTAGGCAAACTCAGGTACCGGAGACTCTAAATTGGCTCCTACAGACTCCATGTCAGCTGACTCTCCAATTTGATCTCCTATGGAAGGTGACCTATAACAAACAAAAGTGACATAACTACCTAAATATCTCATTGTTTATCATATCTCAACTCATATTTGTCCCTAAAGATGTCAAACCATGCTCTGATACCAAAAATGCATCATCCCACTACCACAAGGTATATACCCGAACATCCATGGACATTCAAGTACATATCCTATGATAATGGTATGTTCAAGCAAAACAAATCCAACTTACACATGGCATCAAATAACTTATTTAAAAGTCATCAAATTTTAAAAACCATTCATTACATTCATTCACAAAAGCTTACATTGGTTTCCATTAAACAAATATTTACAAAACCTCATACAGGTTCCAGCAAAAACTACAAAATAAAATCTATAACTCTTCTGATGTCAACTGACAAACCTCTAAGCTATAACTTAATCCAAAAGGGTCCTTCAGTTCTGTCTAAAGAACTAGGTTTCTTGTCTCGTACCTGAAAATCTACGTTGCAATTTTTGTGAGTTTTGAAAACTAAATAAGTGAACCATCATCAATGATTTCACCCAGGTCATATACACAAATCACATAATTCACAAATATTTATTCAGAATATGTATTTTTCAAATACTCACATTAACATGGCATTTCATGTAATCATTGCGAATCAGAACATATTTATATCAGTACATGTGCATATGAGATTCCATATTCGTTATTATTGTTGTGATTGAGTGCTTTTCACATGCAGAAACAAATACTAGCTCATTGGGCTCGGTCAGAAACATATATCACGAAGCCTAGCTCTACGTGCAGAAATAGAAATCACGGAGCATAGCTTTACGTGTAAGCACTTTCATTACTGGCAACTCCCAGAACGCCTTTATCTGAGCATGCATTTTAAGAAATGCATCAAATACTGAATATGTTATATATGACGTACAATCAGAAACTCATAATCATCGGACCTAAGTCCAACATTCAACTTTCGTTAAGAATTCATATGTCATACAAAATTACACATCAAATTAGAGCACTTCTAATTTATACCCAACTATTAAACTCCCCAAACTTCGACTCCAGAATTCATAAACAAATCACAACAGGTCAATAATATTGGAAGTTTAAACAAATCAAATTAAATAAATCCTAGAAAAATCATCTAGGTTGACTCACAATATACTCCAATATGCTATTTCCAGGATGGTCTGGCAATGTCTGACTGGCGTCTAATGAGCTCCACTATATCATACAAAACACATTTACAAATATCACACTTTTACACAAATGTATAAAATATGCACAATACATGTTCAATAACAATTTCGGGGTATCTTATTGTGACCCTTATCATCAAAATCATTTAGATATCAAAGCCCTCATTAATATCATTTGTTTTTATAATTTGGACCATAATAAAACAATGTGAAATCAATTACATAACTTAACTGACCACTTCAGATTTTTCTAACAATACTTATGGGTCAACTTTGCATAATTAATCTGATAAGGTAAATGACAAAATTAGGCAACACTTCCTTCTAGAAAGTTGTTCTCCAATGTCTTAAGTTTCTAATGACACTAAATCATTTAATTTGGTTTAGTAACCTGAAAGTTATACTTCAAATATTCTCAGACTATTCTCATTCTGAAATAACATACTATACTCAATTTTCATCCAAAAATTGAACATCTTAGAGATTGAATTACAATTCAAATTCTCTCAGATGATTTGTAGCCTTATGTCTCTAGTTTACTCCAAATCAAAGATCATCTTATTTTGATGTCTAGAGAAGAATTTATGGTCAAAAGAAATGGGACTTTTCAATTTGCAATTTCTCTCGAGTGCATATACTATCAAAGAACACTATATCATGATGTGACAATTAAACATTGTCCAGCCATTAACACTCACAGGTATAAGGGAAAAAAACTCACAGATGTGAGTGACTCGTAGATGTGAGAAGGTGTGAGAGAGAAGAGTCATGGTTGTGACAGATAAGGACAAAAATGCTGGATTATTTAAGAACACTCTCAGTCAGACCCATCCCACGTTTTTCACTCTGTCTCTCCCAAATGATTTCAGATGGATAAGATGTTTTTTGGAGATGAATATCAATGTCTTATGAATCTATTGGTTTATGAATCAGGTCATTTGGAGGTCGGATGACAAAGTTATAGCCAAAAGAAGCAAAGGTGTTCAGGGTGAGTCAACCCTTCAAAGTCACCGTCGTGCTTATGCACAAGGGTGAATTCCCTCTTACTTTAGGACACCATTTTCTGCATGTTTCAATGTCACCGTCGTGCTTATGCATGAGGGTCACTTCCCTCCCTTCTTCTTCTGCACCGAATTTTTCCATACTAAACACAACTCTTTTTCCAACTTAAATCCTTCTAACTTATAAATCCTGTATTCCTATACTCACCATAATTTGCAAATAATACAAAACAATCCTATACATCAAACATCATAAATCCAAACCTTCATTTTCACTGTCTCACTCTACCGTAAAGTTCCAACTCTTATACTATCAACAGACACATAACTTTTCATTTTCACTTCATTCAACTCCTACCACAATTCAAAATCACCTACAATAGATCAAAATTTAGGGCTTCACACTAACACCAAAAATAGAGCATATTCGAATAAACACTAATTCTAGCACTTTCATTTTTTTTATTAACTCATTTACAGCAAAAACTTCATTTCAATATAAACTTTTCATTTACACATAGTTTCCCTTAACACTGCATCACTTAAGCTTTTTCCTAAAATCCAAACTCATTCAAATTCACCTCAGTTAATACTTCATAAATTTTTCATACATGAACAATACATCACCAATTACGTAATCTTCTAAACCATAACAGAAATACATATTTCTTCATCAGCTTTACGTAAATTTCCATATTTCCCCAATCTAGAATCTATTCAATATAGTGTTAAACAATTCCTAATTCTCAAATTCATCATCAAAATCATTCAATACTGCAACCTCAATTCCCAAACCCATGCATGCATGCATATTTTTACACCATAAAAACATCATCAAGTTACTTACTTGATTCAACTACAAAGACAACCAACAAGAACAATTCAATATTCGGTGAGAAATATAAACACAAGGCAGAGAATATGTTAGCCCCAAATTTTTATTTTATATTATTTAAGCATGATTAGATTTTGGTTTATAAGAGGAATCAATATGCAATTGGGGTTAAGTGAAGTAAACCCTAAAAGACAAGATGATCAAGTTTCATGTTTTATGGTTCAAGAGTTGGACTCCGGTAACGGGACCCAACAGTTGGGGTCCGGTCTCAGGGCCGGGTCCCAACAGAATACTTTCGGTGATCAAAAGCTATAGTAATTCTTTTCTTAGAACCAATTTCGTGGGTATTTGCATGTATTACATCTGTCATACAACCCAAACAACCACTTATCACCATAAATATAACCCATTTGTCACAATACATTGCAGTCATTTGTCACATATATATGCTGCCATGTGTCACTCTATAATTGGCCCAAAAATCAATATTTTTCCAAAATTCACCAAAAATTTCAAAATATCTGAAATAAACCAAAATTGCCAAATCACATTTTAATCACATTTAATAACTCAATTATACCCAGAAAATGTCAATGAATGCATGTACAATCATATGAATGTGAAAAAATGTGCGTGACACATTTAACTTATGCATGACATACATTTTCCTAATTTCTCAATACTTTCTCATAAATTACTATTCGAGCCTTAACATGGGTAATAGGATGTTACAAAACACTTGCTTAAATCTTACAACTTCCATCTCAATTATCGTCATAATTAAGAAAATTTGCCTAAATACATCCTTGGATCTTTGATGAGACCTTAGCTTCTTTTGCATGTCAATTGACTATAATGTTCCACAATACATTATAATCTTGAATAATGCAAGGAATTATATCAAGTTCATTAAATAACTTATTGATCCAGATAATCATTCTCACTAAGTGAAAAATGTATTATAGCTTAATTAGCAACTATTACTACATTGGAACCTTTACAATCCTAAAAGATATTGTTCTAAGTAAATAAATCTTAATTAAGATTTGCTTCTAAAGTTATATCCTTATCTTCTTGAAGTCAAATATCAACTCATACATAGAATAATGGATATTGTCAATACTTCACAAGTATCTGATATCTTAAATACTAAACATCTTTAGTACATTATTTGTGTGATTGGAGTTAGAACAGGTAAGTAACTTCCAATCTATCTCTATAGATCTAATTCCCAAAATTAAGTTGTTACCTTTTCATATACAGTAAGAGTTGTTCTAGACAATTATGTTTTTCAACAATTGAAAATTAGAATTGTTGTTCTCTATAAACAATATGTATCCAAATACTCCCATTGAATAGGGCAACCATACTCTCATTAACCTTCTTATAGACATGATAAATTCACAATCATCTTCAAAAAAAACTTTTTGAATTCATCATGAAAGTGAATCTTTTAATATCTTGTAGCCTTTCAACTATACTTCAAATATATCAATAAAGACATTAGTTCCAATTGGATGTACTGTCGTGAGATTTGAACTTTTCAAATTTCACTTACTCTCATTACTTATCTCGAGAACCATTCTCTTATAAGTATTCATTAACATAAAAAATTTGTTCAATAGATTTGTAAGATTATATCCAACCTTTTGGATTACTAATAACCTTCTATTACCTAATTTAGTTCTAAACTAAAAAGATAATACATGCTTCAACTAAGCATCACATCCTTAAATCATTAATTCTGACTTATTCAAAGACTTAGTGCTTTCATATCTAATATGAAACCTTGCTAATTGATTTAACTGAAACTATCGAAGGTAAGTCATTGTACTGGGCATCGCTATAGAAGAAATAATATTGCATCCTATAATATCTCATATTATATTTTCCTACTTACATAAATCCATACGCTTATGGAATTTTGTTGTGAAGGTATTCACTAGAGAATCTCATTCCCTGCGTATAACCAAAAATTAAAACTCACCACAACAATCTTATCGAAGTGCTTCAACATTCTCAATATTTAATTTCTACTTAGATTTAAACATTTTGAACTTTCCAAAATTTTAAATCATTATTTCATTTAATACATATGACTGTATCACATAAAGTTGTTAGTATTCTATTGAAATATAAGTATCATCCTTAGATGAATTTTTATTCCATCCAATACATCACATGTATAAATTTAACAATTCAATACCATCATCATCCTTTTACCAAAGGTTGATTTGGTTATTCTTCAACTTTACAAGTTTCACAAGTTCTATATAATTCATAATCAAAAGGATACACATGCCTTTATATGTAATTTTATGATTCTTGTTATGTTGATTTAACCAACATGATATAAAAGGATAGTCTCGATTATAAATTTTGTGTTCTTGCCATTTGTGTTAAGTATAAGTCACCTTTGATCTAGCATATACAAACTATTTGCATAAAATTTTATCAACTTCTTTGACTCAACAATTTATTTCTTATCATGCTTTAAACATTATAATAATATTGAATCCAAATTCATTATAAAATACTCATAAGCATGAGCTAGAAATACATATGATCATCATAATATCTCTTATAGGCAAGAAAAGTTATGCAATCATTTTCTTCTAATAATAACTAGTATCATTCTACAGCAAATGCCTTTAGTTATAGTCCGCATTTATATTTTTAGTAGGCCAAATAAGGGGAATATTTCTAATAAGGTATTATACCTTTTAGCTCTAGTTTATACAACCTCTTGCATCTTGTTATCATGGTGTTGACATAAATCTTACATGTTATCATCAAAGTTTTTGAGACATTTGTCAACTCAAAATGTTAATACATTTTGTCATTCATATGATTTTGACATATTTTTAAAACTTTAACACCAAATCCTCAACAAGGATTATAACAAATTTGCATAATGGGTACATTTTTCTTTTCTGACTTTTGAGAACTCTTCTCAAACATAACCTATATCCAAGAAATTGAGTTCACTAACTTAGTATCAACTATACTAAACAAGGTAAATTCTAATCAAAACAAAAAAGCAAATGTAAGAAATTAAATAATGAATTATATGTCATGATTACCAAATGAGATTAGTACTTTAATCATGTATTTGGTTACTTCCACTATTTTATTCA
Organism: Erythroxylum novogranatense; assembly: GCA_029891385.1. Lineage (NCBI taxonomy): Eukaryota > Viridiplantae > Streptophyta > Magnoliopsida > Malpighiales > Erythroxylaceae > Erythroxylum > Erythroxylum novogranatense. The sequence goes on along the minus strand of CM057235.1, from coordinate 53,897,062 downwards.
AAATAATAACCCTCACTGCTATTTGGAAAGATTACGTTAATCTTTCTAGTGGGCTAGGATTCTATTCAAATTTAATTGATCTTGAGTTTGTTTAATAAACCAATTAAACTTAAATTAGGTAGATAACAACTTTATCAATCACATCTCATATGATTCTTAGATCTATTAGGTGACAACTTTTGCCAAAACATATCATATATGTTATTCCTAACGTTGCTTCTAAATTTATGTGGTCATGAGTTTGCTTATCCAATTCACACAAATTTAGTTAAGTAGAACCCAATATTATAGGACTAAACATGTTCGGGTTAAAGTGGCCTTGAGTTTGTCCAACAAGCTTACAATTAAAAAAAGTCTAGTTTATTCTTATAACAATAGTAGAACCCAATATTATAGGACTAAACATGTTCAGGTTAAAGTGGCCTTGAGTTTGTCCAACAAGCTTACAATTAAAAAAAGTCTAGTTTATTCTTATAACAATGGAAGGCAACAATCATATTATCAATATGTACTTAATATTTTAATGAGGGATTTTAATTTTATTCGTCTCATCAATCACAAAATTGCATGTAAAATATCACACATATAAAAAATACAATTTAATATGCATCCAATATTTATATCAAACATATAAATAAAGTTGGCAATTTATGCACTCATAATCAAATTATATGCATAAAATATGAAACTTTGATTTTCATAATCTAAAATAATATTTCCAACTCTTTGAAAATTATATTAGATTAAACTCATTGATTTCTAAATAAATTATATTCCTATTTCAAATAGAAATTTAATTTGATTTGAAAATAATATTTTAAATCCAATTGAAACTATTTCCAATTAGAAAACTAATTTTCTAATATTAAAGGAAATTACTTTCAAAATTAAATAAAATACTTTTAAATTTAATTAAAAAATCATTATATTATTTATTTAGAGATTGATTTCTTAATTAATTAAAATTTTTCTACAATAGATTAAAACTATATTTTAAAATATTAAAGAAATATCATTTTCTTTATTAATAAATAAAACACTTTTAAAAATCTTTAATGAAGAAAAATTTTTCTAATAAATTAAGAAATTATTCACAAATAAAGGAACAATTTATAAATTAAAGTGAATAATAATTCTCTAAAAATATAATCATAAATTTTATTTATCTCAATCAAATTGAAATAAATAAATATAATTAAGAAACATGTTTCCTAATTACTTAAGAAAACACTTTTCTTAATTTTAAAGAATCAAATTCATTACTTTCAATCTAATTGAAACTAATTGATTCTAATTTTAGAAACTTCTTTTCTAAAATTAATTAACAATCAATATAATTATTTACCTTAATCATATTAAGAAAATAATTACTTTAATTTTGATGTTAAGATCTCATCTTAGTTAATATAATCTCATTATATTTATAATTTCTAACATAATCCAATTATGAAAGAAATCATTTAAAACTTTTGCTTGATTCTAATTGTTGATTTGATAGTAAATCAAATTTAATAATTCAACTCTTGAAAAATTAACTTAAATTTCAAAACTTTTCCTAATAAAAGTCCTTTAAAAACAATTTTCAACATTTAGTAAAACACTTTTCAATTTTATTAAGAATTAAATTAATTTCATAATAAAATTTAAGTTTTTTTAATAATTAAAAAAATTGAATAGAGGTTGTCTGGCACGTGTAGGACGCGCACCTAGGGATGACAATGGGTAGGGTTCAGTTCGGGTTTTACTCTACCATATCCATATCTATTTTTTATGACTCAATCCATATCCATCGGTTTTTACGATTTACTACTCATATCCAAATCCATTGGGTTGTTCGGGTTTTTGGATATCCATCGGATTGTATAGCACATAAAAATATAAATTCTAAATAGAAAATATAAAGAGTAGATTTTTGCAAATGCTCCAAATCAAAATAACTTTAATAATAATAAGTCAAGATTTTGATTTGTATGTATTAAAAAATTATAAAATTGAAATAATAAAAATAATAATATTTAGTACAAAGACAACATACATTTTTTCACAATTTAGAACTGGAACAAAGATTGAAATAAATAAAGCTTCAAATTGTCTTTGCGTGAACTCTACAACATTCAAAACTCCATCTCCATATCATTTGCATTATTATCATCCTATAAGAAAAATAAAATATGATGAAAAATGTGAGTACCGAGGAGTAAAGTGGAAATTTTAAAGTTGTTTCTTCGTATAAAATTTTAATATTTTATTATATTTAACCATAAATATTCAAGAAAAAATAGAAAAAATAGAGTTAATAAAAAACAGGTAGGATATGGGTATCCATGATTCGGGTTTTACTCTACCTATATCTATATCTATTTTTTATGACTCAACCCATATCTATATCCATATCCATATCCATATCCATATCTATCGGTTTTTACGATTTACTGTCCATATCCAAATCTATTGGATCGGATAGTGCGGATATTAATCGGGTTAAAAACTCACTGCCATCTCTACGCGCACCGGTCACCTCTGTGGAACTATGTGCGGAGAGCCGTGGGCGCGTGAAATTTCTGGAGATCACTCCATGGAGACACGCGCCCATAGTTCTCTCACATATTCTCCCGGAGATCACTCCATCGTCAATATCAAACCATGTCTCATCAACTTTCATCCCACGTTTTTCGTCCGACTTGTCTCCAATCACCGGGTCTCCAACTGCTTCTCTCATGTCTCCTACTCTACCTCTCATGTTTCTCAACTACTGCCTCCTACGTTTCGTCTATTTTCTCTCACAACGCCACCCTCTGCCATCGCTTGGTCTCCTCCACGATGTCGGCTTCCTGCTGTCGAGTCGCTTGCTTCTATGGGTGATATTCACCCAACATTGTCACAGTAGCGACACCAATCAGTGGTGTCACCACTTGAGAATGCCGCTGGTGAGATATTCCACCAGTAACTTTTAAGGAACTGATTCGTTATCGGAAGCATAAGTAGAAACACATGCCATCAAACGCAAGATTCAAGCAGAAACAGGGAACCAAAAACAAAACCAAGGTAGTAAACAATTTCTAGAACAAGGAAGCGACCTTTCGAAATAGATAATGCTTTATGGAATTAATATTATAAAACCAATACACGTATATATCTATGAAAGGAGAAGAACAATTTCCAGATGCAGATAATAGGGGACGGCAGAATAGACACAAAGGCACACAAAAAACAATTTTTAGAAATCAAATCAAAGAGCAGTGTTGGAAACAATTTCCAAAACAAGGATTTTATTGTTCAGAACAATAATCAATTCATTAACGGAACATAAAACCCAGAAGTAGAAAAGGCACACTCGCAGAGAGCAAACAAAAATCATATATTAAAACCTTGATTATTATAAAATCAATAACAATCAAGCCTCTAATTTAAGTTAAACAATTAAAGAGACTCTAATACCATTGTTAGAATCTAACTATGATAAAATCATGGGTACAGCGAAAAACAAATTTTTTAATGAATTCCGAGCATATCCTGATAATTGATTAAGTTAAATAAAACACGAATACAAATTGTAAGAAATCACACCTTATTCACATTCCTGTTGAAATACTTTGAAAACTTTTTCTAAATTGTCAACTACAAGTTGTTCTCTTATCTAGCCTTTGATAGTAGCTACAAACAACTTCTTAACACTTTGAGAGGAAGAATATAAAAGTGCTAGCTCATTTTTCTTTTCTTCTTATTAATAGAAAAATCATTAGGATGGTTTTGTAATTTTACTAAAATTAAATTCCTTAATTGTAATTAAATTCATACTCTAATTATAATTAAATTTATTTTAATAAAATCAAATATCTTATATTTGATCCCGAAGTTTTTAAATAATTAAGTCTAACTTGATTAAATTAATTTTCTCTCACTAATTGCTCTTTGATCTCGTGACCTATTAGGTTCCTAATATATTAGAAATGATTATAAATTCTAATTCTAATTTATGATTAAAATTAGATAAATTAAAACTCCTTTTATTTATCTTTAATTCTCCAATTAAACAATTTATAATCATTGACCAAGATTGACGTTAGAAACATGTCATGATCACTCAAATATCATGAATGTTAAAGTGGTTTGACTTAATTTTTCCATGCATGGTTATAATATATAATTTAATCCTTTTGTCATTCAATATTCAAATTAGATAGAGTATACATATAGTATCTACTCTTTTGTTCCAATCATGTTTGTTTTACTAATTAGTAATTGATTTATAATTGATATTTGAAAACGTCTTTTCAAATGTCAATTTACTTTGGCTTGAAAATTCTGTAAATCACTACTAATCAGGAACGGTAGAACATTCTATTTAATTACTTTAGAGTGACAAATCCTCTATCGATTTACTTAACTATCTCCATATGATTATTGTATCCAAGTACTACCGACTAAATTATCCTGGGACAATTCATTGAAGTAAATCACACGTTAATATATTGAGTAATAATATGATCAAGATACCAAGAAGGGGGGTTGAATTGTGATAAACTTTTCGTTAATCCCTTCAATAACAATTGCTTGTTCTTTCAGAAAACTTATCTTAAATCAATTCTTGACTAGTTTGAAAACCTTTGATAATAATGAGAACTACGATTTAAGTAAAGTAAGAGTTAGAGAGAAACACGACAATTTATCCTGGTTCACCCTAAACCGTAGGCTACGTCCGATCCTCGATATCCTTCGAGATTTCACTATCTCCGAACTGCTTACAAGTATTCTTTGGGTGAGCCTCTTCAGTCTCTTAACAACAAGTATTCTTTTACTCTTAGCCTCTTCAGCTACTGTAACACTTTTCAAAATGAAAACTAATAAAGAGCTTTTTACAAAAGAGTTGCTCTTAATAATGTACACTCGAAAAATAGTTCACAATTTTTCGAGATAGTCGATGTTTGAATACTCGAGTTTCATTCACTTTTCTCTCGAAAGTCGCTTTTACTTCAATCTCGACTCTTATTTATAATCGATCTTCAACTGTTTCTTGAATATCATTTCTTGAATCTTTAAAAAACGGTTATTCGGTTTAACTCAGAATCGTCTTAAAGCGATGTTTCTTTCTTACATCGATTCTTGTATAAATCGCTTTCTCTTCGTAAAGCTTCCGTCGATTTTTGTATCGCCCGCTTTTCTCTTCGTAAAGCTTCCGTCGATTTTGTATCGTCGCTTTTCTCTTCGTAAAGCTTCCGTCGATTTTGTATTATCGCTTTTCTCTTAGTAAAGCTTCCGTCGATTTTGTATCGCTCGCTTTTCTCTTCGTAAAGCTACCGTCTGATTTTTGTATTGTCTGCTTTTCTCTTAGTAAAGCTTCCGTCTGTTATTCTTCCTTCTGCTTTTCCTTCCTTACATTATTCTTCCGCTCATTATTCTTCCGTCATTATTCTTCCTTCGCTTTTCCTTCCTTCGCTTTTCTTCCGCTCATTATTCTTCATTCCTTTTCCTTCCTTATGCTTTTTCTTCCTTCTGCTTTTTCTTCTTATGCATCCATCTACTTTTCATTTATATATTTCTCTTTGTTTATTATCAAAATTATTTAATACGTGAAGTCTGGTTTGACTTAACATTCTCCCCTTTTGATGATAACAAATACTTATGAATTAGAGAAATATGAAAAGTATCAATTATCTGATATTGAGATAAAAATAACTTCGCTTTATCCTTCCAAATTGATTTCTTCCTTCTCCTTCTCCCCTATTTGTTATTGATCAAAAAATTATTTCCCAATCTGCTTCACCAACTTTTTCAGCATCTTCTTAATCTTCTTCATATCCTTATCAAGTTTCTGAACATGCTTCTTTAAAGCTGATGATTCATCTGCAGTTGAGGATTCTGTCTCAACAACTTGCTTTTCAACGATAGCCTTGTTGTTGTATAAGCTTCCTTGTTAAAGACATTTGTTTCAATGATTTGTAGGAGAGGTGGAGGAACAAATACAGACTTGTTCATGAATATCAAGATCATAGGAATCATGTATCGTTGATAAGTGCTTCGAACCATGGCATAGCTTCGCAATTGAGGTGATCTCCCACGAGGTCGATTTCGCAGAATGTTACGTAAAATAGTATAACAACATTTCGAGTTGCCAATCGAGCGTAACAATCTTGACCCTTTTCGATAGTCCTCCTGTGGATCCTCTCTGTAGCCTTAGTTAGGCTTGGTCACGGATCTTGATATATGCGGATAGAATTTCACTCCTTTTCTCTTCACATGCTTCATCAATCAATTTCTTGCCTCTTCAATTTGATCAAGTCATGTCATCTACAATCGGATCTGGTTGAACTTTTAGCTTCAGCTTCTCATACTTGAGTTCAACAAAATTTGGTGGTTGAAGATCAGGTACCACCTTGATTATTGTACTGTTCAGTATAGGATAAGAAGTGAGACGCTCTCCAAATGGCTCTGGTGGATATGGTTCTCTTCCAACTCTCTTCAGTTGATCATAGAAATTTTTGTAACCCCTATCCAACAGATGTAAAATGCCATTATCATATTCAACTGATTTGAAGAAGGCTTTCACATATCTCTTTGGTTTGTCTCGGATGATGACAGACTTGGTCTTCTTCTCCTCTATTACAACCAATCTGTGTTCCCAACTTTCTCTTTGAACAGTTAAATACTTGGATGGAACATTAGTCATCACACTCACAACTTTTTGAGTAGCCTTCTTACCTATAACATGAGTAGCAACTTGTTTGTGGACAAGTGTAGACTGAAAAGTAGTAGGAACTACTTCTTCAAAAATTGGATTATTAAGAACTTTGTGAGAATTCTTAATATTACCCGTAACAGTTTCCACAATTGCTTCAGTAGCAGCTTCCATATTAACTTCAGCAGCATCAACAGCACTAACAGCACTTGCAGCAGACTTTTCTGTAGTGTCAACAACAGTCTCTTCTTGCCTTGCCTTCTTAGACTTTGTCTCTGTTGTTGGACTTTCTTCTTTTCTCGCACTCATTTTCTTTATCCTTGGTGACCTCTTGGATTGTGCTTTCTTCTTTTCAGGTTCTTCTTCTTTCCTTTTTCCTCCATTTCCTTGAGACTGAGTTTCTGAATCTTTCTCAAGGATTGATGATAGTGATTTTGTAGCTTTTGATCTCTGTCGTTCATAATGCTTTGATTGGCTTGAATCTCTGGATGGACTGGCTTCTTTCTGTCGCACAGTTTCTGTTCTGGGTGACCTTCTTGCTTGCTTAGGAATGTCACTCACCAGAGGTTCCCCTTTACGTTTCAAGTCTCCTGATTCAAAAAATCGAACACTTCTTGACTTTGATTCCTGAGAGTGTGATTTTCTCTCCTTCATAGAGGATTTTTTCGGTATAGGCTCCCCCTCAGTTGTTGCTTTCCTTGGTGCTTCTGCTCCTTTTCTGTCTGGAAATCTCAGACCCATTTTAGCAACAGTTGTTGAATCTATATAGCTTTTGACAGCTATCTTCTGTCTGATTCCCCTTTCCAATCTGATGCCAGATTCTTTGAACACTCTTGTCAACAGCATCCCATAAGGACAGGTGTTTGTATCCTTTATAGATTTTACCATGTACTGAAAAATCAAATATGATAAATCTATTGGGTGATGATTTAGAAGATGAAAGATGCATTGTTCATCTAGGGTAGTGACCTGATGTCTTGAACCTATTCTCGGTAAGATACAGTCACATAGAATTGTGAACAATACCCTTGCCTTTGGTACCAGCCAAGAGACTCTCCTTTCAGTTGGGTTATTGTGTCCATAGAGTTGACGACTAACTTCATCTTCATTCATCTTGAGCTTTGTCATCCATTTCACCATATTAGTGGGTTGAACTCCATCCATTGGACATTCAGTAACTTTCTCCAGTAACTCCTTTGTTACAATAACAGAGTGTGTGTCTACATATGACACGATTGTATCATCTACTGATTTAGTATTCTTCCAGAACTCATAAATTTCTTGGAGATAGACTTCATCTCGTATTTGAAAGAAGTTTCTCCATCCTGCAGCCATTATCTCGGCTCTATATCCATCTGTTCTTTTCTTAGTTCTTGAAGTTTACCAATCTTCCCATCCGATCTGGATCAACTCGCAAAATAGGCGACATACATCTTGCTGATTACATTGAATAGGAACTTGCTTGAAGATTTTCAGAGAGATTTCAGAGAACTAGCAATTTCTGAATTTGGTAGGAATCCCAAAAGTCAGTTTTAGGGATTTTATTGCAAATTCTAGAAAGATTGTACTTCTCGATGATCTGACAGCCTTTTTTCCTCTAAAACTTTTCCTTGTGAAAGAAGTTTTAAGTCTGAAACCGTCAACGCCGTTTAACTCCACCGTTTCATTGTCTTTTCTTTTTGAAAAATCAGATGATCAATCTGTTAACTCTGCCATCTATCTGTCTTGTCTTTATAAAAAAAACAGATGAATGGTCCGTTAACTCCTCCGTCTGTCTGTTTCTTCTTTACGAAAAACCAGATGAATGGTCTGTTAACATCACCATATTGAGGTTGCGTCTGATTTCTTTAAAGCGATCTTCACTTAGTGGTTTTGTGAAGATATCCGCCCACTGATATTTCGTTTCCACGAATTGTAGACTGACGACTTTCTTCTGAACGTAATCTCTCAAGAAATGATATCTGACTTCTATGTGCTTCACCCTTGAATGTTGAATTGGATTCTTTGACAAGCTGATGGTGCTGGTGTTGTCACAGTATATTGGAATCTCTTCCTCTTGTATTGAGTAGTCCTCCAATTGATACTTGATGCACAACAATTGTGAACAACAACTTGCGGTAGACATATATTCAGCTTCGGCAGTTGATAATGCAATCGAGCTTTGTCTCTTGCTTGACCATGACACCAGGTTTGGTCCAAGGAAGTGACAACCACCACTCGTGCTCTTCCTTTCGATCCTATCACCGGCATAGTCCGCATCGCAATATCCATTCAACCTGAAATCTTTACCTTTCTCATACATTAAGCAAAGATCAGTAGTACCTGCGAGATATCTCAAAATTCGTTTTACAGCAATGTAATGAGATTCTCTAGGATCGGCCTGAAACCTTGCACACAAGCATACACTGAATAGAATGTCAGGTCTACTTGCTGTAAGATAAAGCAAAGAACCAATCATCCCTCTAAATAGGGTTTGATCCACCTTCTTACCACTTTTGTCTTTTGACAACAAGTTTGAAGGATGCATCGGTGTAGACATACTTTTAACACTGCACATATCAAACTTAGACAACAATTCTTTGACATATTTTTGTTGATGGATAAAAATCTTATTCTTAGTTTGCTTTACTTGGAATCCAAGAAAGAATTTTAACTCACCCATCATGCTCATCTCAAATTCATTTTTCATCATATCTTCAAAGCTCATGCATAACCTTTTTGAGGTTACTCCAAAAATAATATCATCAACATAGATTTGCACAATAATAAAATCATTATTCAAGTTCTTCCTAAAAAGAGTTTTGTCTACTTTACCTCTAGTAAATCCATTTCCTATAAGAAATGAGCTCAGACGATCATACCATGCTCTAGGGGCCAATTTCAGTCCATATAAGGCTTTATGAAGTCTGTAGACATGATCTGGATACTTTATATCCTCAAATCCAGGAGGTTGCTTGACATAGACTTCTTCATCTATAAAACCGTTCGAAATGCACTTTTTACATCCATCCGAAAAAGCTTTATGTCATGGCAAACAAAGATATGCAAGCGGTATCCTTATTGCTTCAAGTCTTCTCTTGGAGCATATATCTCATTGTAGTCTATTCCTTCCTGCTGATTATAGCCTTGTGCTACTAATCTTGCCTTATTGCGACTTACTTTTCCCGATTCGTCTAGCTTATTCTTGAATATCCATCTAGTACCAATAATGGATTTCTTTTCGTGTTTAGGAACTAAGGACCGGACTTTATTCCTCTTGAATTGATTCAACTCCTCTTGCATAGCTAATATCCATGCTTCATCTTTTAGAGCTTCATCAATCTTCTTAGGTTCTTCTTCATATATAAATGCCATGTTGGCTTCTCTTCTGAACTTGGACCTTGTTCTTACACCTTCTGAGGTTTCTCCAATAATTGACTCTTTGGGATGAAAGCTTTTGTATCTCCAATCTTTCTTTAACTCAAAATTCTTAGAAATGTCATCTTTTCATCATGAGGTGATTTCGATGAAGATACTTCCTTATCAACTGCGTCAAAGGCCTTTAATAAAGATCATCTTCTGATTCCTCTTCCTTATTGGGTTGAGAGCTATCATCGAACTTAACATGAATAGTTTCTTCAACAGTCTTTGAGGTGAGGTTGAAGATTCTAAATGCCTTTGAAGTGAGAGAATAGCCTAGAAAAATTCCTGAAAATGTCTTTGCATCGAATTTGTCCAGAGCTTCCTTTGTGTTCAGACTAGTGCATTTGCAGCCGAAAGGATGGAAATAAGAAATGTTTGGTCTCCTTCCATTCCACAACTCATAGGGAGTTTTCTTCAGCATTGGTCGCAGCAACACTCTATTTTGAATGTAGCATGCTGTATTGACAGCTTCTGCCCATAAGTATTTAGGAAGATTCATCTCGCACAGCATTGTTCTTGCCATCTCTTGAATCGTCCTATTCTTCCTCTCAACAACTCCATTCTGCTGCGGAGTCCTTGGGACAGAGAAGTTATGGAAAATTCCATTTTCTTCGCAGAATACTCTAAACTTCTCATTTTCGAATTCTCCACCATGATCACTCCTTATGCTTGCTATAGACATTCCTTTTTCATTTTGTAACCTCATGGAAAGGTTTCTAAAGCACTTGAAAGACTCATCTTTATGTGATAGAAAAAGTATCCAACAAAACCTTGTAAAATCATCAACAATCACAAGTCCATACTTCTTTCCACCAAGACTTATTGTTCTTGTTGGACCAAATAAGTCCATATGTAACAATTCAAGTGGTCTAGATGACGTTACGCAATGTTTTGAAGAGAAAGAGGTTTTAACTTGTTTCCCTTTCTGACAACTTTCACAAAAGAAATCTTTGTCAAAACGAATTTGTGGCAAACCTTTTACCAAATCATGTTTCAAAAGTTTTGAAATATGTTTAAAACTGACATGACCTAGTTTTTTATGCCAGATCAGTCTTTCATCTTCAGTAGATAAAAAACATGAAATATTTTGAGACTGAAAATCGTCTAAATCAATTTTGTAAAGATTGTTTCGTCTTTTGGCTGAAAAGAAGATGGAACCATCTTTGTTTCGACTTCACAAAATTTTGATTGAAAGTAACTTCAAAACCGAATCACATAATTGACTAATACTTATCAAGTTATGCTTTAAACCATCAACTAGTAGTACGTTGTTAATGCATGCATGGGAATTCTTACCAATCTTACCAAACCCGATTATCTTTCCCTGTTGGTTGTCTCCAAAAGTTCTTGATCCTCCTTTCTTGATGAAGATCTAGGAACATAGACTTGTTTCTGTCATGTGACGCGAGCATCCTCGTCCAAATACCAATGGTGCTTCTTGGTTCTTCCAAAGAAGGATTTCGTAGGAGATATTATCTTATTTTAGGTACCCAGATTCTCTTGGGTCCTTTAGGGTTAGTATGATGTAATGAATGATAATAAGGTGTAGAATGAAAACGTTGATGACCTTTCTCGAAAACTGATTGATATCTTTTCTTATCTTTTGAGCAATTGATTTTACGTAATTCAGGGCTTATTTTTAGTAAACCCTAATCCGGTTTTATCCTCGGATGTCTATATTTTCCTATCATTTCATTCATCTTTTTGTACTATCGTAAATTTAGCTAGATCAATTGAGAGATTATTAATTCTCGATTTCAATTGATTAATCTCTTCGATCTATCTACAACTTTGTTGTTATTCAATTCCTCAACTTGCTTTCTCAAACTTATATTCTCACTCTCTATCTCATGAGTATGTTTGAGGTTTTCGCATATTTCTTCTTCAATGACTTGTCTTGTTTCGAATAGCATGAGAATCCTCTAACAATTCTGAGTATGCATCTTGTATATCATTATAGCTAGAAGTTACCTCCTCATCACTTTCTTCTTCAGCTACCAGACATATGTTAGCATGTTCTGACGCTTCTGAACTTGTATCTGATTCTGATGAGTCCAGATCTTCCCACGTTGCTATCATGCTTTTCTTGTTATCCCTACTCCTTTTGGGTTGTCTTTTCAACATTGGACACTCGGACTTGTAATGTCCCGGCTTCTTGCATTCATAACATGTAACGGATGCTTTATCGACTTTTTCATCGCCTTTGCCGCTGTTCCTTCTAAATGTTGAATTTCCTTTGGACTTCTTTTTCCACATTCTTCTTATCTTTCTTGAAATGAAAGATAGCTTATCGTCTTCATCACTTGATTCAGATTCTGACTTACTGGAATCATCATCCTTTGCTTCTTCAATCTTTAAAGCCTTTGATGTGTTCCTCTTTGTTTTCTTCTTCTGGATTTTGTGATTCTTTTGACTTGCTTTGAGCGCTATGGACTTCTCTTTCTTGGGCTTATCTTCGCATCAAGCTCTACGTGTATCTTCAACGATCCAAGCAATTCATCAAGCTTCAGTACGCTTAAGTCTTTGGCTTCTTGTACAACAGTTACTTTGGGTCTCCATCTTTTGGGCAGACTCCTCAAAATCTTTCGAACATGGTCTTGACTGTTGTACGTTCTTCCAAGAGCTTTTAGTCCATTAACAATTGTTTGGAATCTTCCAAACATTTGATCAATGGTCTCTTCTTCTTTCATCTTGAATAACTCGTACTGATGCACCAAAATACTTATCTTGGACTCCTTGACTTGATTTGTTCCTTCATGTGCAATTGATAATGTATCCCACATTTCTTTGGCAGTATCACATCCATGAACTTTGTCATACTCGCTTCTGCTCAATGCACAACTCAAGAAAAATTTCGCTTTGGAGTTTAGTTGAAATCTTGCTTTCTGCTCAGCCGTCCATCTTTCTCGTGGAATTGGATTTTTATCATCATCTTCAGGTGTGTATGGTCCATTCTCGATGATGTCCCAAAGGTCAATGTGAGTAGACTCGATAAACAATCTCATCCGATCCTTCCAATAGTGGTAGTCTTCACCATTGAATCGCTGGAGGTCTGGTGACTGAGGCTCCTTCGCAATATCGTGTGTGATTCCACCATTTTCTTTAGTTCACACTTTATTAGAGTGATTCTTGAACACCGTGCTCTGATACCAATTGAAGTAAATCACACGTTAATATATTGAGTAATAATATGATCAAGATACACAAGAAGGGAGGGGGTTGAATTGTGATAAACTTTTCGTTAATCCCTTCAATAACAATTGCTTGTTCTTTCAGAAAACTTATCTTAAATCAATTCTTGACTAGTTTGAAAACCTTTGATAATAATGAGAACTACGATTTAAGTAAAGTAAGAGTTAGAGAGAAACACAACAATTTATCTGGTTCACCCTAAACCGTGGGCTACGCCCGATCCTCGATATCCTTACGAGATTTCACTATCTCGAACATTTACAAGTATTCTTTGATGAGCCTCTTGGTCTCTTAACAACAAGTATTCTTTACTCTTAGCCTCTTCAGCTACCGTAACACTTTTCAAAATGAAAACTAATAAAGAGCTTTTTACAAAAGAGTTGCTCTTAATAATGTACACTCGAAAAATAGTTCACAATTTTTCTCGATAGTCGATGTTTGAATACTCGAGTTTCATTCACTTTTCTCTCGAAAGTCGTTTTACTTCAATCTCGACTCTTATTTATAATCGATCTTCAACTGTTTCTTGAATATCGCTTGAATCTTTAAAGAAGCGGTTATTCGGTTTAACTCAGAATCGTCTTAAAGCGATGTTTCTTTCTTACATCGATTCTTGTATAAATCGCTTTTCTCTTCGTAAAGCTTCCGCTCGATTTTGTATAAATACGCTTTTCTCTTTGTAAAGCTTCCGTCGATTTTGTATCATCCGCTTTTCTCTTCGTAAAGCTTCCGTCGATTTTTGTATTATCGCTTTTCTCTTAGTAAAGCTTCCGTCGATTTTGTATAAATCGCTTTTCTCTTCGTAAAGCTTCCGTCGATTTTGTATTGTGCGCTTTTCTCTTAGTAAAGCTTAATCTCATTATTCTTCCTACCTTTTCCTTCCTTCATTTTTCTTCCGTCATTATTCTTCCGCTCATTATTCTTCCTTCCTTTTCCTTCCTTCATTTTTCTTCCGTCATTATTCTTCCTTCCTTTTCCTTCATACCTTTTCTTCCTTACCTTTTCTTCTTATGCATCCATCTACTTTTCATTTGTATATTTTTCTTTGTTTATTATCAAAATTATTTAATACGTGAAGTCTGGTTTGACTTAACACAATTCATAAGTAGTATTAAAATACAGTAATTCTCGCATGAGATACCCTGGTAATCTTAAGACTAAGGATCAATTATACAACCATCACTATGAGAAAATCCACAGACACATAAGTAATATTTCATATGGGAATTCTCATAATCGGTTCAGTTCAATTACTTATTATTTAATAATCACCCACACATTAGTTTAAGTATCTCCATTCTTTAGTTCATGAAATCAATTACTTTTTTCATAAAAAAAACATCATGTGTGCTAGTTTTACCGTTTCAATAATATCTCATCTTGATGAAACTATAACTAGGAACATTTAAAAATAATACGTAAATGTAAATTAAATATCTCAATTAGGATCTTATCATAATTTCAATTAAACATTAATTATTTCAAGGATTTTATCTTTAATATTAAAACATCAAATGTAATTAATGCATAAAGATAAAGAATGTCTTTATTAATAATTTTGTTACTAATTACAACCAAAATGATTGACTGTAGGGCGTAAACTAACAAGTATGACTCTAGTAACAACTTGTTTAACTAAATCAAATTACAGATCATGATGTAGGATTGTTAATAAAATTTTGTTGGTTCTGGAAACAAGTCAGGATTCTCTTGATGAAAAAATTAATAAACCAATAAATTTTAACGATAATAAAAGGTATATTTCATAGACTTACTAGAAGAATTCATGTATACCACTTATTCAAGGTAGCTTTGGAATGAAATACTCGATAGATTTGAGAAAGTAACAGTCTGATCACATAAGAAAATGCATCTAAACACAATATTATACCAAATAAGGGATTTTTCATTGGAGGCCATATGTTTATACATCGTCACAATACGAGAGACTGGAGAGGAAAATATAAACCTGATGAACATTACCATATTATACCATTTTTTCTGGGTAAAACACCTTATGAGTTGCACACTGATTTAATTCTCACTTATTAGCGTATGAAAATTTTGGATGTCTTTATGGTACTACAACTATTGATCCTTCTAAAAGCAAGTTTGGTAACAGATGTTTGAAGTACATTTTTATGCATTAAGTATGAGGGCAAAAGTGTTACAAGCTGTTGATTTGGAAGCAAAGAAGTTATTGTTTAGTAGAAATATCAATTTTAAGAGAATTTTTTAATTACTTTTATTTCAAAAAGAGAAGTAACTTATATATAAAGAGACTAATAACGTAACACAATTTTAAGATAATAAGTTAATAATTTCTTGTATATATGTTGTTAAGATACGTGTTATGATATTTTGGGTATTATTTGTAATTAAACAACTTAGATTATTTGAGGAATATTATTATGCTAAATTTTTACTTTATGTGGGCATTTTGAAGATGAATTTGATTTGGGATAAAAATCCTAGTCATGATATGATTTAATTGAAATTAAATCACCATATCTTGAGTAAGATAAGATGTAGAGTTTTAGTGAGTTTTGGACTCTTCTTGACAGTCTATTTTGGGGATAATGGCTATCTAAGGTAGCTAGAGTTTTGGATATTCTATTGACTATTTTGCGGCTTTGTTTTACTGTGTTTTACGTGATTTTTGGGGCTACATTATTGTTGTTTTTAGGTGGAAAAACAATAGGTATATTATGACTTAGCAGCTGGAATTTTTGAGGTATCTTGGATTATTTTTAGCAACTAATTTTATAGGGATTTCATTCAATCTCGCAGCTACGTTTCTCTAGTTTTTGCGTGACCATTCTAGGTTGTTTATGTGTATGTCTTGTGGGAAAACTCCAAAAGTTTTTTATGTGGTTGAAGCTCCATTGTTTGCAATGTTTCGGTGATGAAACGTTTGTTTTGTTGGTAATTTTTCTGCTATTGTGTGTGGCATATACCAGTTAAAATATTGAAGCCTCACAGCAAATTTCTTAATGGACAACTTCCTATTCTTTTATTGACAAAGCTACATTATTAGGGAAGATGTTTTCTTTCTCAAGTGTCTTTGTTTATATTCTTTATTATTTCAACCACTTGAGTTGTTTTATTATCATCTTTATTGTTGAACATTGTTGAAAAACATCTTTTGTTAAGGTTAGCACAAGGTGGTCGTGTTATTGGGTATGATTTGTTTTTACAGGTAGTGAGAACGAGGGGTAGTGTCAAGGGTTGAGTAAGTCGGCTCAGTTAAGCCTTGTATAAAACTATTGTCGTTAGTAAAAGTGATTAAGTTGGGTGAAGGCCCCTCAAATGTAGACATGATGTGCCAAACTGTATTAACAAATTTCATATATTGATTTACTTATTTTGCATTTAATTTTTATGTTTTTGTTTGTGATAGAAAATTTACAATTGCTACATAGTTGCTTCATATCATGCAACCACAGACATAGTTCAAAGCAACTGAGGCTGAACCATAACTTGTGTAAAACCTAATCCTTTTGAATTCGCAATTGGTATCAAAGTAAAGTTCACCAAATCAGAACTTGGTACATCAAGTTAATGCAGATGTGTGCAAGTTAATGCAGATCTGTGTTTTGCAAGTATAGAGAAGGGGCATCAATCACCTTGCCACCATTGTTAGATGATTCCAATTATATACGTGGAAATCACGAATGAGAGTATTCATTCAATCACAAGGAACAAAAATCACAAAACTTAGTTTTAAATGGCTGGACACATCTAATGAGGACTGATGAAAAGAGAGAAGCAGTGCTTAAAAATGCATCTAAATGGATAAAGGTTGAACAAGAGCACTTAAAAATTCTCAAGCTATGCTCGCCATCTTCAGTGCAGTTGATGAAGGTCGCTTTGCTATAATTTCAACAAGTGAATTGGCAAAAAGAAACGTGGAATACTTTGCAAACTATACATGAGGGATGGAAATTTGTGATAGCTTTGAAACTTCAGATGTTGGTTATAAGATTTAAAGAGCTGAAGATAGATGAAAGTGAAATTAATGGAGACTTCCATGATAGACTGCGTGATATAGCAAACTAAGCACATCAACTTGGGGAAGAAATATTCAAACATGCAACTTGTTAATAAGACATTGAGATCACTGTCTTCAAGATTTATACTAAAAATTTCAATCATTGAAGAAGCATATGATATCATTGAATTGTCTTTGGATAAGGTAATTAACATTCTTATCAACTTTGAGATGAATTTGTTAAGGGATAAGCGAGAAAAGAACAGAGGATTGGCATTATAAGCTAAAATTGGTAAAGCCATAAATGACATAAGAGATGAATCCGATGAGAATGAGGATATGTTGTTATTGACAAGAAATTTCAGCAAGTGGTTAAAGAAAGTAAAAAAGATAGGCCCGAGTTTAGGCAAAATCGTGAGAGCTCATCAAACAATAACTTCAAACAACAAGCTAAAACTAAAAAAGGTGGAAGAAAAGTAAAGAAAATTCAATGTCATGAATGCCAAGGCTTCAAACATGTGCAAGCAGAATGTTCTAATAATTTGAAGAAGAGAAAAGGGAAGTCTTATACTAGCACTTATACTGAGAATGAATCCGAAAGTAAGTATGGTAGTGAAGAGGAATTTGTGAGTAATGCTATACTGGTTGGTTTATATAACAAAAGTTTAGTTGTTTGCTTAAAAATAATCAATAAGGAAGAAATTGATAATTAAATCATGCATAAATCAGTCCAAAATTTTGAAAAGAAATGCAAATGAATCAGTCCAAGGTTTAATTTCAGAACATGATAGTGATGACAGTGATTCAGAGGAAAAAAGTGAGGATATTTAGAAAACCTATGAGTTAATGTATGCAAAGTGGGTGCAAACATGTAAGAATAATGAAAACCTAAATATGGAAAATTAAATCATAAAGAGCATCATTCAAGATCTAGAGAAGAAGTTATTATCTATAGTAGATGAGTTGAAAGAAACAAAGTTAAAGCTGGTAAGTATGGAAGAAGGGATAAGAATGTTAAATGGAGGTACTGAAAAGTTAGAAAGGTTGTTGGAAATTAGTGAGATTAAAGGAGATCTTCAAGGGATTGGCTATAAAGGTGAATGTTCTAAGACAAATGATGAGAAAAATAGTGTAGCCATATTTGTCCAAAGAGAAACGTTATCGAGGAAATGGAAATTTATATCTACTTGTCACTTTTGTAGGGTAAACAGGCACATAAGGACAAATTGTTACAAGTTGTTACTAATGATATTTCAGAGGGTTCAAAACCAAAAATCTAGACAATCTTCTATGAATTTCTAACAGCAACCCACGTTACCTAAACACGCTTGGGTTTAAAATAGTCAATTACAAACATTAGTGACTTTTAAATCTATGCGAGTTACTTCATATTAATTGCTATTTTGACAGTGGGTGCTCATGTCATGTGACAGTTGAAAGAAGTTACTTGACAGATTATCAAAGTAGGAGGCCACGTTACCTTTGGTGATGAAAAGAAGGTTTTGGTAATTGGAAGAGGGACCCTATGCGTGGATGGACTGCCACACTTCAAGAAAGTGCTTCATGGTGAAAGGTTAAAAGCCAATTTGGTAAGTGAAGCCAATTTTGTGATGATGGATTATTAGTTAAATTCACCAATGATGAATGCAGGGTATTAATAAATAAGGAGAATGTTTGGTGAGTGGAAACATATTAGACAATTATTATATATTGCAAGTCACTAACTCTTGTAAATCAGCCTCATATGATGATAATATAAATCTTTGGCATCAAAAGCTTGGCCATGTCAACTTTGATCTTATTAACAAGTTAAAGAAATTTGAAGCAATGAGAGGGTTGCCCATAATAAACAATGATAACAAAACAATATGTAGTGCATGCTAAATGGGTAAACAGACAAGAGTGTCACATAAAAAGATTAGGCATGTTACATCCTCTTGTGTATTAGAATTAATTAACATGAATTTGGTTGACCAACACAATATGCTAGTTTTGGTGGAATTAGGAACTTTTTGACTTATGTTGATGATTACTCTAGATATACTTAGATAACATTCTTGAAGGAGAAATCAGATGCAATTAAGGCTTTTGAAAATCTATGTATGCAGGTTACAGATCTAAAAATTTTGACAGAGTTAAGGATACGATCAGATTATAGAAGAGAGAGTTTGAAAATGCAAGTTTCAACTGCTTTTTTGAGAAATATGGTATCATACAAGAATTTCAGTACCTAAAGCTCCTCAACAAAATGGAGTTGCTGTGAGGAAGAATAGAATGTTTCAAGAAATGACCAGATCTATGGAAGAAAAATATCATTGAGATTTTAGGCTGAAGCAATAAACACGTACATAAGTAGCCAAGTATATCTCAGAAGCAACTAAAACAAAGACGTCATATGAACTTTGGAAGGGAAAGAAACCAGATATCATCTACTTCCATGTATTTTGTAGTGTTATATTATAACAGATAGGGAATAGCTTGAAAAATTTAAAAGTAAAAGTGATGAAGGGATCTTTATTGGATATTCAACACATAGTAAGTCATATTGGGTGTTTAATCAAAGAACCAAAATAATGATGGATTTATAAATGTTGTGGTGGATGATATACATAAGATAATTGACAAAATGGTTGAAGAAAATCCTTACAACTAACCTTACGAACTAGATCAATAATGGAAAGACAGAAAAATCAAAAACTGTCCAGACCTGCAGTTAGTTATTGGTGGTGAAGGAACTGTCCAGACAGAGGATATGTTAGTTGCTTCAAGAGAAAGAGCCATCCATGTAATTGATAATGAAATCATTCTTTTGAATAATGAAAACACACAGGAAGATGATTTTAACAGGGAGACATCATCACGAATCAGAAGAAGTCATCCTATTGATAATGTAATCGGAAAACTAGGTGATAGAAGGAAGACAAGAGAGAAAAAGGATAGATTATCGGGAACTTGTTGGACTTTTATGTCACACTTCTTCGTTCAAACCTAAAAATGTGAAAGAAGCCTTACACGATGAGTTTTGGACAATAGCTATGTAAGAAGAATTGATGTAATTTGCTTGTAATGATTTTTGGGAATTAGTGCCAAGGGCATCAGATGTGAATGTGATCAGAACAAAATGGGTGTTTTGCAATAGAACAATGATAAAGGCAACTTTACTAGAAATAAGGAAAGGTTAGTAGCTTAAGGTTATTATTAGATTGAAGGAATTGATTTCAATGAGACTTTTGCACCTATGGCAAGACTTGAATCAATTAGACAACTACTGGGTATAACATGTGTGAAAGGCTTCAAACTCTACCAAATGGATGTGAAGAGTATGTTCTTGAATTTATACGAAAAGAGGTAAATGTTGAGCATCCAAAAGGTTTTATTGATTCTGGACATGATGATCACATTTTCAATCTAAAAAATGTCCTTTATAGTCTCAAACAAGCATCGAGGGCTTGGTATGAAAGGCTCACTTAATATCCACTCAAGTAAGGCTATGAAGAGGTAATGGTCACAAGACCTTATTTCTTAAAAATTCAAATTTAATTTAGTGATTGAACAGATTTATGTTGATGATATTGTGTTTGGTTCCACTCACCCGGAGATGGTGAATGAATTTGTGAAGTTGATGACTCATGAATTTGAGATGAGCATGGTAGGTGAATTAAATTTCTTTATGGGTTTACAAATTAAGCAAGTGAAGGATGGTATCTTCATATCACAAACTAAATATACGAAAAATTTAGTGAAGAAGTTTGGTCTTGAGAATGCACGACTTGCTAGAACTCCTATGAGTGTATCTATGAAGTTGAACAGAGAAGATAATGGAAAAAGTGTCGATGTACCTTTATATAGAAGCATTATTGGAAGCCTACTTTACTTGATCGTAGGTAGTCCGGATATCTGTTCTAGTTTTGGAGTATGTACTCATTATGAATCCAACCTGAAAGAGTCACAATTGACAGCGGTAAAGAGGAATATCAAGTACATCAGTGGTACTTTTGAGTTTGGGCTATGGTATTCATTTAATTCTACTTCATATTTAGCTTGGTACAGTGATGCGGATTAGACTAAAAATTTAGATGACTAAAAAAGTACTTCAGTCTGCTATTTCTTTTTGGGTAATAATATGATTTCATGGAACAATAAAACGCAAAATTCTCTCTCCTTGTCAATCGCAGAAGTAGAATACATTGTTGTCAGTTGTTGTTGTTCGCAACCACTTTGGATGAAGCAAATGTTGAAGGATTATAGAATAGATCAAGATGTGTTGACAGTGTTGTGTGATAACAAGAGTGCCATAGATATCTCGACAAACTTGACTCAACATTCAAGAACTAAACACATTAACTTGAAATATCATTTTATAAGAAAGCTTATGGAGACAAAGTTGCAGTTCTTTCTTATGTAGAAATTGAGAAGCAACTGGTTGATATTTTTACGAAATCTTTTGATTCAATCAGGTTTGAATCTTTTTCGAGGGGCTTTGGGATTACGTGCTCTGTAGTTTTTTTTGTTAAGATATGTGTTATGACATTTTGGACATTATTTGTAATTGGACATCTTTAATTATTTGAGGAATATTATTATGATGAATATTTTATCTTATGTGGGACCCTTTGAAGATGAGGATTATTTGGGATAAAAATCCTAGTTATGATATAATTTAATTGGAATCAAATCACCATATCTTGTCTAAAATAAAATGTAGAATTTTGGTGATATTTTATACTTTTATTAACAACCTATTTTGGGGACAATGACTATCTAAGGTAGCTAGATTTTTTGGAGATTTTATCGACTATTTTGCAGCTGCATTGTTGATGTGATTTATGTGATATGTAGGTTGAAGTGTTTTCATTTTTGTGGGAATCAACGACAGGCAATGTATGACTTGGAAGCTGGAATTTTTAAGGCTATCTTAGATATTATTTTGTAGCTAATTTATGTAATCATTATCTTACTTTGCAGTTACATCTTTTCTTCTTTTGAACGACCATTGTTGGGAGGATTTTGTCATTGAGGTTGTGTAATTTTAGCAACTGGATTTTCTAGTTTTTGTGTGATTACATTAGGTTGCTCCCTATCAATGAAGTGGTGGTTTTGGGGGCTGTTGTTTGTGATCTGTGATATACGAAAACTCCAAAAGCTTTCATGATCTTTGCAGTTGTTGTTCTTGGTCGATGGCATGACTTTTATTGGGTTGTTCATTATTGATGGTGTGTTAGTTTAATGATAGTCTAGTGTTAGGTTAGTGGTTGTTGCGTGTGACTTTGCAGCTGTCATTTTTGGCATGGTGGTGTACGAAAACTTCAAAAGTTTTCCTGATTTTTGCAATTGTAATTTCAGGTATCTGAGATATTTTTGGGAGCTAATTTTTCTATGATTTTATCCATCTTGGACAACAGCGTTTTCTATAGAGTGCGGGTGAATTTTATGATGAGTGTAGTTGTAACATCCTATCATCGATGGGAAGGATAGAATAGTAATTTTGAGTGGTCAATGGACGTTTAGAAATGTCTTTACATGTTCATGCATAATATAGCATCCTCATATATGTGAATAGTTAATTTTGCAAAGGAAAATGACTGTACATGCATTCATGACATTTCCCGGTATAAGTATTAATAAATGTGATTGTTATAAAATGTGGTTTGTGGATATGAAAAATTGAGTTGGAGAGGGTCTTTGTGGGTTTTAAATTTTTAGAGAATTTTAGAAAATTTTTTTTCTGAAATTTCGAGATCTTTTTCAGACTAGGAAAAATGTCAAGGGGCAGAATGATGGTTTACCGGTAGTAGAAATTACTGTTCAATGACACTGAAAATTTAGATAAATGATTTCGGATTTATTGACAAGTGCCATTAAAAATTGGGAGACATTTAGTGTAGAAATTGGACTTAGGTTTTAAGAATTGCACATGTGTAGCCAAACATGGCCTTAAGTCCACTACCTATGTTTAATTAAAAGCCTTTTCCCCTTCTTGGTTGTCATTCACGAAGCTTCTCACAAAAGGGGGTTATTGGTGTTTAATTTGGAGCTCTCCACCATTTTCGTAGCTCCTCTTCTCTTCCTCTTTTTCTTCTTGATTTTTTTTCAATCATCTTTTATGCTACTCTTTCATCTTGCTCTCTCTTCCCTTCTCACCAAAAACCCCAACCTTTCAAGCAAGATGATGAAGATCGTGAGATGGTGAAGAAGTTAGGGATTTTTTAGTTCTTGAAGATTTTGAAGGTTTGGAAGCTTATTTAAGTAAGAAATATGTTCTCTATTATGGTTTTGTAGTAAATTAGATCATTTTTTATGTTTGTACAATTAATTTCATGAGAATTGTGTTTGCAGAATATGTGTGTGTGTGTGAATTTCTTGCTTATGTGAATGATGAAGGATATAGAATGTGATAAGTGTAATTTGTAAACGATCTAGAAGGGAGGTTGAATAGATCTTTAAAGCTTTTTGTAAAATTATACAATAAAATCAGAACTTAATTCACACAAAAACAATTTAAACAAATTTAAATTAAAGAGTAAGGAAGAAGAGCAAACACTGTTTTTATAGAGGTTCGGTGCTAAGACCTACGTCCTCTACTTAAGCTCCCACTTAGGATTTGGCAAATCACTTTACTACACACTTTTTAGTTTAGTGTGAACTCTTACAACACCACTTGACTTCCGGCTCAAGCTACCTTCACAAACAATTTGTTTTCCGGTACAAATCCTACCTCACAAGTGACTTTTCACTAATCACTCAACTAACAAGAGAATTGAGATAAAGATGAAAGAATAATGCTCAATATAAATTTGAAAACAAGCTAAGAGCAATAAGGAGCTAATTTGGAACAATAGTGGAATAAATTGGCTTATGGGACTTCGTTATATTTATCCCTTAATCTTCCACTCTTTATACTGAGTTTGGAGAGGAATATAGACGTTAGCAACCCTTCCTAGCCGTTCCTTAACTTCCTCCTTTCCTTTTTGTGAATGATTCGGATAAATCTTATTCAGCTCTGTCTGATAGTCGACTGGTCGAGCTGTTATAGTCGACTAGTGTTAACATATTTCACTTCAGGCTTTAACTTCGCTCCTCGATAATTCGACTAGCGACATGATAGTCGACTCGTACTTCTATTCTGTTGATTTGTAGTCGACTTGTTTCACATTAGTCGACTTGTTTCAACCCCCATCTGATGATCCTTGATTTCTTAGTCAACTTATGATATACTGGTCGACTTGTTTCAACCCTCATCTGATGATCCTTGATTTCTTAGTCGACTTATGATATATTGGTCGACTTGTTTCTGATTCTAACGGATATATTTAATCAAATCTTCCCATAATCTCATGTTTAATGTCTCTAGCATTTTGAGGATTATTGCCTTATTGATTTCACCATGATTTATAACTTGCCTTGATTTATTTCAATCCACAACACCTGAAATAATTTCTTAACAAATTCTATATATTTTATTATTATCAAAACATAAGTGGAATTTAATTTGTCAACCACCATTGGTCCAACAATCTCCCCGTTTTTGATAATGACAAAATACTTAGAAATTGTTTAAGAAATGAAAACAAGGAAACATTGATCAAGGTTTTTAAGCCTTGTCTTTTTAGTTAGAAGTCTCCCCCTTAATCATATAAAATATTGAATATAATTGTTGGACCCCGAACTTTTGGTGAAAATTAGAAATATTAAAATGAATTTAAATGAGAAAGAAATTGGTGAAAAATTTATAAATTTAAGAAAATTTGATGAATTTAAGAAAAATATATGAGAAAAGAATTGTTTAGTTTTGATGACTTCAATATTTGAGTCGATTTGTATGGATTATGAAAGTTTAAGAGAATGAGTTGATTTGAAATGGAAGTTGAAAATTGAGAACTAAAGAGAAAAGTGTAAAAATTTGAAGAATTAAGAAAAGTTTGACTTTTTGGGGTTAAAAGTTGACTTTTGATTTAGGCCAAATTGGAAAAAATGATCTTCATGAAATTTGTAGCTTATGTTAAGAGTTTTCCTTCGCCATAAAGTTTGATATTTTTCGATATCGGGAGAAAAAGTTATGATCAGTCAAAGTTTGTTTTGTAAAAATAACCATAAGTGTATATTTGCGTGTGCTCGACTTTGAGGCCACTTGTCGTACGGATTTAGTCTGAATTGGAATAAGTGGTCTTCATGAAAGTTGTAGCTTGTTTATCAATCTTTCCGACACTATAAAGTATGCCATTTTTCGATGTGGAAATTGGAAGATATGAATTTTGAAAGTTTGGAGTTTGTTTAGGTGATGTTTGACAGGGCAGTAACTTTGACTAGGTTTTTTACCCCTTTAGAGATGAAATTGATTTTTGAGTTCTTCATGGAAATTGTAGAACTTCCTTTTATCTTTTCATAGACACCAAATTTGTCAAATTTGGAGTTCAGGATCAAGAGTTACGATTTTTGAAAAATTTGATTATATATGTAGAATTGAGATTTTGTTCTTTTGCTTTTGATCCGACCTTTTTTCAATCTTTTGCTTATAATTCCTTCGTCCGGCATCCGATTGATTCGATTTTTAAAGCGTTGGATTCCTAAGACATTTAGCTACTCCTTCATGAGTAATTATGATTTTTAGGAGATTAAATGGAAAGAGAGTGATTGAACCATAGTGAGAGGGTTGGTTAAAGGTTATGAGTTAGATAATTTTTTGAACATGGTTCAGTATTTTGAGAAATTCGGGAGCTATAGAGATCCAATTGAACCGATTCTTTTTGTAAAATAAAATTGAGACATGGTGCTATAAATCATGTGAAGGGATCGAATTCCAATTTAGTTCATAAGATTGTAAAGTTTTGGATTGAAGTTGGGTTATTGTTCAGTCTCGGATTATAATGAGTTGAACGCGTATTTTGGCCATAACTTCTTCGTTTCTGAACCGGTTTGAGCATTTTTGGTGGCGTTGGAAACATAAGACATTGAGAAACATTTGTTAAGAAGAAAGTTTCGCGAAATTATGCCATTTACCTGTCCAAAAGTTGGAAGCAAATGGTTGTTTTTAAAATGAAATGTGCACGGGCAGATATGGAACATCACTTAAAGGGAAAAGTTTTAGGCTTGCATGGAGGGGCAATTAGGTATATTGTCATTCTTTAAATGGAACACATGAAGGGGGTGTCGTTTTGAACAATGAGGGAGCAGCAGATACACGAAAATTTCATAAGAAAATAAAGAAAGAAACGATACAGAGGGAGAGAAGAAGAAGAAGAAGAATAAGAAGAAGAAGGAGGAAGCGAGGTTCAGTTTTTATGGGTTTCCTAGAGGATTTCGATGCTTTTCAAAGGGGAAGGAAGCAAGAAGAAGATGGCTTCCTTTGGAGCTTGATTAATTCGAAAATGGAGGAGAAAAAGGTAAGAGAGAGAAGTTTTGATTTTTGAATTTTTGTAGTGAGATGTTGGTTGATTTGGTTTGAAAAGGTTATGGATTTGAGTTTTCTAAGGTCCATTGAAGTGATTATACTATGATTGATGATTAATGTTGGATAAATGTGAGTTAGGGTTTATGCTCAATTTTTTGGGATTGGGGTTTTTGGAAATTGTTGATTTAGATGGGTTGAAATTATGATGAGTTTGTGTATTATGAAATTAAATTTGAGAATTATGTGATTTATGATATTGAATTTGAGTGGTTTGGTATAGGTACTTTTAAGTCGGGAGAAAGGAAGAAGCTTTAGGAAAATTGACGAGTCGGATAAGCTTTTAGCATCGTTTCGAGGTGGGTAATGTATTTATACTTTGAATTATAAGTTTCGTATGAATTTTTGAGAAATCAAAAATGAAAAATGTTTTGAAAAAAAATTATTGTCTATGTTTGAAAAATCAAGAAGATGATACAATATGTGTTATTTGATGTTTTAGAAATGATTACATAAATTATTAAAATCGTTTTGGATAATTTGATAAAATTTTGAAATTTTCTTTAACTATGAAAGAATTGATAAATTATGAAACATTATTATATTTATTGATTTGAAAGTTTACTTAAGAAAGTATTATTTTATGATCTTTGAAATTTGAAGGAAATTATGTTTTGAAAAAATAAAAAAAGGATTTGAAAATTTATTTAAGGAATTATTATTCATTATGTTTGAATTATTTACAAAAATTGTTTTGTTTGGACAATGTAAACAAAATGATTCAATTGATTATCTTCCTTGATTTTGAATGTTTTGATAAAAATGAAGTAATTGTTAAATTACATGTTTAGATTGTTTTGATAAAAGATTTCTTCTAAAAGACTTGCATTCTTTGTTGAGTAATTCTTTGTGTTGTAAATGATTTCAAATGTTAGTTATGAAAAGGTTTGAAAATTTAGAATTTTCGAATATTTTTGAAAGTGTTTATAAAATATCGTTTATGTAAAGGTTTGAAAAATTGGGATTTCCAAATACTTTTGGAAGTACAAAAAAAAGGGTTTATGAAAAGGTTTGAAAAATTGGGATTTCCAAATACTTTTGGAAGTACAAAAAAAAGGGTTTATGAAAAAGTTTGAAAATTTTGGGATTTCCGAATACTTTCGGAATTGGTTATAAAATAGTGTTTATAAAAGTGTTTGAAAAATGATGATTTTCAAATGTTTTAGAAATTGTATAAAAATATCGTTTAGGCAAATGTTTGAAAAACAAATCTGATTTTCGAATATTTTTGGGAGGGTTATAAAGAAAGGTTATGATTTTTGACTATTTTGAATTCGTTATAAAGTAGTGATTATGTAAATGGTTGAAAATGAAATACTTGATTTCGAATGTTTTTAAGAATTGTTGCAAGTTGTGAATGTTTGATAAATTAAGGAAATTTCTGAGATTACGAAGAACGATACAAAGGTTCAATTTCTTGTCTTCAAATGATTTGTGAAATTGATTGAAAATTTTGAGAGTATTGAATTTTATTGTTTTCGAATGTTTTGGAAAATGTTACGAGTTTTAAAATAAATTGAGAAATTAAGAAAGATTCTGAAATTCATTTATGTTATAATGATTTAAGAAATCGCTTAAATTGTTAAATTCGTTATTGTCGACAAATTTGATAAGTTATGAAAATAGTTTCGGATTATTTAAATAAAATGTTCTTCATTGTACATTCATTGATTTTGAACGTTTTGATAATATTGAAATAATTGTTAAATTATGTTTGAAGGTTTCAATCAGTGTTCTGATTGTGAGAGCATTTTAAAATAATTTGCGAATTTGCTATGTGAGAAGTTCTATGTGAAATTATGTGCATTTTTTTGGAAATGTCAAGTTGTCTAACCATCTGATGAATGCTCAAATTGGTGCTATGTTATATGAATTGCTTCGATGTGATGACTTTGTGAATGTGAATGTGTCTTGTCAGACACAACATGAAAAAAAAATTGAAATTTCGAAATGTGCCTTCGGGCAATCTGATTTTTGTTTAGTATGAATATGTAAATTATGTGGGTTTGGTTAGGTCCCCTCCGTAAGAGTCAGTGCACTGTCTCCCTCTGATAGCCTTCTCCCGGCTGCCTGCAAGTGGCTTAGGAGTTTCGATTTCGGACTCCCCTCCGTTCATGGCTGCACAGAACCGCTATGCGAGAATGTGCAGTATGTTTTGTTAGGACCGACCCAAACTATTTGATGTGTTATGTGTTTTGTTTTGTTTATGGTTGTGATGCATTCATGTTTTCGAAATTGTGCATAATGTGGAAGAACAATTGTGAGATTTTGAGAAATGAGTTTTGAAATCGTGAGAATTTTGGAAATTGATTAAGAATGTTTTGAATAAATTGAATGGCCTAAGAACTAAGTTTTGAAATTCTTGCTACTGAGAAATGTTTACAAATGAGAAACATTTTTACGAAATGATTTTTGCTTATTTTCGAGTATAAATATGTTATCCACGGAGCAAAAGCTCATCCCCCCTTTCATCCCCATCTCCAGGTTTTCTAGCAGGAGATCGGATGGAAGACGATCACGACTTCAGTTCGATTTGTGCATGTTTTGTATTTATGTGTAAAGTTTGATGTTAGTGTATTCTTTTCGGATTGTAAACAAATGCTAAAATTGAGAATGGATTTGAGTTTGTGTATGATCATGAAATTGAAATATGTAAGTCAATTATGGAGTTGTATTTTGTATTGAGGTGAATATGAATGGATTTGTTTATGAATAGTAAAAATATATACTTATGATTGGATTGTGTTCGGATTGATTTATGAATTGGATTGAGAATTATGGAAGTGTTAGGTATAGATGTGTGTTCTGCTGGTGTTTTGGATTCCGAACGGGAGGTCCGATGATTCTGAGTTGTGTTTGGAAATTATAGAAGTGTATAATTTCTTTTGCAGATTTTTGGGTTGTACAAAATACAACCGTTATGCTGCCCGATTTTTGATAAAATCGGGTTATGGTAAAGTAAGAAGTAGAATAGGTTTTGTTATAAATGAGATAAGAATTTTGGTATATGGATAAAATTTTGGGATGTGTATGTTTGTATAAGATGATGATTTGAGATTTGCACGAGGATGAATTATTCTGTTTTGATTGTATAAGGTTGATTAAAGATGAAAGAAATGAAAAAGAAAGATTGAAAAAAACAATTATACCGGAATTCGGATATGTTTTAGTCTAAGGTCTGCAACGCTACCCTGTTGTTTTCGTTTAGAGTTTGAGTTCTCGGATGTCGAAAATTGGTTCAGTTCGTTTTGAGATCCGTTTGTTTTCGCTGAGCGATTTGTTCCGCTACTTGGTTTTTCGCCTTATGTTTTCAGGATTCGATTCTTTCGTTTGGTTGTTTCCGCACGCGTTTGATCGCGTCTCCGTTGTTTAGTTTCACTTTCGCTATTGTTTTTCGTTTTGTTTTCTGGTTGGGGTCCGGTTTCTGGATTGGGTCTCAACACATTAGTACATTGAAATGGTCAAAACATGAGGTGAATATGCAATTCCATCTGAAGAACACATCATCATGTTCTACACTTAGGCTAAAGTGTGATTGATTTGGAGTTTTGAAATTTTTTAGTCGACGATTTGGAGTCTAAGTCGACTGAGGTAGAGGAATTGTTTAAGTTAGTTGACTAACAGTATACGACTAGTCAACTAATACACCCAATTTTCAAAATTAGTCGACTAACAACATTCGACTAGTTGACTAGTTTTCCCTCTGATAACCCCCACTTATGCTTTTAATTTTATTAGTCGACTACTCTCATACCAATCGACTATAAGACTTCTGGAACCACTTTAAAAACCTCATTTTCCCCCAAATCTCCGAAATAGCTCTTGTCCTTTTCTTTTAAAAATCTTCACTCATAGTCGACTACTCTCCTCTGATTTTTTAAAATCCAACATACCCACTGAAAATCGATTCTCCAAAACACCAAACCCATTGATTACCTCTTCAAATCCTTCTCTTTCTCCTAAAAACCCTTTTCGACCACATAAACCCTATCCTTTCGAAATTTCCTTCTATCTTCCTTAAATCTTTCAATCTCTTCATGGCTCTAAGGAAATCTATTGGAAAAGGGAAAAAGACGACCACTCCTCCACAAGGACCAAGAATACGTGGGTCTTCCTCAAGAGGAGGTGGTGATCAAGAAAATGAGGAGGTTGAAGCAAGTTTCGTCTCCCGTGAAGCTCAAAATCTGTATTACACGGTGCTTAAAGCAGAGGTACTGATACCTTCTATGAGATTTGATTGGACTGAGTTAGAGCGTAGTGAATACAAGGATTTATTTTCAGAAATCACAAGTTATGGATTGCGTTATTTCTTGGGCTATAGTGATAACATTTATGAGGACATGGTAAGGGAATTTTATGCCAATCTTGTAGTAATTCGGAGCAATGTGGATACTAGTACACACTTAAAATCACATATTCAAGGCAAAGAAATGTTTATTTGTGAAGATTACTTTTCTAGAGGGTTTCAATTGCCTACTGGTGGAGTTAGGCCTAGTGCTTCCTTGTTAGATTTAGATATTTTAAGACATGAAAATGGTGACATGGATGAAGAGGCTGAAGAAGCTCACCGAAAAGGAGATAAGGTTTCAGATGGTTACACTGAAGCAAAGGGTGATGATTTACTTGCTCGATTATGTTCTGACCATTTGCCACCGTTTGAGGCAATGGACTTGCCCTTTAACTATAGACTGTTGCACTATGCTATAAATCGTGTGTTGTATCTAAAGAAGGCACGCAATAATCACATCACCTCTCTGGATAAGGAGATACTATGGCATGTGGAAGCAGGGAGAAAAATAAATTTTGCGAGCTTAATTATCCAGATGATGAGGAAAAAGGCAAATTTACTAAGGGGTGAGCTGAAAGGAAAACAGGCAAACACAAAGGCATGCCATATGGAGCCTTGACAACTCACATGGCCAAGCTGCAACGATGCAATTTGAACGCCTATGATCATTTTCCCTTTCCTCAAAGCTGGAGATTTACTCCTTATAATCTCCGCAGCATGAAGTTGGTTAAAACTATTGAGAGAGGTTGGCTTTATTCTTATAATGTAGAGAAGCGAGGTTTGACCTTGGAGGGTGAACAAGCTGAAGTGAATCACACGTTAATATATTGAACAATAATATGATCAAGATACACAAGAAGGGGGGGTTGAATTGTGATAAACTTTTCGTTAATCCCCTTTTAAAAAATTACTTGTTCTTTCGAAAACTTATCGTAAATCAATTCGTAACTAGTTTGAACAACTTTGTTAATCTTGAAAACTACGATATAAGTAATATGAGAGTAGAAAGAAAAAACACAGCAATTTATCCTGGTTCACCCCAAACCGTGGGCTACGTCCAGTCCTCAGATATCCTTATGAGATTTCACTATCTCTGAATTGTTTACAAGTATTCTTTCGACTGAGCCTCTCCAGGTCTCTTTACGTGAAGTGTTATTTTACTCTTAGCCTCTTGGGCTATCTGTAACACTTTCTAATTGAAAGAATAGTAAAGAGCTTGTTACAATAGAAATGCTCTTAACAACGCTCACTCGAAATATCGTTCACAATTTTTCTCGGATAATCGAAAATCAAAAGTTGAATACTCGAGTTTTATGAAGTTTCATAAAGTTGCATAAAGTTGTTTCTTCTTCAATCTCGACTCTTATTTATAGTCGGGTTCTTCAACTATTTCTTGAATATCGCTTCTTGAATCTTGAAAGAAGCGGTTATTCAGTTTGACTCAGTAACTAACTCAATGATGTTTCTTTCTTCCGTCGATTTGTTGTATCAATTTGCTTTTCTCTTGTAAAGCTTAATCCGCTTTTCTTGTATCAATTGCTTTTTCTTGTAAAGCTTCCGTCGATTTTCTTGTATCATTGCTTTTCTCTTGTAAAGCTTTAAATCCTTTTCTTCAATTGATTCTTACTTCGCTGATTTTTCTCCTTGATTGTTTTTTACTTCTCATCGTCCATCTACTTTTCATTTGTATATTTCTCTTTGTTTTCATCAAAATTATTTAATCGTGAAGTCGATTTGACTTAACATTCTCCCCTTTTGATGATAACAAATATTGTGAAATAGAGAAATATGAAAGGTATCAAATTCTGAAAAGTATCACATATCTGAAGTATTAATAGATCAAAATAACCGCATACGCTTTCAAAATTTCTTCTATCTTTTCCTTTCAGCTGATTCTCCCTTCTCATTCTTTCTTCTCCCCCTATTTGTTAGTAATCAAAAAAATTATTTCCCAGACTGCTTCACCAACTTTTTCAGCATCTTCTTAATCTTCTTCATATCCTTATCAAGTTTATGAACTTGTTTCTTTAAAGTCAATGATTCAGCTGCAGTCGAGGATTCTGTCTCAACAACTTGTGTGTCAACAACAGCAACTGTTGTTGTATAAGCTTCCATGTTTGAGACATGTGGTTCAATAATTTGGAGGAGAGGCGGAGGAACATATACAACTTGATCAGGAATATCGAGATCATAGGAATCAAGTATACGTTGCAATGTGCTTCCAAGCCAAGGCATAGCTTGAGTTGATCTCCCACAGAGGCCGATTTTGCAAAATGTTCTGTAAAATACTATAA
The DNA here is from genome assembly GCA_029891385.1 of Erythroxylum novogranatense. NCBI lineage: Eukaryota > Viridiplantae > Streptophyta > Magnoliopsida > Malpighiales > Erythroxylaceae > Erythroxylum > Erythroxylum novogranatense. The sequence continues at coordinate 53,863,774 of CM057235.1, read as the reverse complement.
AAACATTTTAAGTTCCCAATCAGAAAAGAACGATACTGACCCTTTCTGATAGTGCCTCCCTGTGGATCATCTGCTGTAGCCTTAGTTTGGCTTGTTCCTGGATCTTGATAAATGCAGATAGAACTTCCACTTCTTTTCTTTTCACATGCTTCATCAATCAATTGCTTCGCTTGCAATGATCGATCGAAGTCATGTCATCCAAAATCGGTTACGGTTGAACTTTCGACAGGTTTTTCTCTTCACTTGCGTTCAAAAAATTTGGTGGTTGTAAATCGGTACCACCTTGATTCTTGTATTGTCAAGATTGGATAAGAAGTAAGGCGCTCTCAAATGGCTCTGGTGGATATGGTTCTCTTCCAACTCTCTTGATTGATCATAGAAATTTTATAACCCTATCCAATGATGTAGAATGTTGTTATCAAATTTAAGCGATTTGAAGAAGGCTTTCACAAATCTCTTTGGTTTGTCTCGGATGATGACAGATTTGGTCTTCTTCTCTCTGTGACAACCAATCTGTGTTCCCAACTTTCTCTTTGAAAAGTTAAATATTTGGATGGAACATTAGTCATCACACTCAAGACTTTTTGACTAACCTTTTTTCCCATAACATGTGTAGCAATATGTTTGTGAACAAGTGAAGACTGAAAAGTAGTAGAAACTACTTCTTCAAACATTGGATTATCAAGGACATTGTGAGTATCCTTAAAATTACTAGTAACAGCTTCCACAGTAACTTCAAAGAATATCAACCGACAAGAACAGACTTTTTCGTAGTATCAACAATGATCTTTTCGCTGTACCTTCTTAGACTTTGTTTACATTGTTGGACTTCCTTCTTTGTCGCACTCATTTTCTTTCCCCTTGGTGACTTTTTAGGTTGCGTTTTTTTTCTTTTAAGGTTCTTCTTTCCTTTTTCCTCCACTTCCTTGAGACTGAGTTTCTGAATCTTTTTCAAGGATTGATGTTAACGACTTTGTAGCTTTTGATCTTTGCGATTCGAATGCTTTGATTGACTTGATTCTCTGGATTGGTGGCTTCTTTCATTGCCGATTTTACGCTCTGGGTGGCGTTCTTGCTTGCTTTGGAATGTCACTCGGCAGTGGTTCCACTACGCTTCAAGTCACTGATTCAAAAATTGAACACTTTCGACTTTGATTCACGAGAATGTGATCTTGTTTCCTTCATATAAGATTTCTTGATATCGCTCCCCTCAATTGTTGCTTTTCTTGCCAAATCTGCTCCTTTTCGTCGAAAATATCGGACCCATTTAACAATAGATGTTGAATCTATATAGCTTTTAATGAGATATCTTACATTCGATTCCCTTCCAATCGATGCGATTCTCGAACACTCTTGTCAACAACATCCCTTAAGGACAAGTGTTTGTATCCTTTATTGATTTTACCATATCTTGATAAATCAAAATGGTAAATCTATTGGGTGATGATTAGAAGATGAAGAATACATTGTTCATCCGATGTAGTGACGATGTCGTGAACCTATTCTTGGTAGAACACGATCACTTAGAACCGCGAACAATACCCTTGCTTTTGGTACCAGCCAAGAGGCTCTCCTTTCATTAGGTTATTTTGTCCATAAAGTTGACGACTAACTTCATCTTCGTTCATCTTAAGCTTAGTCATCCATTTCGCCATATTAGTGGGTTGAACTCCATCCATCGGACATTCGGTGACTTTCTCCAAGAACTCCTTCGTTCTTATAGCAGTGTGTGTCTACATACGACACGATTATATCGCTCATCGATTTAGTATTCTTCCGAACTCATAAACTTCTTGTAGATAGACTTCATCTCGTATTTGAAAGAAGTTTCTCCATCCTGCCGCCATTATCTCCTCTATATCCATCTGTTCTTTTCTTAGTTCTTGAAGTTTACCAATCTTCCCGACTGATCTGGATCAACTCATAAAATAGGCAACATTCATCTTGCTAATTTCGATTGAGTAGGAACTTGCTTGAAGAAATTTCAGAGAGATTTTAAGAGAACTAGCAATTTCTGAATTCGGTAGAAATCCCAAAAGTCAGTTTTTAGGGATATTATAGCGAATTCTAGAACAATTGTACTTCTCGATGATCTGACAACTTTTTCCCTCTAAAACTTTTTCTTGTGAAAGAAGTTTTATATCTGAAACCGTCTAACGCCGTTAACTCCACCGTTCCACTGTCTTTTCTTTTTGAAAAATCAGATGATCAAACTGTTAACTCTACCGTCTATCTGTCATGTCTTTTTGAAAAACCAGATGAATGGTCCGTTAACTCCTCCGTCTGTCTGTTTTGTCTTTATGAAAAACCAGATGAATGGTCCGTTAACATCACCATATTAAGGTTGCGTCTGATTTCTTTAAAGCGATCTTCACTTAGTGGTTTTGTGAAGATATCCGCCCACCGATATTTTGTTTCTACGAATTGTAGGTAGCGACTTTCTTGAGCGTAATCTCTCAAGAAATGATGTCGACTTCTATGTGCTTCACCCTTGAATGTTGAATTGGATTCTTTGACAAGCTAATATTTGGTGTTGTCGCGATATATTGGAATCTCTTCTTCTTGTATTGAGTAGTCCTCCAATTGATACTTGATCCACAATACTTGTGAACAACAACTTCATGCGAGACATATATTCGATTTGGCAGATTGATAATGCAATCGAGCTTTATCTCTTGCTTGACCATGACACGGTTTGGTCGAAAGTGACAGACCACCACTCGTGCTCTTCCTTTCGATCCTATCACGGCATAGTCCGCATCGCAATATCCATTCATCCTGAAATTTTACCTTTCTCATACATTAAGCAAAGATCGGTAGTACTGCGAGATATCTCAAAATTCGTTTTGACAGAATATAATGAGATTCTCTAGATCGGCTGAAACCTTGCACACAAGCATACTTGAATAGAATGTCGGTCTACTTGCGTAAGATAAAGCAAAGAACCAATCATCCTCTAAATAGGGTTTGATCCACCTTCTTACCACTTTCGTCTTTTGACAACAAGTTTGAAGGATGCATCGGGTAGACATATGTTTAACATCGCACATATCAAACTTAGACAACAATTCTTGAAGATATTTTTGTTGATGGATAAAAATCTTATCCTTAGTTTGCTTTACTTGCAATCCAAGAAAGAATTTTAACTCACCCATCATGCTCATCTCAAATTCATTTTTCATTAGATTTTCAAAACTCATGCATAACGTTTTTGAAGTTGCACCAAAAATAATATCATCAACATAAATTTGCACAATAATGAAATCATTACTCAAGTTCTTTCTAAAAAGAGTTTTTTCTATTTTACCTCTAGTAAATCCATTTTCTATAAGAAATGAACTCAGACGATCATACCAAGCTTTAGGGGCCTGTTTCAGTCCATATAAGGCTTTATGAAGTCTGTAGACATGATTTGGCTACTTTATGTCCTCAAATCCGGGAGGTTGCTTAACATAGACTTCTTCATCTATAAAACCATTCAGAAATGCACTTTTTACATCCATCTGAAAAAGTTTTATGTCATGAGAAACCGCATATGCAAGCAGTATCCTTATTGCTTCAAGTCTTGCTACTAGAACATATGTCTCATTATAGTCTATTCCTTCTTGCTGATTATAGCCTTGTGCTACTAATCTTGCCTTGTTGCGACTTACTTTTTCTGATTCGCCTAGTTTATTCTTGAATACCCATCTAGTACCAATAATGGATTTCTTTTCAGGTTTAGGAACTAAGGACCAGACTTTATTTCTACAGAATTGATTCAACTCCTCTTGCATAGCTAGTATCCATGCTTCATCATTTAGAGCTTCATCAATCTTCTTAGTTTCTACTTCAGATATAAATGCCACATTGGCTTCTCTTCTGAACTTGGATCTTGTTCGAACACCTTCTGAGGTTTCTCTAATAATTCACTCTTTAGGATGAGAACTTTTGTATCTCCAATCTTTCTTTAACTCCAAATTCTTCGAAATGTCTTTCTTTTCGTCATATAGTGTTTCTGATGAAGATACTTCTATGTACTCCGTCAAAGGCACTGTAACAGCATCATTATCTGATTCCTTTTCCTTATTGGGTTGAGAGCTATCATCGAACTTGACATGAATAGTTTCTTTATGTAGCATCCCGTTACCGATGCGATGAGCATCGTGTTATGAGTGTAGAGTTGTTAGTGCTTAATTTGTGATCGAGTGTTTTGTGGCCTCTGATTTTAGAGAGATAGATCATTTTGCACATGCATATACATAGTGACATGCATTCATGATTGTTCCGGCATTTGATAGTGATTGTGTTTGGAAAAGTGAAATTGAGATGATTTTGTGAATTGTGATTTTTAAAAATGTTGAAATAATTGGGTTAGTGAAACCTTGCGGTTTTGAATTTTGGTGGAATTATTGTATTTGTATATGTTGGTAAAGTTATGGTGTATTGAAAGATATATTTATAGTTGGGAGCAAGAAATAAATTAAATGAAGTTTTGGAGATAGTTTGGTTATATTGGAAAGGGGAGAACTAAATGGAGTTAGTTCAAAAGTAACTAAGTTAGAGTTTATTCATTAAGAAAGTGACATGTGTACTTGGACTTTGTACTCTAGCTAGGAGTAGGTGGTCACTATTCCTTGAGGGCTGATGGGTTAAGTCTTGTCCAAGCCTTCTTTATTCCTTTCTTTCAAAACTTCTCTCTCCGAGACATAGAGCTTTCCCACCCAAAATATCTTCTAAGGGACTTTGGTGTTCTTCCTTTCTTTCACCAACCTTTCTCGCCATTGGTGTTTTCGACTCTAAGGAGAAACCAGAAGCTGATCTTTTCGTGTGGAGTTTAGGGCTTGAAGATTTGTTTGAGTTCTCAACAGTAAGTGTTAGAAATCCTCTTTGTTAGGGATTTGTGAAATAAAGTTGAGAGATTTCTGTCATCTTCATGGAAAAATGTATTTCATATGTTTGTTCATAAATACTGGGTAGTTGGGGAGAAATAAATTATGTTATAGTGTTAAATGAGTTGTTGAGAAAACTTTTGATGTTCGGTGATATGATCTATATAAGTGGACATGTTCTGGACAGAAAAATCAGCTGAAGAAAAACCAGCTGAAGCGAAAATCAGCTGAAGCAAAAGCAGACGATATGGACTTGATATCGATAGATTTGGACAAAATTTCCTTCTTAAAAGTTGTAGATCTCTCTTTTCTCTATGAGATAGATGCCAAGTTTGTCCAATTTGAATATCGGAGTCAAAAGATATGATCTATATAAGTGGACATGTTCTGGATAGAAAAATCAGCTGAAGGAAAATCAGCTGAAGCGAAAATCAGCTGAAGGAAAATCAGCTGAAGCAAAAGCAGACGATATGGACATGATATCGATAGATTTGGACAAATTTTCATTCTTGAAAGTTGTAGATCTCTCTTTTCTCTATGAGATAGATGCCAAGTTTGTCCAATTTGAATATCGGAGTCAAAAGATATGATCTATATAAGTGGACATGTTCGACGGAAAAATCAGTGAAGCGAAAATCAGTTGAAGCGAAAATCAGTGAAGGAAAATCAGCTGAAGCGAAAATCAGCTGAAGCGAAAATCAGCTGAAGGAAAATCAGCTGAAGCGAAAACCAGCTGAAGCAAAAATCAGACGGAAGGAAAACAGTCTGTGCATAGATCAGTGTTTTGAGGATAACTTGAGCTATAGAGCTCCAAATGACTGATTAAGTGAAGCATTGGATTCCTAACACATTTCTTTATCTCTCCACAAACAATTTATGGTTTTAGTATTAATTTGGAAATGATTGATTGAATCAAAGTAAGGGTATTGGTGGAGGAACATGAACTAGATGTTTTATGAACATGTTTGATATCTTGATGATATCTTGGTGCGTGGTATTCCTATTAAGGTGATACTTGATTAGTTATGAACTAGAGAAAGAGGTCTATAATTGTGATAAAGATTGAGAGTTTGAATTTTAATTTATGGGATTGCAATTATCGAAAGAGAGTCCATTATAGTTTCTAATGTGACCAAAGAGTTATGTTGTAACTAGCGGAGTATGATTAGAGTTTGAGTGAGTGAAGTTGAATTTAAGGGAATGCTATTGATCTAGTGAATGGTGAATTGTGATTGTGAAGCGAGAGATAGCGATTTGGGTTTTAGTGCTGGGAAATCATGATCATGCATCATATAGTTTGAATTAAGACATGTGCATCAGTGAATTGAATTAATTGAGCAAGTGGTGATGATAATTCATTTGAATCATTATAGAGGCGCCGTTGGATCGACAGACCACGGACATTGCTGGTACTTCCAGGCAATAGCTCGGAAGTTACAGGTGAGTAACCTAGTTGGTTCCTCAGTTTTTATGTGATTAAATGTGCTATGAATGTGTGTGAATTAAGTGTCAAAGTGAGTGATATAAATGTGAAGTGAATGAGCTAAATGTGATAAGTGTTAGTGATTGCACCAAGTGTGATTTATAAATGTGAATACCTGTGAATGAGAATCAGCGTATAAAATTGTGAGTAAGTGTTTTGATTGTGATTAGCGAGTGAAGTGAGATAAATGTGTTAGAGATTGTGCAAGTGTTAGTGCATGCTAAGCATGAACATAAGTGGTAATTAATCGGTTGTGGTGGAGCTTAGTGATCGAGCTTTAAGCTCAAGATCGTTGAACGGGCCTAAGGCCAAAAGGAAATAGTGCATACCCGAGGGCTCTCCTATTCCTAAAGTGAGTGGGCGTAGTGCATACCCCGAGGGCTCTCCTACTTGCCAAAATGTGAATATTGCCGCTCACCACAACAACATCATAAATGAGAAATTGCATACATTATGCATTTGTCAGTGTAGCGAAATTGTGAATACGTGTGATGTGTGCATAGTGTGAATTGATATATGATAGTGTAATTGTGTAAATTGTGTAAAGTGTTTATAGTGTTATAAATTGTGTTAAAATATATCTATGAGATATATATTAGATGTATATGCATGAGTTGGGTGAACCATAGATGATGGTTTCTCATTGAGTTCGCAAACTCACCCAACATTGCAATATATTTTTCAGGACAGCGTCAGTAGGACTCTAGCTCCCGTGTCAGACGTTTCTGCAGTGGGCGTTCGTGATCAAGAGCAGTGATGGATCGCAGGTCGGTCAGTTGGGGTGACTTCTTTTGGGACAATATTTTTTTGGGATGACCTAGTATAGACGTTTTTATCAGTTTTCCCTTTTTGGATTATTGTATTTAGTTGTAGGGGACTGATAGACTTGTCTATATTTTGGATTGATATTGTGAAATGAAAGAAATATTGTGGTTTTAAATATTAGTGAATTGCATGTTGTGGTTTATTTTATTGATGCCATGCGAGTGTTTAGTGATCGTTAGCGATCGTAGCACTTCCTTACTGTGGGATATGCGTCGAAACGACCCACGGGCGTCCCGTGCGTACCCTACGGCAAGGGGGCGCTACATTAGGTGGTATCAGAGCATGGTTTGGCATCTTTTGGGCATAGTATATTTTTGGCCTAAATTTCAGTGAGAAAAGCGGTAATTGATTGGAATTGTGATTTTATTATAGGTCATCCGTTCTTGGGGATCAAGTGGATCAACCAGCTGACCTAGGATCCGTGGGAGCTAGTAGAGAGTCCCCTATGCCTCATTCTGATGAGATGCCTCCCAGAGTTCCCGTTATTCGGGAGAGGAGATATGATTTGCTGCATAAGCAGGGAGCAGTTGACTTCTATGGTAGCACCGACCCTGTAGAGGCTGAGGGATGATTAGAGAGGACAGAGAGAGTCCTCGACCAAATGGGCTGTGATTCTGAGGAGCGGTTCGACTATGCAGTGTCTTTGCTTCAGGGTTTTGCATATCGATGGTGGAAGACTGTTAAGAAAGTACCACTGACACTCGCACTCGAGTTGGGAGGATTTCCTGAGAGCGTTCAAGGATAATTTCATGCCCAAGATTTATCTGGACATGAAATTGCAGGAGTTCTTAGAGCTGAGACAGGGGCAGTTGTCTGTGGCCGACTATGAGGTTCGGTTCAACTAGTTGTTGGTGTATGCTTCCTCATTAGTGACTTCTGAGGCTGACAAGTGTCGGCGTTTTGAGGGCGGACTCAATTTGGAGATCCATACCCTGTTGGCCAGATCGGACATGAGCAGTTTCATTGAGCTGAGGGCGTCAGCTGTGAGGATTGAGCAATTGTTGAGACAGAGATGCCGAGGCGGATCGAGACCGAGGACAAGAGGCCCAAGGATGTGATCGAGGCGATGATAGCAGAGGGTCCAGTAAGTGACTGAGCAGATCCTTCAGGTCGTCTAGAGGTGGTAGACGATTGTGTTTGGGGCAGAGGGCGATTTGCCTAGTCTAGTGGTGGTCGCGGTGCTAGAGGTTCGAGGCAGAGTATTCTCGCTATGTGAGTTCTGCTAGAGGAGGCACAATGGAGAGGCCGAGGCTACTTGAGCATGCCTCAAGTGTGGTTCGATGGACCACCACCAGAGTGGCCTTCATCAGAGGCCCGGTCTGCTGCGGCCGTGAAAGCAGCGGTGTTACTTCAGCAGCAGCAGAGCCGCGGAGGTGGTTCGGTTGGAGAGGCCGAGGTAGAGGCCGAGGCCGAGAAAGAGGGATGGTGAGATCGAGGACAGGAGAGCGTGGCGGCGGTCCTGGCCGTAGTCTATGCTATGACTCGGCGGAGGCGCAGGAGTCTCCAGATGTCGTTGGGTATGCTTCTAATTTCGTTATGAAGCATATGCATTGATGGATCTGGATCCACTCATTCATTTATTGCACCGCATGTGGCATGTAGACTGCATTGTGATAGAGAGATTGCGGTGTGGGCTAGAGGTGAGTACACCTCAGGTAGTACTGATGATGTTAGGAGAGGTTTGCAAGGGTGTCAGATAGTGATTGATCAGGCAGAGTTGAGAGCAGACCTTATAGTGTTGTCCCTGAGAGAGATTGATGTGATCCTAGGGATGGACTGGCTTACTGCCCGTAGAGATGTGATGGATTGTTTTACCAAGGAGGTTGTGTTAGAATCTCCTGGTCAGCAGAGAGCTATTTTTCGAGGTATTAGCCAGGCAGTGCCAGCTAGGATGATTTCCTTCATGAGTGTTCTGAGATTGATGCGAGGGGGTTGTGAGGCCTATTTGGCTCATGTGGTGGATTCTAGAGTGCAGCAGAGTTTGCAGGATGTTCCCGTGATCAGGGAGTTTTCGGATGTGTTCCCCGATGAGTTACCGGGTTTATCGCCGGATCGGGAGACAGAGTTTGTGATAGACCTCGTTCCAGGTGCTGCTTCTATATCTATACCTCCGTATAGGATGGCACCGGTGGAACTGAGAGAGCTTAAGGCTCAGTTGCAGGGAGCTCGAGTGTTTACCAAGCTGGACTTGAGGTCAGGGTATTATCAGTTGAGGATCGCAGAGGCCGATGTGCCTAAGAGTGCGTTCAGGAGTAGGTATGGGCATTTCGAGTTCCTAGTGATGCCGTTTGGATTGACCAATGCCCCGGCAGCCTTTATGGCCTTGATGAATAAGGTATTTCAGCCTTACCTTGATCAGTTTGTGATTGTGTTCATTGATGATATCCTAGTGTATTCGAGGAGTAGGCAGGATCATGTGGAGCATCTGAGGATCGTGTTGCAGATCATGAGAGAGAGGCAGCTGTATGCCAAATTCTGAAATGTGAATTTTGGGTGGATGAGGTAGTGTTCCTAGGGCATATTGTGTCCGGTGAGGGTATCCGGGCAGATCCTCACAAGATTGAGGCAGGGCAGAGTTGGGAGGTTCCGAGGAACATATCAGAGTTGCGTAGTTTCCTCGGACTAGCAGGGTATTACCGGAGGTTTGTCGAGGGGTTTTCGGTGATTTGGCCTTTTGTTAAACTTTTGAGGAAGAATGTGGTTTCATATGGATGGATGAGTGTCGAGGAGCTTTGAGGAGCTTAGGCATCGATTGACCACGGCACCAAAGTGTTGGCTTTACCGTCGTGGTCCTGGAGGATTTGAGGTATTGATGATGCTTCGCAGCAGGTTTGGGTTGTGTGTTGATGCGGCATGGGAGAGTGATAGCGATGCCTCGAGACAGTTGAGGTCTCATGAGAGGAATTATCCAAAGGCATGACTTAGAGTTGGGCTGCAGAAGTGTTTGCTTTCAAGAACCGGAGACATTATCTCGTATGGTGAGACGCCCAGATCTTCACGGATCATAAGAGTTTGAGATATCTGCTGAGTCGAGAGAGCTGAACCCGAGATGCAGAGGAGGTGGATTGAGCTTTGAAGGATTATGACCGCACGATTGAGTATCATCCAGGAAGGCCAATGTGGTGGCGTATCGCTGAGTAGGAAATCTCATGTTAGTGTAGCTGATTCAGAGTGAGAGATTGCCCGCTTGATTGATTGAGGGCACTTAATGTGCACATGGATTTGGCTCAGATGGAGCCTTAATAGCTACTACGAGATTGAGGCCGATGTTACGAGGATCGGATCGGGGAGAGTTCGATGTCGAGGATCCAGTGTTAGTGAGATTGATGGATAGAGTTAGAACTGGTCAGAGTTCAGATTTTGAGTTGAGAGATGAGACTCTTTAGATGGGTCAGAGATTATGGGTGCCTGATGTGGATGAGCTGAGACGAGAGATTTTGGAGGAGGCGCATGTGGCTGCCTATGCGATGCATCCTGGTGTCACCAAGATGTATAATACTCTTAAGTTGCATTTCTGGTGGCCAGGTATGAAGAGGCAAGTGGCAGAGTTCGTCTCTCGGTGTTTGACGTGCCAGCAGGTTAAGGCTGAGCACCAGGCCCCAGTTGGGAGATAGCATTCGTTGCCCATTCTGGAGTGGAAATGGGAGCGGATCACGATGGATTTTATTATAGGGTTGCCTAGGACACCGAGGCATTGTGATGCGATCTGGGTCATAGTGGACCGGTTGACCAAATCAGCTCACTTCTTGCCAGTGCGAGAGAATAATACTCTTGATCAGTTGGCCCAGAAGTATGTGGCGTAGATCAGACGATCGCATGGGGTTCAAAGAACGATTGTGTCAGATAGGGATCCCAGATTACTGAGAGGATTGGATCGTTGGCCTATAGACTGAGATTGCCTAGTGAGATGTCCCAGTTGTATGATGTGTTTCATGTGAGTATGCTCCGGAGATATCGCTCAGACCCGACGCATGTGATCCCGGCTCAAGAGATCGAGATAGCGAGTGATTTGAGTTATGTTGAGGAGCCGGTGCAGATTATCGGATCGCGGGTCAAGCAATTGAGGAGCAGGGTGATTCCATTGGTGAAAGTCCTATGGAAGAACCATTCTTCAGAGGAGGCAACATGGGAGACTGAGGAGCACATGAGGAGGCAGTACCCTCATCTGTTCGACCAGTCAGGTATGAAATTTCGGGATGAAATTTTCTTTTAGGAGGGGAGAATTGTAGCATCCCGTTACCGATGCGATGAGCATCGTGTTATGAGTGTAGAGTTGTTAGTGCTTAATTTGTGATCGAGTGTTTTGTGGCCTCTGATTTTAGAGAGATAGATCATTTTGCACATGCATATACATAGTGACATGCATTCATGATTGTTCCGGCATTTGATAGTGATTGTGTTTGGAAAAGTGAAATTGAGATGATTTTGTGAATTGTGATTTTTAAAAATGTTGAAATAATTGGGTTAGTGAAACCTTGCGGTTTTGAATTTTGGTGGAATTATTGTATTTGTATATGTTGGTAAAGTTATGGTGTATTGAAAGATATATTTATAGTTGGGAGCAAGAAATAAATTAAATGAAGTTTTGGAGATAGTTTGGTTATATTGGAAAGGGGAGAACTAAATGGAGTTAGTTCAAAAGTAACTAAGTTAGAGTTTATTCATTAAGAAAGTGACATGTGTACTTGGACTTTGTACTCTAGCTAGGAGTAGGTGGTCACTATTCCTTGAGGGCTGATGGGTTAAGTCTTGTCCAAGCCTTCTTTATTCCTTTCTTTCAAAAACTTCTCTCTCTCCGAGACATAGAGCTTTCCCACCCAAAATATCTTCTAAGGGACTTTGGTGTTCTTCCTTTCTTTCACCAACCTTTCTCTGCCATTGGTGTTTTCGACTCTAAGGAGAAACCAGAAGCTGATCTTTTCGTGTGGAGTTTAGGGCTTGAAGATTTGTTTGAGTTCTCAGCGGTAAGTGTTAGAGAAATCCTCACGTTGTTAGGGATTTGTGAAATAAAGTTGAGAGATTTTGTCATCTTCATGGAAAAATGTATTTCATATGTTTGTTCATAAATACTGGGTAGTGGGGAGAAATAAATTATGTTATAGTGTTAAATGAGTTGTTGAGAAAACTTTGGTGTTCGGTGATATGATCTATATAAGTGGACATGTTCGACGGAAAAATCAGTCAAGAAAAACCAGCTGAAGCGAAAATCAGTGAAGCAAAAGCAGACGATATGGACTTGATATCGATATATTTGGACAAAATTTCCTTCTTAAAAGTTGTAGATCTCTTTTCTATGAGATAGATGCCAAGTTTGTCCAATTTGAATATCGGAGTCAAAAGATATGATCTATATAAGTGGACATGTTTCGACGGAAAAATCAGTCAAGGAAAATCAGTTGAAGCGAAAATCAGTGAAGGAAAATCAGCTGAAGCAAAAGCAGACGATATGGACATGATATCGATAGATTTGGACAAAATTTCCTTCTTGAAAGTTGTAGATATCTCTTTTCTCTATGAGATAGATGCCAAGTTTGTCCAATTTGAATATCGGAGTCAAAAGATATGATCTATATAAGTGGACGGGTTCTGGACAGAAAAATCAGCTGAAGCGAAAATCAGCTGAAGCGAAAATCAGCTGAAGGAAAATCAGCTGAAGCGAAAATCAGCTGAAGGAAAATCAGCTGAAGCGAAAACCAGCTGAAGCAAAAATCAGACGGAAGGAAAACAGTCTGTGCATAGATCAGTGTTTTGAGGATAACTTGAGCTATAGAGCTCCAAATGACCTGATTCTTGAAGCATTGGATTCCTAACACATTTCTTTATCTCTCCACAAACAATTTATGGTTTTTAGTATTAATTTGGAAATGATTGATTGAATCAAAGTAAGGGTATTGGTGGAGGGAACATGAACTAGATGTTTTACTGAACATGTTTCAGTATCTTGATGATATCTTGGTCTGTGGTATTCCTATTAAGGTGATACTTGATTCGTTATGAACTAGAGAAAGAGGTCTATAATTGTGATAAAGATTGAGAGTTTGAATTTTAATTTACGGGATTGCAATTATCGAAAGAGAGTCCATTATAGTTTCTAATGTGACTAAAGAGTTATGTTGTAACTAGCGGAGTATGATTAGAGTTTGAGTGAGTGAAGTTGAATTTAAGGGAATGCTATTGATCTAGTGAATAGTGAATTGTGATTGTGAAGCGAGAGATAGCGATTTGGGTTTTAGTGCTGGGAAATCATGATCATGCATCATATAGTTTGAATTAAGACATGTGCATCAGTGAATTGAATTAATTGAGCAAGTGGTGATGATAATTCATTTGAATCATTATAGAGGCGCCGTTAGATCGACAGACCACGGACATTGCTGGTACTTCCAGGCAATAGCTCGGAAGTTACAGGTGAGTAACCTAGTTGGTTCCTCAGTTTTTATGTGATTAAATGTGCTGTGAATGTGTGTGAATTAAGTGTCAAAGTGAGTGATATAAATGTGAAGTGAATGAGCTAAATGTGATAAGTGTTAGTGATTGCACCAAGTGTGATTTATAAATGTGAATACCTGTGAATGAGAATCAACGTATAAAATTGTGAGTAAGTGTTTTGATTGTGATTAGCGAGTGAAGTGAGATAAATGTGTTAGAGATTGTGCAAGTGTTAGTGCATGCTAAGCATGAACATAAGTGGTAATTAATCACCATTTGGAGCTTAGTGATCGAGCTTTAAGCTCGATATCGGTGAATGGGCCTAAGACCAAAAGGAAATAGTGCATACCCGTAGGGCTCTCCTATTCCTAAAGTGAGTGGGCGCAGAGTGCATACCCCGAGGGCTCTCCTACTTGCCAAAATGTGAATATTGCCGCTCGGTCACAACAACATCATAAATGAGAAATTGCATACATTATGCATTTGTCGATGTAATAAATTGTGAATACGTGTGATGTGTGCATAGTGTGAATTGATATGTGATAGTGTAATTTTTTTAATTGTGTAAAGTGTTTATAGTGTTATAAATTGTGTTAAAATATATCTATGAGATATATATTAGATGTATATGCATGAGTTGGGAGAACCATCGATGATGGTTTCTCATTGAGTTCGCAAACTCACCCAACATTGCAATATATTTTTCAGGACAGCGTCAGTAGGACTCTAGCTCCCGTGTCAGACGTTTCTGCAGTGTGCGTTCGTGATCAAGAGCAGTGATGGATCGCAGGTCGGTCAGCTGGGGTGACTTCTTTTGGGACAATATTTTTTTAGGATGACCTAGTATAGACGTTTTTATCAGTTTTCCCTTTTTAGATTATTGTATTTAGTTGTAGGGGACTGATAGACTTGTCTATATTTTGGATTGATATTGTGAAATGAAAGAAATATTGTGGTTTTAAATATTAGTGAATTGCATGTTGTGGTTTATTTTATTGATGCCATGCGAGTGTTTAGTGATCGTTAGCGATCGTAGCACTTCCTTACTGTGGGATATGCGTCGGAACGACCCACGGGTGTCCCGTGCGTACCCTACGGCAAGGGGGCGCTACACTTTAACAGTCTTTGAGGTGAGGTTGTAGACTCTAAATGCCTTTGAGGTGAGAGAATAACCTAGAAATATTCCTGAAAGTGTCTTTACATCAAACTTGTCCAGAACTTCCTTTGTGTTCAGAATAGTGCACTTGCAACCGAAAGGATGGAAATAAGAAATGTTTGGTTTCCTTTCATTTCACAACTCATAGGGAGTTTTCTTCAATATTGGTCGCAGCAACACTCTATTCTGAATATAGCATCTTTGATTGACGACACGCCTAGAAATATTTAGGAAGATTCATCTCGCACAAAGATTGTTCTTGCCATCTCTTGAATTGTCCTATTCTTTCTTTCAACAACTCCATTCTCTCATGGAGTCCTTGGGGAGAAAAGTTATGGAAAATTTCATTTTCTTCGCAGAATACTCTAAACTTCTCATTTTCAATTCTCCACCATGATCACTCCTTATGCTGGCTATAGACACTCCTTTTCATTTCAGAACCTCATGGAAAGGTTTCTAAAGCACTTGAAAGACTCATCTTTACGTGCCGGAAAAAGTATCCAACAAAACCTTGTAAAATCATCAATAATGACAAGTCTATACTTCTTTCCACCAAGACTTATTGTCCTTGTTGGACCAAATAAATCCATATGTAACAACTCTAGTGGTCTAGATGAAGTTACGAAATGTTTTGAAGAGAAAGAGGTTTTAACTTGTTTCCCTTTCTGACAACTTTCACAAAAGAAATCTTTGTTAAAACAAATTTGTGGCAAACCTTTTACCAAATCATGTTTCAAAAGTTTTGAAATATGTTTAAAACTGACATGACCTAGTTTTTTATGCCAGATCAGTCTTTCTTCTTCAGTAGATAAAAAACATGAAATATTTTGAGACTGAAAATCGTCTAAATCAATTTTGTAAAGATTGTTTCGTCTTTTGGCCGAAAAGAAAATAGAACCATCTTTGTTTCTGACTTCACAAAAGTTTTGGTTGAATGTAACTTCAAAACCAGAATCACATAATTGAATAATACTTATCAAGTTATGCTTTAGACCATCAACTAGCAGTACGTTGTTAATGCATGCATGGGAATTCTTACCAATCTTACCAATCCCGATTATTTTGCCCTGCTTGTTGTCTCCAAAAGTTACCGAATCTCCTTTCTTGATCAAGATCTAGGAACATAGACCTTTTTCCGCTATGTGACGCGAGCATCCACCGTCCAAATACCAATGGTTCTTGCCGGTTCTTCCAAAGAAGGATTTTAGGAGATATTATCTTATTTTAGGTACCCAGATTCTCTTGGGTCCTTTAGGTTAGTATGGTGTAATGAATGATAATAAGACGTAGAATGAAAACGTTGATGACCTTTTTAAAACCCGATTGATATCTTTTCTTATCTTTTGAACAATTGATTTCAAGTAATTTGGGACTTATTTTTAGTAAACCCTAATCCAGCTTTTATCACTTGATGTCTACATTTTCCTATCATTTCATTCGCTTTTTTGTATTATCAGAATTTAGCTAGATCAATCGAGAGATTATTGATTCTCGCTTCAACTGCTTAATCTCTTCTGATCTATCTATAACTTTGTTGTTATTCGGTTCCTCAACTTGCTTTCTCGTAATTATATTCTCACTCTATCTCATGAGTATGTTTGAGGTTTTCACATATTTCTTCTTCAACGACTTGTACTTGCTTGAGAATAGCATGAGAATCCTCTAACAATTCTGAGTATGCATCTTGTATATTATCATGGCTAGAAGTTACCTCTTCATCACTTTCTTCTTCAGCTACCAGACATATGTTAGCATGTTCTGACGCTTCTGAGCTTGTATCTGATTCTGATGAATCCAGATCCTCCACGTTGCCATCATGCTTTTCTTGTTATCCCTACTCTTTTGGGTTGTCTTTTAACATTGGACACTCGGACTTGTAATGTCCCGGCTTATTGCATTCATAACATGTAATAGATGCTTTCTCGATTTTTCCATCGTCTTTGCCGCTGTTCCTTCTGAATGTTGAATTTCCTTTGGACTTCTTTTTCCACATTCTTCTTATCTTTCTTGAAATGAAAGATAGTTCGTCGTCTTCATCACTTGATTCAGATTCTGACTTGCTGGAATCATCATCCTTTGATTCTTCAATCTTTAATGCCTTTGATGTATTCCTCTTTGTCTTCTTCTTCTGGATCTTGTGATTCATTTGACCTGCTTTGAGCGCTATGGACTTCTCTTTCTTGGGCTTATCTTCTGCATCAAGCTCTACGTGTATCTTCAACGATCCAAGCAATTCATCAAGCTTCAAGACGCTTAAGTCTTTGGCTTCAGACAGTGATTACTTTGGGTCTCCATCTTTTGCGAGACTCCTCAAAATCTTTCAAACATGGTCTTGATCTGTTATGCGCTCTTCCAAGAGCTTTTAGCCCATTAACAATTGTTTGAAATCTTCCAAACATTTGATCAATGGTCTCTTCTTCTTTCATTTTGAACAACTCGCATCGATGCACCGTAATGCTTATCTTGGACTCCTTGACTTGATTTGTTCCTTCATGTGCAATTGATAATGTATCCCACATTTCTTTGGCAGTGTCGCATCCATGAACTTTGTCATACTCGCTTCGCTTTCAATGCACAACTCAAGAAAAATTTCGCCTTGAGTTTAGTTGAAATCTTGCTTTTCGCTTTCGGTTGTCCATCTTTCTCGTGGAATTGGATTTTATCATCATCTTCAGGTGTGTATGGTCCGCTCGATGATGTCCCAAAGGTCAATGTGAGTAGATTCGATAAACAATCTCATCGGTCCTTCCAATAGTGGTAGTCTTCACCATTGAATGCTGGAGGTCTAGTGACTGAAGCTCCTTCGGCAATATACGTGTGTGATTCCACCATTTTCTTTAATTCACACTTTTTTAGAGTGATTCTTGAACACCAGGCTCTGATACCAATTGAAGTGAATCACACGTTAATATATTGAACAATAATATGATCAAGATACACAAGAAGGGGGGGTTGAATTGTGATAAACTTTTCGTTAATCCCCTTTTCAAAATTACTTGTTCTTTCAAAACTTATCGTAAATCAATTCAGAATTAGTTTGAACAACTTTGTTAATCTTGAAAACTACGATATAAGTAATATGAGAGTAGAAAGAAAAACACAGCAATTTATCCCGTTCACCCCAAACCGTGGGCTACGCCCGATCCTCGATATCCTTATGAGATTTCACTAGCTCAATTGTTTACAAGTATTCTTTCGACCGAGCCTCTCCGTGTCTCTTTACGCAAGTATTATTTTACTCTTAGCCTCTTCAAAGCTATCGTAACACTTTCTAATTGAAAGAATAGTAAAGAGCTTGTTACAATAGAAATGTTCTTAACACTGTTCACTCGAAATATCGTTCACAATTTTTCTCTCAGATAATCTGAAAATCAAAAGTTGAATACTCAGAGTTTCATGAAGTTTCATAAAGTTGCATAAAGTTGTTTCTTCTTCAATCTCGACTCTTATTTATATTCGAGTTCTTCAACTGTTTCTTGAATATCTGCTTCTTGAATCTTGAAAGAAACGGTTATTCAGTTTGACTCCGTAACTAAGTCAAACTGATGTTTCTTTCTTCCGTCTGATTTGTTGTATCGGCTGCTTTTCTGTTGTAAAGCTTCCATCTGTTTTTCTTGTATCAACTGCTTTTTTCTTGTAAAGCTTCCGTCTGATTTTCTTGTATCAGCTGCTTTTCTCTTGTAAAGCTTTCGTCTGCTTTTCTTCAACTGATTCTTACTTCGGCTGATTTTTCTCCTTCAGCTGTTTTTTACTTCTCATGCGTCCATCTACTTTTCATTTGTATATTTCTCTTTGTTTGTCATCAAAATTATTTAATACGTGAAGTCTGATTTGACTTAACACAAGCACCTAGGAGGCAACGGTCTAAGAGAGCAAGTGATCATCCTAGCAGCTCCTGACCTAGTAGTGTGCGAACGGGTGAAGCATCTCAAGATGAACTTCGAGAGATTCGAGAGCAACTAGAAGAACTGAATGATCGTACTGACGATCAACAGGCTATGCTTATACAATTGGATAAGAGTGTCAATGAGCAGAGGAGTATGCTTACTCACTCGAGAAAACATCAAGAAAATCTTTGATAAGTTGGGCTGTAGACATGATGACTCTTCGTCGTGATGTGTTCTGCATTTTCTTCTAGACTGACAGCTTTTATTATGCTCTTACTAGTGTGTGACATTTTTATCTATTTGTATTTAAGTACTGCTTAAGACTTCTTGGTGTTTGATGGCTTCCTTCTATGTTTAATATGAGTGCAATAAATTCTCATCTTTAAATTTGTGTTTGTTTTTCATACTACTACCTATTCATGATTTATCTCTTGTTATTTTCCATTAGTTGTTTTGATCATGACAAAAAGGGGGAGTAAAATTGGAAATTGGAAATTGGATATTCTTTTACTTGATTAAGGGGGAGTTATAAGATTATCTTGATTTCAACTTAGTATTGCAAATTTAATTTTACAAGGTTATTATTGTTGGACCTCACACCTGGGCTAGCATTTCCCACCCAGCGTGTGTTTGCGGGTTATACCGCGGCGTCCAACACAAATCAGTATTGTCCTCTTTGGTGGGAATCGAACACCCAACCTCAAGGTTTTGTTGCTTTTACAAGCACGCCTCTTACCATTGAGCCGTGAGGTCCAACATAATGTATGCAACATATTAAAATCAACTAAGAGAATTTAAATCACACATACCAAGTTTTAATTTGATGTTCACAAACACATCTTCCTTAAGAGGTTTAGTAAATATATCAGCTAATTGGTCACTAGAGGAAACATGCTTCAAACAAATGTCACCTTTCAAGCAATGATCACGTATAAAGTGATGTCTAATTTCTATATGTTTTGTTCTACTTTGCAGAATTGGATTTTTACTTAAACAAATTGCACTGGTATTATCACAATAAATATGAATATTTTTAACCATGATACCATAATCAAGCAATTGATGTTTAATCCAAAGAACTTGAGCACATGCACTCCCAGCTGCTACATATTCAGATTCAGCAGTGGAAATAGCTACACTAACTTGGTTTTTACTCACCCAAGAAATCAAAGATGATCCTAAGAAGTGACATAACCCACTAGTGCTTTTTCTATCTACCCTACAACCACCACGATCAGCATCACTATAGGCATACAAATCAAATGATTCACAACTGGGATACCATAAACCATGATTAATAGTTCTACTCAGATATCTAAAAATTCTTTTACAAGCACTCAAATGAGAAATTTTAGGACAAGATTGAAATCTAGCACAAAGACATGTAGCAAACATAATATCAGGTCTAGAAGCAGTTACATACAAGATAGAGCCGATCATACCTCTATAAAGTTTTTTATCAACATCTTCTTCATGTTCATATTTTTCCAAGATCACATTTGTTGCCATAGGTGTTGCTGCTATTTTGCATCCTTCCATTTTGAACTTCTTTAGAAGTTCCTTGGTATATTTTGATTGGTGAATGAAGATGCCATCTTTTTGTTGCTTGATTTGCAACCCAAGAAAGAACTTGAGTTCCCCCATCATGCTCATTTCAAATTAACTTTGCATTAAATCACTGAATTCTTTGCACAAAGATTCATTAGTAGCACCAAACACAATATCATCAACATATTTGACAAATTAGCATATCTTGATTAACATGTTTAATAAACAAGGTATTATCAATCTTACCACGAATATACCCATGTTGAGTTAGAAAAGTACTTAACCTTTCATACCATGCTCTAGGTGCTTGCTTTAACCCATAGAGTGCCTTCTTGAGTTTGTAGACATAATCCGGGTGTTCATGATCTTCAAAACCAGGTGGTTGTTTGACATAAACTTCCTCTTGAATGTATCCATTGAGAAACGCACTCTTGGCGTCCATTTGATTTAATTTGATCCTTTTGTGTGATGCAAATGCACATAGCAATCTGATTACCTCCAATCGAGCCACAGGAGCATATGTGTCATTATAATCAAGGTCTTCTTCTTGATAAAATCCTTGAGCTACTAACCTTGATTTATTCTGATTGCTTCACCATTTTCATCATATTTTATCCTATTTACCCACTTGACTCCAATGATAGTTTTGACTTTTGGTGGTGTTACCAAATCCCATACATTATTCCTCTTGAATTGATTAAGCTCTTCTTGCATAGCTAATAGCCAATTTTCATCTTCAAGAGCCTCTTTTATATTCTTGGGTTCCACTAAGGAGATAAAAGTTGAATTGCTCATTTGCTCATAGACATTTCTCCTAGTCCTTAAACCATCATCCAAGCTACCAATGACTTGCTCCATAGGATGGTTCTTTGCTTTCGCCCATGCTTTAATGTTGGGAACATGATCTTTATCATCTAACTTCATTTCTTCAATCTTGGATTCAATTTCTTCAACTCCATTTCCTAGATTCCCTACATCATCATCAAAACAAACCTTTCTCGGGGGTGAAATCATATCATCGAATTTAACATGGATGCTTTCTTTAACACACTTAGTTCTGTTATTATAGACCCTAAATGCCTTACTTGTTGGACCCCGTCTCCGAGGCCTAATATTCGGAAACACACAAGCATACATAAGCATAGAGGGCCCAAAACTGACACAAAATTGGCCACAAAAGGGGAAAACTTGCAATAGAAAATTTAGATTGGCTTTTAAGAAAATTGTTTATTGTGATCTAACGATTCCAACGCCACTGAAATCGCTCAATTTGGATTAGAAAAGAAGTTATGGTTAAAACATTTTCTTGAAGATAACAGTGAAAACTGACCCTCCACCGACTTCATGTCAGAATTTGAAAACTTTAAAGGCTAAATTGCTGATCGGTGCCTTCATAAAACTTGTAGGTTTATGTCTCTAGTTTAATTTAAAACAAGAATCGCTTCAATCGGAGTTCTATAGCTCAAGATATTTTAAAATTAGTAAAGTATATTCAGACTTGATCAGCCGACCTCCACACTTTGTTTCAAACCACCTTTTTCAAATTAAAATAAAAACTGATAAATCAAGTGTGGAAAGATAGAAAAATCTCGTAGAAATCCATCGCTCAAAATGGGGTCAATCGGAGGTCTACACAAAAGTTATGACCAAAGAAGGAGAGGGGTCGGTCGCCTTGAATCGACCCCAAAGCATCCAGACGCATCTCTCGCTCATGGGACGAGCGATCGCTTGTCGCTCGCCTCAAGGGATTTAGCGATCGCTCGTCGTCAGCCCGACCTATATGACTTCTAACTTCAACAACTTTTGACTCCGAGTTCCAAATCAGACACGGTTGGAAACGTTGGAAAGCTAGAAGAAAAATCTACATTTTTCAAGCAGGACTCAAAGACACGCTCGGCCACTAAGGGAAACAAATTTTTTCACAAAGGCCGATCGACTAGCTCCTCCTAAGCAGTACCAGAACTTGCGACCTCCATAACTTTTGACCCAGAACTCCAAATTTAGCAAACTTAGCGTCTATGGAAAGGTAAAAGAATTATCTACAACTCTCATGAAGATATAGACCTATATTCCAACTCTATGAGGGTCAAAAGTGGGCTCAACACTCTGCCTTACAACTTGCCATTTAGACAGCACCTGCATTTAATTCCCACGACTCACACCTACCAATCAACACATCAAAATTTATTCAAAAACATCCTGGAAGAGCTCTACAGCTTGCCTAACACCATCAAGGAGTCATAATAATCCTAGATGATCTATATCAACCCAGAAATTTCAGAAAACACAACATACCCAGAAATTACCACATGAGTACATCAACCCAGAAATTTCAGCACTACATCCCACTTCAACAACACATAAACCATAACAATTTTCCAGCAGCCTCTCCCAAGGCAATAACTCAGCAGCAACTCAACAATTAATAATACTCATACACACTATTTCAAGGCCATACCCAGTACACAAATCAACATCAACACAAGATAAAAGAGTATTGGAGCTCTCATACTCTTTTCAAATCATAATAAAGATTCATGCATAGCTTTAGTTACATATTGGCATATTCATCAAGATCAAGTACAAAATAATAAAGATGAGATGCTCAAAGATCAATATGTTTACAAAGCTATTCCAAAAGCTAGTTACTAACTTAATACAAAAGTAGCTAAATTTCTTGGAGTGATGCCCGACGCTTTTTGCAAGGTTCAGCTCTTAACTTGAATTTGCACCTGAGGAGGGAGAATGGGGGTGAGCAAACACGGCTCAGTGGCTAACATGTTTATAGCCATCGGGTAATGAGCCACACAACACATCATTTACAATCCGAAACAATGGCAATTTATCATATAAGCTCAAATAACCCAAAATCATCACATAAGCATAATATGAGAGTTCATATCAATCAAACACATATTATGCACCATAAACACATATAAATGATGGAATGCACACATTTGGCTCGAGGGTTCCATAAACACGCCGGAAACTGAAGTTTATCGTATACACGCCGAGTCCATTTTTGGATCTCGTAGGCCACAAGCGGGCAGCCGGGAGAAGGCTAGGGGGTCAACGTGCACGTGACTCTTGCCCAATCATAACCAATTTATGCTCACATATTCAAGCACAAGAATAGCAAAGATAGCACACATAGGGCATTTGCCCATTACACAACAACTATAAAAATGTTACTCACCTATCGTCGGTATCCGAATTCAAGATTGCCCTTCCTCCTTGTCGTGAGTGGGGTTCTCTTGATTTCCTTCAATCAAAAAATACTTCATTCACTATTTATATTCTAAAAGAAAGCATAGCATTCATAAAAATCAAGCAAAAATGAAAATAAACTTTAAACCTAACCTACCCATAGGACATTTAAGCTAGAATAACCATAACCTTAGCTTAAAAGTCCCTAAAATCCATAGATCTCACCTTTCCCTCTATCTTTCTTCAATCTCTACACAAACACTAACTTCCATCCTACCCCATTCTTAAACCTAGCTTAAGCAAAGATGGAACTTACCTCTCACAAGTCGATTTCTCTTCTTTTTCCTCTTCTTCAAGCTTCCTACGACTCTCTTCCACTTAGCCGAAGGTTCTCTTCTTTCTTCTCTCACGTTTTCTCTTATTCTCTTCCTTTCCTTTTGTTCCACGAAACTTGCTTCCTTCTCTTCTCTTAATAACTTAACTCTTTCAATTCTCAACTTAAAACCTACCTAAAAACTACATAGTTTTGAGCTCCCCCTCTTCCTCTTACAAGGCTTTGGGCTCTCCTCCTCCTCTCAAGCCCACTACACTTAACCACTTATTTCTAATCCTCCTTCTTCTTATTCCACTTATTCTAGAAAGCCCATACTTCTCACTTACCCTTATTTTGTCTCATATGGCTCTACATACCCAAGCCTACTTCCAATTAATCTAATTAATTCTAACCCTTCACTTGATTTCCAAAATTCTTATTCCCAATCATACTTGCTAAACCCAAGGCTCAACATAATCTATATATATATACACACATAATTAAAACAATTAAGGCAAAAATAAATAATAAGTCAATTTAATCAATAAATCAATAAAATAAATAATTGATAATAAAAGAAAAATTTCAGGGCCCAACAATTCTCCCCTCCTAAAATAATTTCGTCCTCGAAATCCTTACCTGTGTCCATGAAGAGGTACGGATACTTCTCCTTCATGACTTCCAAAGGTTCCCAAGTTGCCTCCTCGGTCGAATGGTTCCTCCACAAGACCTTAACCAGCTTTACAATCTTATTCCTTAACACTTTTTCCTTTGAATCTAAGATCTCCACTGGTTGCACCTCATAGGTCAAATCCTCTCTCAACCGAACCTCTGAAGGTCGAACTATATGCGAAGGATCTGATCTGTACTTCCTTAGCATCGACACATGAAACACATTGTGAATCTTAGACAACTCCAATGGCAAATCCAACTTATAAGCCAAAGGTCCAATCCTCTCAATGATCTCATAGGGACCTATATACCTCGGGCTAAGCTTGCCCTTCTTACCAAATCTCAAAACACCTTTCCATAGAGAAGCTCTAAGAAACACCTTCCCACCCAATTCGAATTCCATCTCTTTCCTATGGGCATCCGTGTAGCTCTTTATCCTATCTTGAGCTGCTTTAAGCCTCTGTTTTACCAATTTGACTTTATCCATCAGAACCGCACTAACTCAGTCCTACAAGCTTCCTCTCACCTTCCTCATCCCAACATATAGGAGTTTTACATCTCCTACCATACAAAGTCTCATAAGGTGCCATCTGAATTCCCGAACGATAGGAATTGTTGTAAGCAAACTCAATCAAAGGTAGGTGATCATCCCACGAACTTTTGAAATCCAACACGCAGGCTCTCAACATAGCCTCCAAAGTCCGTATCGTCCTCTCCGATCGCCCATCACTGCATGGATGGAAAGTCTGTACTAAAATGCAATCTAGTCCCCAGAGCCTCCTGCAAACTTTCCCAAAATCTGGAGGTAAACCTAGGATCCCTATCAGACACTATCGAACTTGGAATCCCATGAAGTCTGATTACCTCATCCACATACTTCTTAGCCAAAGCGTTCAAAGAATTCGTCTGTCTAATTGGCAAGAAGTGGGCTGACTTAGTCAGCCTATCCACAATCACCCAAATAGCGTCATGCTTCTTGCTAGTCCTCAGTAATCCCATCAGAAAATCCATGGTAATCTTCTCCCATTTCCATTCCGGAATCGGCAAAGGATTAAGCTTGCCTGAAGGTGCTTGGTGTTTCGCTTTCACTTGCTGACACACTAAACATCTTTTAGCATACTCTATTGCGTCTTTCCTCATTCCTTTCCACCAGAAAATGCTCTTTCAAGTCCCGATACATCTTAGAAAGTGCTATGCGCTTCATCAAGGATCTCATCCTTCAGCTCTAACACATCTGGAACACACAATCTGTCACCTATAACCATCAATCCATCTTCCTTTACCTCTACATCAGAGGGCTTGCCATCTTTTATCTCTGCTCTAAGCTTACTCAAGTACTCATCCCATTCCTGCAATTCTTTGATCTTCCCTCAACACCGGTCTCACTCAAACTTGCCAAAATACAACAGCTCAACTTGCCTCAATGTCACATCAAGTCTGGCTAATTCCTTCAGCAAGGGAAGGTACACTGTCTCCACATGTGCCATAGTGGACTTCCTACTCAATGCATCAGCTAACACATTAGCTTTCCCCAGATGGTAGTCTATCACCACATCATAATCTTTTAATAACTCCAATCCATCACCTCTGCCTCAAATTCAGCTCTTTCTGAGTCAAAAAGTACTTAAGGCTCTTATGGTCCGTAAATACTCTAGTAGTCACTCCATACAAGTAGTGTCTCCAAATCTTCAATGCAAAAATGATAGCAGCCAATCCAAGTCATGAATAGGGTAGTTCATCTCATAAGGCTTC
Organism: Erythroxylum novogranatense; assembly: GCA_029891385.1. Taxonomy (NCBI): domain Eukaryota; kingdom Viridiplantae; phylum Streptophyta; class Magnoliopsida; order Malpighiales; family Erythroxylaceae; genus Erythroxylum; species Erythroxylum novogranatense. Next base: position 53,837,631 of record CM057235.1, on the reverse strand, counting down.
AATTGCCTAGAAGCATAGGCAATCACTTTCTCTCTTTGTATCAATACACACCCTAAACCCTTCCTAGAAGCGTCACTGTAAACAATGTATCCATCATCACCATAGGGTAGCGTCAAAATCGGTGCAGTAGTAAGCCTATTCTTCAATTTTTCAAAACTACTCTGGTACTCCTCAGTCCACTCAAACTTCTGATTCTTTCTCGTCAATTTGGAAAGTGGAGCAGCTATCAAAGAAAAGCCCTCCACGAACCTCTTGTAATATCCAGCTAGTCCCAAGAAACTTCTCACCTCAGCTACATTCTTAGGTGCTTCCCATTTAATCACAGCTTCTATCTTTTGTGGATCCGCATGCACTCCACACTCTGAAATCACATGCCCGAGAAATACTACTTCCCTTAGCCAAAAATTCGCACTTATCAAATTTGGCATACAGCTCATTTTTTCTCAAAGTCTCCAAGGCAACTCTCAAATGATCCTCATGCTCCTCATCACTATTAGAATAGATCAATATATCATCCATAAAAACAATGATAAATTGATCTAGGAAATTCTTGAAGACTCTATTCATCAAATCCATAAAGACTGCAGGAGCATTCGTCAACCCGAAAGGCATAACCAAAAAAACTCAAAGTGGCCATACCGAGTCCTAAAAGCAGTCTTGGACACATTGGTCTCCTTAATCCTCAACTGATGATAACCCGATCTCAAGTCTATCTTAGAAAAGACTCTCGTCCCTTGCAATTGATCACACAAGTCATTTGTGCGTGGGAGCGGATATCTGTTCTTAATGGTGGCATGATTTAGTTTCCTATAATCCATACACATCCGCAACGACCCATCTTTCTTCCTCACAAAGAGAACCAGAGCTTCCCAAGGCGAAAAGCTCGGCCTAATATAACCCTTCTCTAATAGATCCTCCAATTGCACCTTAAGCTCTTTCAATTTCGCTGGAGCCATCCGGTAAGGCGGAATTGAAATCGGCGTAGTACCTGAAAGAAGCTTAACGAGAAACTCAATTTCCCTAGGCAGAGGTAGTCCTGGCAATTCCTCGGGAAAGACATCCGGGAATTCCCTGACTATAGGAATATCTTCCAACCTCCTTCTATCTGCCTTCGTGTCTAACACATAGGCCAGGAATGCTTCACAACCCATACTCATCAGTCTCTCAGCTGTCATAGCTGAAACAATCCGAGGCGGACTGACTTTCCTATCTCCCACAAATACCATTTTTCTGCCATTCTCTAGCTCGAATTCCACTGTCTTCTGCTTGCAGTCCAAATTGGCATGATACTTCTCTAAAGTATCCATACCTAGGATCACATCCAATCCTCCCATCTTCAAAGGCATCAAATCCACCACAAACTTCCCTCCACTAATCTCTATCTCACAGTCTCTATACACTTGACTGATAATAATAAGCTAGCCGATCGGAGCACTCACCATCAGTAGAGTATCCAATGGGCTCAAGACTCTTCCACATACAGTTCTACCCGACGACACAAAAGAGTGGGTAGAACCCGTATCAATCAAAGCAAGGACATCAATATCAAACAGTTTAATCATACCCGTTACCACTTCTGGAGCGGTCTCTGCCTCCCCTCGAGTCATGACAAACACTCTAGCTGGTGCTTACCCTCTGGATCCATCCTGAGGATAAGCTCTCTTAGGTATCCCAGAGCTACCCACTTCAGTCACAGCCTTCTTTCCTCCTAGAAGCTTGTATCCGAGACCCCGCTCTTCTGTCTAGCTTAGGACACTCTTTGGCAAAATGTCCCTTCTGCCCATAATTAAAGCATGCTCCTGTCAACCTACGACATTCTCCTCTATGGAAATACCCACAGTGCTCACACTTAGAAAGAGGTGCCCTCTGCCCGTCTCCTCTCCTACTGCCGCCCACCGTTGAAGCTTGGTGAGAAACGGTAGGAGTTCACATCGGTCTAGGCCGGCTCCCACCGGTGCTCCCCTCCTCAGGCTACACAGGGAAGGTTCTGGCACTTCTCTTGGGAATAGAAGTCCCACCTCCCCTCTTGAACTGCTCTCTTCCCTTTCTCTTTATGTCAAACTGTCTCCCTTCTACCGGTGTCAACTGTAAACCTCGTGACATTTGACCCATAGCCTGAACAAATGCTTGGATAAATGCCTGGAACAGTCTCGGATCTAAAGCAGGCACTTGCTCAGACTGGCTAGGCGATTGCTGAGTCTGAGGTCGGAGGGGCTCCCTACTTTGCCCTAGAGGAACATCAGCCATTCTCGGGGCCACGGACTCATCCGTGTTCTCCTCTCTCAGTGGAGAGTCAGGTGCAATTGAACCTTGCAAGACTCCTCGTGTCCTTCTATGAGGGGGCATCTTACTCCTTCAATGAAAACATTACTGATTAGCTACATTTCTTTCTAACCTTAGTTCCTATATGTATGCATGATATGCATGTCACTTAATACAAACCATCAATTCATAATACAAACATTTAATCACATAGCAACAATTTCCTACTATGCATCCTAAGCTTTGATACCAAACAATGTTGGACCCCGTCTCCGAGGCCTAACATTCGGAAACACACAAGCATACATAAGAATAGAGGACCCAAAATCGACACAAAATTGGCCACAAAAGGGGAAAACTTGCAATAGAAAATTTAGATTGGCTTTTAAGAAAATTGTTTCTTGTGATCTAACGATTCCAACGCCACTGAAATCGCTCAATTTGGATTAGAAAAGAAGTTATGGTTAAAACATTTTCTAAAAGAAAACAGTGAAAACTGACCCTCCACCGACTTCATGTCAGAATTTTAAAACTTTATAGGCTAAATTGCTGATCAGTGCCTTCATAAAACTTTTAGGTTTATGTCTCTAGTTTAATTTAAAATAAGAATCGCCTCAATCAGAGCTCTATAGCTCAAGATATTTTAAAATTAGTAAAGTATATTCAGACTTGATCAGCCGACCTCCACACTTTGTTTCAAACCACCTTTTTCAAATTAAAATAAAAACTGATAAATCAAGTGTGGAAAGATAGAAAAATCTCTTAGAAATCTATCGCTTCGAAAATGGGGTCAATCGGAGGTCTACACAAAAAGTTATGACCAATAGAAGGGAGAGGGGTCGGTCGGCTCGAAACCGACCCCAAAACGTCCAGACGCATCACTTGCCCGCGGGGGGACGAGCGATCGCTCGATCGCTCGCCCGCGTGGGGACGAGATTCGCAGCCGTTGGAAAGCTAGAAGAAAAATCTACATTTTTGACTCCGAGCTCCAAATCAGACATGGTCGGAAGCGTTGGAAAGCTAGAAGAAAAATCTACATTTTTCAAGAAGGACTCAAAGACAAACTCGGCCACTAAGGGAAACAAATTTTTTCACAAAGGCCGATCCACTAGCTCCTCCTAAGTAGTACCAGAACTTGCGACCTCCATAACTTTTGACTCAGAACTCTAAATTTAGCAAACTTAGTGTCTATGGAAAAGTAAAAGAATTATCTACAACTCTCATGAAGATTACTGACCTATATTCCAACTCTATGAGGGTCAAAAATGGGCTCAACACTCTGCCTTACAACCTGTCATTTAGACAACACCTGCATTTAATTCCCACGACTCACACCTACCAATCAACACATCAAAATTTATTCAAAACATCCCGAAGAGCTCTACAATACTTAACACCATCAAGGAGTCATAATAATCCTAGATGATCTATATCAACCCAAAAATTTCAGAAAACACAACATACCCAGAAATTACCACATGAGTACATCAACCCAGAAATTTCAGCACTACATCCCACTTCAACAACACATAAACCATAACAATTTTCCAGCGGCCTCTCCCAAAGCAATAACTCAGCAGCAACTCAACAATTAATAATACTCATACACACTATTTCAAGGCCATACCCAGTACACAAATCAACATCAACACAAGATAAGAGAGTATTGGAGCTCTCTTACTCTTTTCAAATCAAACAAAGATTCATGCATAGCTTTGGTTACATATTGGCATATTCATCAAGATCAAGTACAAAATACAAAAGATGAGATGCTCAATGATCAATATGCTTACAAAGCTATTCCAAAAGCTAGTTACTAACTTAATACAAAAGTAGCTAAATTTCTTGGAGTGATGCCCGAAGCTTTTTGCAAGGTTCAGCTCTCAACTTAAATTTGCACCTGAGGAGGGAGAATGGGGGTGAGCAAACATGGCTCAGTGGCTAACATGTTTATAGCCATCGGGTAATGAGCCACACAACACATCATTTACAATCCGAAACAATGGCAATTTATCATATAAGCTCAAATAATCCAAAATCATCACATAAGCATAATATGAGAGTTCATATCAATCAAACACATATTATGCACCATAAACACATATAAATGATGGAATGCACACATTTGGATCGAGGGTTCCATAAACACGCCAGAAACTGAAGTTTACCGTATACACGACGAAAACCGAATTTTACCGTATACACGACGGAAACCGAAGTTTACCGTATACACGACAGAAACCGAAGTTTACCGTATACACGCCGAGTCCAGTTTTGGATCTCGTAGGCTACAAGCGGGCAAACGGAGAAGGCTAGGGGGTCAACGTGCACGTGACTATTGAAGTAGGTTTTCTCTTGCCCAATCACAACCAATTTATGCTCACATATTCAAGCACAAGAATAGCGAAGATAGCACACGTAGGGCATTTGCCCATTACACAACAACTATAAAAATGTTACCCACCTATCGTCGGTATCCGAATTCAAGATTGCCCTTCCTCCTTGTCGTGAGTGGGGTTCTCTTGATTTCCTTCAATCAAAACATACTTCATTCACTATTTATATTCTAAAAGAAAGCATAGCATTCATAAAAATCAAGCAAAAATGAAAATAAACTTTAAACCTAACCTACCCATAGGACATTTAAGCTAGAATATGTAAGTGATAAGTCGACTTGTACCATGTGTAAGTCGACTTACACATGTTCGGTACCGATAAGTCGACTTGTTCATTGGATAAGTCGACTTGTTCAAGGTCGATATTGTTTATTCGCGCCCTAAAGGCAATCCCTTTAGCTGCTTTTATTCACAAATGTATATGCATCGAATGAATAAATAAAGAAAAGGCATTATTCATTAATTTGATATTCATAAACATTGTTTATGAATTGATTTGATCTTTAATCAAATTAATGAAGTCCATGATATATGACATAGCATGAAGGAAATTATGATGTGATCATACTACCGAGATTCCTATCATGTGCAATTATGTCAAGATTTATTTCTCCTAGTCATAGGATTAATGAGACCGACATCATTAATCCGGATAGACTAACACATGTCATATTCCTTGATTGGATCAGCGGTGGATCTTAGAAGCCAGAATATGAGATATTTAGAATTGATATGTGGATGCTTACTAATGTAGTAAGTTCATCGATGACTTGCCATGAGATCATCACATGGATATCTTATCTAAGTGTCGTTGATAATCTCATCATAGCAATGGTGCAAGTATCCTTAGACTTGAGGTACTCAAGGATATCTTGGATCTCGATCCTGCTTTGACTCCATTCCTTGTTGCCTTCCGAGGTAACTCATAGGGTGGTGCTTGGGTACGCCTCGAGGTATTCAAGATAATTGAGTAGCCAAGAAAGGATTCACCACTTCGGATTAGCGTAAGAGATACCCATGGCCTCTTGTGGGATCATTACTAAGGTTTGGTTGAAGATGTATGTCATGAAGAGTGTCTTCATTGACATATAGAGTAATGAGTCCCGTGATGAGAACCGATATCACTGGGCTAGACTCGCCTAGTGAGAGTTGACACTTTGACCATACTCATAACCAAGTGGGGTATAGGATGGTGAAAGGACTAATTGCACAGAATTGTCTATGGAAGGGTTTGTGATCCGTTCGTGATGAATACATCAAACCGATTACTTTTCGATCAATTGGGGTCATGATGTGTTGCTAGATACCGCTCATGACTTGCTTAGATTAAGTGTTAATCTAAGTGGCCAACATAACCGGAGCCTAAAGGGTCACACGATAAGAGTGTTTCAGAGAATCAGAAATAGTAATTGGACGAGTTCCAATTATGGAGAGCATTAGATTAAATGGATCCCAATGGATTGGGATATGTCCCGATGAGATCGCGACATCGATATTGCTAAGAAAGGTTTCTGAGTCGTTTGAGAAGGGGCCCGAGAGGCCAAGAGGACCCACCCCAGTTGGACTGGACCTTAGCAATTATATATTGATTAATTAATTAATTAATTAATTAATTAATTAATTAATTAATATATATTTATGTAGAAACGTGGAGGATGGAGGAGGAGGTAGGAAGCTTCCAAAAGAAGCTTAGTCATCATCTTTTATTAAATTGCAAAGGACAAAATCAAGAAAGATGAAGAAGTGAGTTCGTTGGTCTTACAAAAGGAAGAGAAGAAAATAGTTTCTTCACTTTTAGAAGAGCATCATCGTGGATGAGAGAAGGAGGAAAGGTTTTTGTGAAAAACCAAAATTCTTCACCTTCTCCATTGATTCTTCATCTTCTCCTCCAAGGGTTTCTTCCTCCATCAACGTTTCCTCAAGCTCTCCAGGACAGAGGTAGGCTCTAGCAGGCTTTAATCTGTTCTAGCTATTCCCGGGTCAAAGGGGTTTGATCCGGTTAGATTTTCTGATCTCTGCGTGGATCACCTTTAGAGATAGTCTCTTTTGGCTATTTAGGTTGATGTCTTCATACGGATACCGGGATCCTGGGATTCGGGAAAGTCCTGGGAACAAAAATTTTTGTTTTCCGCTGCCGGTACATGTGATGTACCTCCCGGGATTTTCCTACAGTGGTATCAGAGCGTCTGGTATCCCGTATGAAGCTATAACCTAAGCGAGATCAGAAACCCTAATGGAATTTTCTGTTGATGCATGCTTGCTGTCCCATTTTCGAATTTATATTGTGATATGCTTTTCGAAATTTTTCTGCCCAGAATTGTTCATAACATGTTAGAGAATATGTCTATGAAATTTGAGAATTTATCGATTTGATTTGATATTGTTTTGCTAATTAATTCCCTAAGGTTACAGATGCTGTTTTGTGAAACGATTCTGGAACAGGCATGAGTATAAAATCGAGAATAAATTCTAGAAAAATGGTTTTTCGGATTTTCCTTCACCTACATGTCTCTAAGATGTTGGTGAATGTCTGTGAGCATGGAAATTGGATTTCAAGGTGATTGGATATTTATTCACGAATTTATTCTATGCTGTTGGGAATTGCTGTGCTGATGAACACATATTTTGAATCGGTTTTGTTATTTAGGTTGACTGAGTTTTTGATGGCCTAAAATCCTGAAACAATTCATGTAGCATGTTCTGAACATTTAGTAACCTATATAATTTTCTCATGATTTATTGAAATTGTTTCATTGATCATTTCGAGCAATGTACAGAACTGGACAGTTTTGTGAAAATTGTTGGGACTGTTTTGCTTGGCTTGATTGAGTGTGCTTTTTCAGTTCCAATGCCTTGCACCATTTTTAATGTGATTAAAAATGTGTTATATTGATGTAGTATGATTGCCAAACTGAATTGCTTGAATTTGTTTTTCCAAGAATTTTTGAATGCCGAATTGATCACATTAGCGTCTCGGTAGTATCTTGCATTATCTTGTTTGTTTTGACCGTCATATTTTTATGGCATGTGCTGAAGTAAATTTGATAATGTATGTGCTAGCTAGAGATGCTTAGGTTGATAATTAGGGTGTTCCTAAATTATTTGAAAATTAATGAGTTTTGACTCATTTCAAGCTTTTCATATAGTTTGACTATTTAAGGCATTCATGAATCAATGAATTGTTCATTGATACATCAACTTACAGATATTACCCTAGGTATAATGGTATTGTGAATTGGAATTGCATTAATTGAGGAATTAGCCGATTAGAGATTCTAGCAAAACTCCCTGGATAAGTCGACTTATATGGGACATAAGTCGACTTGCTCGCTTAATAAGTCGACTTGTTTTCTGGATAAGTCGACTTGTTCGCTTAATAAGTCGACTTGTTTTCTGGATAAGTCGACTTGTTTTCTGGATAAGTCGACTTGTTTGAAGAATAAGTTGACTTGTTCAAGATCTCTGTATAAGTCGACTTGTTCATGGGCAGATGACATAAGTCGACTTGTGTCATACAAGTCGACTTGTGTGTGGGCAGAAGCATAAGTCGACTTGCATTTGATGAAAGTCGACTTGTGGCATGCATAGGTGGGATGATGGATGATTTTAGGTATAGACTCAATGTGATTGATGAAATGCCCTAAATCATTCCATATAGTCCTGGTGACTATAATCCTACGGCTTGGAGAAGAAGTAGATGAGACTCGAAATCCCTCCTCGGTATATGAAAACTAACGCCGTCCATTAATATGGTAAGAACCAGAGTTTTTATAGGGTTGGGTTGTTGAGCTAACCTCAAGCTCACTCTATACGAATATGTTCGAACCATGAAAATAAAATTTTCGGATTAATGGGTCGGTTTTCCTAGAAGCGTTGATTTGTTGAGCTAACCTTAAGGTCAACGTGGACAGAGGCGAAATTGGGTAGCATACATCAGATGTATGCGCATCAAAGAGTTGATACCCAATGTAAGTGTATACATCAACAAGTTGATAGCACTGATCGATAGTTGTGTCTAAGATGTAATTGGTATATCTGATACCTCCCGAGACATAAGGTGGCTTGTTGGGTAAACCCAAGGTCATTCTTAATGTCGGTTATCGATGATACAATTGGTATGACCGATACTACCGATTGACCTAAGTGTGGCTCATTGGGTAAACCCAAGGTCACTCTTAGCAATGTCGGATATCGACTCACTAGGACATTATGTCACTTTGTTTCTCCGGATTCAGTAAAGAGGGTTATGGATTCTAGGAAACTAGTGGGAGCCATATGCATGTCATGCAAGTCCTTATGATCACGCAGCATTTCTATTCTATCATTCCTTCTCTCTATCGCTAGGTTGATTGAAGAAGTCTTTCAGGTGAATTTTCGCCTCTATTCGGACCGAATTTTCTTGATTGGCCGAGGAATCGAGAATTGTTCTTAGATCCGAGGAACTGGATACGCCCTAGATGTTCCACTTCCAACCAGCACTCGCCGTCGATGCTTCGATAAGGATCGAAAGCATATTGTAAGCATCTAAAGGCGTTGATATGGATACTTGCTTTATGCTTGCCTTGATGTCACTAGAGCTGCGGGAGCAAAGACGAGTCCATGGATGCTCACTCTATAGTATTTCATCTTAGGGAGCTGTTTGATGAGTAAGTCGATTCGAAAGGTTCGAGACCTCAAGGCTTCTCTTCACCATAAAGATGGCTCCAGGATATCTGGCAGGCAAGATGCCTCAAGATGAATGGCTATATTGAGAGATTGGCCGTCTTAGGATTTGTAATGGATTATGAGTTAAGTAGAGTCTTAATTCTAGTTGGATTGTCGATGGTTATTCACAGTTTGGATAAACTATCGGATAAACCAAATATCCACAACAATTCTCGAGTGATCAATCTCTTCAAGACAGTGACCGAAAGCTGCTATCAAGAAGGATAGCAAGCAAGTGCTAATGGTGGATGCTTCTTCTTCTAGTTCAAAGAAGAAAAGGCCAAGAAACCAAATGGAAGAGCCATCAAGGAAAACCAAAGATATCGCCTCAAAAGGATTTTGCTTTCATGTGGCAAGACTAGCCACCAGAGGCTAAACCGTAAAATCTATCTCGAGTTCTGAAGGTAAGAAGGCATCGATGCCTCTACTTCTTCAAATATGTTTGTCATTGAGGTTAATACTATTCCTGATCCAAACATATCGGTATTTGATACCGGATGTGGCTCACACATATGAAATGATATGCAGGGCCTTAGGGACAGTAAAAAGCTCATTCAAGGAGAACTAGACCTTCGTGTAGGTAATGCAGCAAGAGTTGCTACATTAGCCGTAGACACTTATGTCTTGTTCCTCCCAAGTAGGCTTATATTCAAATTGGATGATTGACATTTTGTACCTGTTTTAAACAAAGAACATATTGTATGCTTTATGTTTAAATAGAGCTGATTTCCATTGGACTTTTAGAAGCAATGGTTGTTCTATTAGTTCGAATGGAAGGCTCTATGCTACTGGTACATTATGCAATTGAATTGACATATTAGATATGTCATATCCAGTTCTGAATGTCAATGACGTGAAAAGACATAATCGAGATAATTTAAAATCAACTTACTTATGGCATTGTCGGCTTGGCTATATAAATGAGACACACATCGCTAAGCTCCATAAGAGTGGATGTTTAGGGTCATTTGATTATGAATCATATGACACATGCGAATCTTGTTTATTAGGCAAGATGACTAAGTTATCCTTTAAAGGAAAGGGTGAACGCAGTGAATGGAATATTAGACCTAATACATTCTGGATGTATGTGGTCCGATGTCCATCCATGCCAAGTGGTTGTTTTACTTCGTATACTTTTATCGGTGATTATTCACGATATAGGTATCTCAGATTCGATGAGATACAAATCAAGCGCTTGAAACGCTCAAATAATTCGAAATGAAGTAGAAAACTAACTTGGTAAAAGTATGAATACATTACGATCTCGATCGTGGTGGAAAATGCTTACACCAACAGCTTTGGATTATCTCATAGATAATGGGATTTTATCTCAAGATACTCCACCTTACACGCCGCAAAGACAATGGTGTGGTTGAAAGGAGAAATCGAACCTTGTTAGACTTGGTGCGATTGAGATAGGTTTTGCATGCTTTGGGAATATGCTCAAGGCAAATTGTTTACTTGCTAAACAGAGTTCCATTAAAGGCAGTTGTGGTTACTCCATATGGAGATATGGACTAACACAAAGCCCTATCTTTCTCAGCTGAAAGTTTGGGGTTGTCCTGCTTACGTGAAGCGGACATAGTTAGATACATTTGATGTAAAAGCTGACAAGTGTTTGTTCGTGGAATATCAATTCTACCTTGCTGAGGAACAAAAGTTGTTTGTTTCCAAGCATGCTGTTTTCTTAAAGAAAGAGTTTCTTTTACAAGAGGACGATGGGAGCAAAGTTGAACTTCGAGAAGTTCAAGATGCTCAACAAACATAGATCAATCGCTCGAACTCAAACTGCCACTCATATAGATGAGGTAATGCTTAACCTTCTACTATTACACTAATTTCATAGGTTAAGTAGGATACGACTGCCCTCGAGAGATATGAATTTCTTGTAAGTGAACAGAATGGCGTATTGCTCATATGAGATGATGCGCCTACTACCTATGAATGTGTTCGAAAAGTTCGTAGTCCTGAACATGGCTTTGTGCCATGAAATCAAATGGATTCCATGTATGAAAACCAAGTATGGACTTTGGTTGTTACACCGAAGGATAAAACCCATTGTGGTGCAAAGGAGTTTTCGTAAGAAAACCAACATGGATGGTAATTTGATTACCTATAAAGCAATGCTTCGTTAAAGGATTTCGCCACGCATAAAGAGTTGACTATGACAAAACCTTCATTTCAGTAGCAATGCTTAAATCCATTAGGATACTCCTAGCCATTGCCACTCATTATGATTATGAGATATGGCAATGGATGTGAAGACGACTTTCCGAGAGGAAATCTACCGAGGATGTGTATGACACAACCAGAGGACTTCACTTCCATCGATGGCGAAAAGGTATGCAAGCTTCGTAATTCCATGTTTGGATTGAAGCAAGCATCCAGAGTTCAATATCCGCTTTGATGAGGTACTCAAAGAGTTTGATTTCTCACAAAATCTGGATGATCATTATGTGTATAAGAAGGTTAATGGACCGCAATCGTATTCCTTGTGTTGTATGTAGATGACATATCGTTACTAGGAAACGATGTCTCTACCGCATCAGCTAAAATTTGGTTGTCCAATCAATCTGTGATGAAAGACCATGGTGAAGCAACTTATATCCTAGGGATATAGATTTATAGAGATAAATCAAAAGGTTGCTTGGTCTTTCACAATCATCGATACATAGATGAGATGCTAAAGAGGTTTAGCATGGAACAATGTTATGACGAGGTCCGATGTATCGTATGCTCTAAGTGTTACGAGCAGATACCAATCGGATCCTGGTGAGGGTCACTGGGTGGCTGTCAAGAATATCCTCAAGTACTTGCGAAGCACTAAGGATGTTTTCTTGATCAATGGAGATGGAAATCTCCAAGTGAGCGGGCATTCAGATATTCTGATAAGGATAATTCTGAATCACAATCAGGTTATATACATTCACACTGAATAGCGTGGCGGTCAATTGGAAAAGTTCCAAACAAGAGAGGACTGCTGATTCATCAACCGAGGCAGAGTACATTGCCGCATGAGATGTGCAAAGGAAGCGGTTTGGATCAAGAAGTTCATTACTGAACTTGATCTGGTCCCTAGCTGTGATGGGCCCATAGGATTGTATTGTGATACAATGGGGCTAGTTCGCAGGCAAAGGAACCAAGGTCTTATCGACGATCCGAACTCGTACTTCGCCAATTCGGGAAATCATTAGTCGAGATGATATCCTAATAGAGAGAATTCCCACAGAGCAAAGTGTTGATGTTCCGTTGACAAAGCCATTGTCACAGGAGAATTGTGATTCTCATGGACTCGCTTATGGTATTAGATACTAAGGCGATTGGCTTTAGGTCAAGTGGGAGATTTGTAAGTGATATGTCGACTTGTACCATGTGTAAGTCGACTTACATGTTCGTAATCGATAAGTCGACTTGTTCATTGGATAAGTCCACTTGTTCAAAAATCGATCTTGCTTATTTGTGCCCTAAAGGCAATCCCTTTAACGCTGCTTTTATTCACAAATGTATGCATCGAATGAATAAATAAAGAAAAGGCATTATTCATTAATTTGATATTCATAAACATTGTTTATGAATTGATTTGATCTTTAATCAAATTAATGAAGTCCATGATATATGACATAGCATGAAGGAAATTATGATGTGATCATACTACCGAGATTCCTATCATGTGCAATTATGTCAAGATTTAATTCTCCTAGTCATAGGATTAATGAGACTAGACATCATTAATCCGGATAGACTAGCACATGTCATATTCCTTGATTGGATCAAGCAAAGGATCTTAGAAAGCGTAAATATGAGATATTTAGAATTGACATGTGGATGCTTACTAGCGGTAGTAAGTTCATTGATGACCCGCCATGAGATCATCACATGGATATCTTATCTAAGTGTCATTGATAATCTCATCATAGCAATGGTGCAAGTATCCTTAGACTTGAGGTACTCAAGGATATCTTGATACCGATCCTGCTTTGACTCCATTCCTTGTTGCCTTCCGAGGTAACTCATAGGGTGGTGCTTGGGTGCACTTGAGGTATTCAAGATAATTGAGTAACCAATAAAGGATTCACCACTTGGATTAGCGAGAAGAGATACCCATGGCCTCTTCGTGGGATCATTACTAAGGTTGGCCAGCATGTATGTCATGAAGAGTGTCTTCATTGACATATAGAGTAATGAGTCCCGTGACTAGAACCGATATCACTGGGCTAGACTCGGTCTAGTGAGAGTTGACACTTTGACCATACTCATAACCAAGTGGGGTATAGGATGGTGAAAGGACGAATTGCACGGTAATTATGTCGTGGAAGGGTTTGTGATCCGTTCGTGATGAATACATCAAACCGATTACTTTCCGGTCAATTGGGGTCATGATGTGTTGCTAGATACGCTTATGACTTGCTTAGATTAAGTGTTAATCTAAGTGGCCAATATAACCGGGAGCCTAAAGGCACACGCATAAGAGTGTTTCAGAGAATCTGTAAAATAGTAATTGGACAGAGTTCCAATTATGGAGAGCATTAGGATTAAATGGATCCCAATGGGATTGGGATATGTCCCGATGAGATCGCGACATCGATATTGCTAAGAAAGGTTTCAGAGTCAAGCTTCAAGATCGGGGCCCTGTGAGGGTAGTAGGACCAACCCAGTTGGACTGGACCTTAGCAATTATATATTGATTAATTAATTAAGTAATTAATTAATTAATTAATTAATTAATATATATATTTATGTAGAAATGTGGAGGATGGAGGAGAGGAGGTAGGAAGCTTCCAAAAGAAGCTTAGTCATCATCTTTTATTAAATTGCAAAAGGACAAAATCAAGAAAGATGAAGAAGTGAGTTCGTTGGTCTTACAAAAGGAAGAGAAGAAAATAGTTTCTTCACTTTTAGAAGAGCATCATCGTGGATGAGAGAAGGAGGAAAGGTTTTTGTGAAAAACCAAAATTCTTCACCTTCTCCATTGATTCTTCATCTTCTCCTCCAAGGGTTTCTTCCTCCATCAACGTTTCCTCAAGCTCTTCAGGACAGAGGTAGGCTCTAGCAGGCTTTAATCTGTTCTAGCTATTCCAAGGTCAAAGGGTTTGATCCGTTAGATTTTCTGATCTCTGCGTGGATCACCTTTAGAGATAGTCTCTTTGGCTATTTAGGTTGATGTCTTCATACGGATACTGGGATCCTAGGATTCGGAAAGTCCGGGAACAAAATTTTGTTTTCATTGCGCAGTATATGTGATGTACCTCCTGGGATTTTCCTACAGAATAACCATAACCTTAGCTTAAAAGTCCCTAAAATCCATAGATCTCACATTTCCCTCTATCTTTCTTCAATCTCTACACAAACCCTAACTTCCATCCTACCCCATTCTTAAACCTAGCTTAAGCAAAGATGGAACTTACCTCTCACAAGTCGATTTCTCTTCTTTTTCATCTTCTTCAAGCTTCCTACGACTCTCTTCCACTTAGCCGAAGGTTCTCTTCTTTCTGTAGGAAAATCCCGGGATGGACATCACATGCCCAAGGTGCGGAATTAAAATTTTTAAGTCCCGGGACATTCCCGAAAGCCAGGATCCATGTGTATGTATACACAATCAAACCATAACGACCAAAGGAGACCGTCTCTAACAGATCCACGCAGAGGTCGGAAAATCTAACCGGACAAACTCTTTTGACCCGGAATAGCTAGAACAAGATAAAGAGTGTGCTAGCACTAACCTTGTTCTATGGAGAGCAAGTGAGATGACTTGGTGGAGGCCTTGGAGAGTGGAAGCCAAGTTGAGATGATGAGAGGAAGGAGATGAAGACAATCTTCAAAAACTTAACACCTTAAGCAAAATTTTCGCTCCTCTTCACTTCATTAACCAGATATGCTCTCTTCCATACCTTCATATATATATGTTTAACACTTAAACAAAACAAATGAGGCTTCGATGTGAGCTATCCACGAAGAGGCATTAAATTGCCTTAAAATGATAAATGATGATTACATTTGACTTTTCAACTTAACTAATCCTCTCCACTTTTTAGTCTCCACGAAAATCATCTTTATATATATATAATTAATTAATTATTTAGTTAATTAATTAATATATATAATTGCTGAAGTGGTCGATCAAACTGGGTTGGTCCTACCGCCTCACCGCCCCACTCTCGCGAGCGATTATTGTCGATCCGCTGACAAAGCCATTGTCACAGAAGAATTTTGATTCTCATGTACTCGCTTATGGTATTAGATACCAAGGCGATTGGCTTTAGGTCAAGTGGGAGGTTGTTAGAGTAGTGCCCTAAAGGCAATCCCCTTTAGCGCATTTTGTTCATAGTCATGTATGTATCGTTATGAATAAATAAAGCAAAGGCATTTTTCATTTATTTGATATTCATTTTATTATGAATTGATAGTGATCTTTAATCAAATTTATGAAGTCCATGATATATGACATAGCATGAAGGAAATTATGATGCGATCATACTACTGAGATTCCTATCATGTGCAATTATGTCAAGATTCAAATTATCCCTAGTCATAGGATTAATGAGACCGACATCGTTAATCCGGATAGACTAGCACATGTCAAATTCCTTGATTGGATCAAGCAAGGATCTCGCATAACCGTAAATATTGAGATATTTAGATTTGATGTGGATGCTTACTAGTGGTAGTAAGTACATTCGATGACCTGCCATGAGATCATCACATGGATGTACTATTCAAATGTCGATGATAATCTCATCATAGCAATGGTGCAAGTATCCTTAGACTTGAGGTACTCAAGGATATCTTGATATCTTGATTCGTACTTTGACTCCATTCCTTGTTGCCTTTCGTGAGGTCGCTTCATAGGGTGGTGATTGGGTATAGCTTGAGGTATTCAAGGTAATTGAGTAGCCAATAGAGGATTCACCACTTCGTGATAGCGAAGAGATACCCATGGCCTCTTATCGGGATCATTACTTTGAAGTCTCTGCGCCGAAAGATACATATGTCATGAAGATGGTCTTCATGGACATATAAAGTAATGAGTCCTAGGACGAGATCGATTACACTTGGACTAGATTTGATTTAATCGGCCTAGTAAGAGTTGACACATTGCCCATACTCAAACCAAGTGGGGTATAGCATGGTGAAAGGACGAATTGCACGGTAATTGTCTATGGAAGGGTTCGTGATATGGTTTCATTAGTCAAACCAATTACTTTCCGGTCAATTGGGGGTCATGATGTGTTGCTAGATACCGCTCATGACTTGCTGAGATTAAGTGTTAATCTAAGTGGCCAACATAACCGGGAACCTAATGGGTCACACGCATAAGAGTGACTCGGAGAATCTGTAAAATAGTTTCGGACAGAGATCTCACTCTATACGGATATGTTCGAACCATGAAAATATGATTTTCGGATTAATGGGTCGGTTTTCCTAGAAGCGTTGATTTGTTGAGCTAACCTCAAGGTCAACGTGGACAGAGGCGAAATTGGGTAGTGTACATCAGATGTACACGCATCAAGTGTTGATAACCCAATGTATGTGCATACATCAACTGTTGATAGCACTGAGCGATAGTTGCATTCGAGATGCAATTGGTATGACCGATACCTACCGATTGACCTAAGGTGATTTGTTGAGCTAACCTCAAGGTCATTCTTAGCAATGTCGGATATCGACCCACTAGGACATTGTGCCATTTTGATTCATAATCAAATGACCCTAAACTTCCACTCTTGTGGAGCTTAGCGATGCGTCTCTCATTTATATGGCCAAGGCGACAATGCCATAAATAAGTTGATTTTAAATTATCTCTTTTATGTCTTTTAGCGCCATTGACATTCATAACCGGATGTGACATATCTAATATGTATATTCCATTGCATAATGTACCAAGATACCATAAAGCATTCCATTTGAGCTAATAGAACAACCATTGTTACCAAAAGACAAATGGAAACCAAATTTATTTAAACAAGAAATGATAATATGTTCTTTGTTAACACGGGTACAAAATAACAATCATCCAAGTTAAGTACAAGCCCACCGGGAGTGTCAAAACATAAGTTCCTACGGCTAATGCAAAGAACTCTTGCTCCATTGCCAACACGCAGTCCATTTCTCCCTTTATGAGTACGCCATCGTCCTCGAGGCCCCAGATATCATTGCATATGTGAGCCACAACCGTATCTAATACCCATATGTTATGATCGAAGCAATGATAACCTCAATGACAAACATACCTGAAGAAGTCGAGGCGGTGATGCCTTCTTACGCTTCGATTCTTCCAGATAGACTTTGCGATACGCTCCAATGACCGCCTTACCGCAATGGAAGCGGTACCTTTTGGTGCAGTATCTTTGGTCTTCTTCTTGCCTTTCGCTGCACTTCCTTTCGACTTCGAGCCTTTTTCTTCTTCTCGCTTCCTTTTCTTGGAAGCAGAGGAAGAAGAATCCACCAATAGCAACGCTTGCTATCTTGCTTGACGACTTGTTCTCATTGCCTTGAGCATGTTGATCAGCTCGAATTGTGGTGGATATTTGGTTCATCCGATAGTTCAACACAAACCGTGAATAACTATCCGATAAGCCAACAAGAATCAAGTCTATACTTAACTCGTAATCCATCACAAAACCTAAGACCGCCAATCTCTCAATATAGCCATTCATCTTCAATGCATATTGCATCGAGATGAACCAGAGTCATCTTCGTTGTAAAGAGCAACCTTGAGGTCTCGAACTGCTCGGACCGAGCTTGCTCATCAAACAACTCTAGTAGATGATACACTATCGTGTGAGCATCCATAGACTCGTCGCTTCGCAATTTCAGTGACATCGATGCAAGCATAATGCATGTAGCTATGTCACATCTTTGAGATGCTTACGATATGCCTTCGATCATCATCAAGCTCCTTGAGTAGTGGATCAGGAAGCGGAAAATCAAGGATGTATCCAAGATCTTCAGATCTGAGAACAATTCTCAGATTTCGCAGCCAGTCAAGAAAATTCGGTCCAGTTAATTTGTTTGTATCCATTAGTGAGCGTAGATTCACACTAGCCGACATCTTGAATCAACCTAAACATAGAGAGAGAAAGGAAGTTAGAATAGAATTAAATGTATGATCATAAGGACTTAAATGACATACATATGGCTCCCACTAGTTTCAATAGAATCCATAACCCTCATCATGAATATGACACATGTGAATCTTGTTTATTAGGCAAGATGACTAAGTTACCTTTTAAGGGAAAGGGTGAACGAGCGACTGGATTATTAGACCTAATACATTCAGATGTATGTGGTCCGATGTCCATCCATGCCAGAAATGGTTGTTATTACTTCATTACCTTCATCGATGATTATTCTCGATATGGGTATCTCAGATCTAATGAGATACAAATCTGAAGCGTTTGAAAAGTTCAAACAATTCAGAATGAAGTAGAAAACAACTTGGTAAAAGTATCAAACATTACGATCCGATCGTGGTGGTGAATACTTAGACCAAGAGTTTTGAATTATCTCCGAGATAATGGGATCTTATCTCGATGGATTCTCCTTACACACCACAAAGATAATGGTGTGGCAGAAAGGAGAAATCGAACCTTCTGCCGGACATGGTTCGATCTATGATGGCTTTGCACGCTACCAAAATCCTTTGGGGATATGCACTTGAGACAATTGCTTACTTGTTAAACAGAGTTCCATCAAAGCAGCTTGATGTTACTCCATATGAGATGTGGACTAACAAGAAACCTTATCTTCTTATTTGAAAGTATGGGGTTGTCCCGCTTATGTGAAGTGACAAAGTCGATAAGCTTCAAGCAAAATCGACAAGTGTTTGTTCGTAGGATATCCTAAAGAAACAAGAGGATATCAATTTACAATGCCGAGGAACAAAAGGTGTTTGTTTCGATGCATGCTGTCTTTTTAGAGAAAGAGTTTCTTTTACAAGAAGACGGTGGGGAGCGAATTGAGCTTGAAGAAGTTCAAGATGCTCGAGATGACGCAGATCAATCGCTCGAACTGGCGTATCTCATACGAGATGAGGTAATGATTCAACCTTCTACTTCACACTTAAATTGTAGGTCAAGTAGGATACGCTCTGTTCCAGAGATATGGATTTCGTGAGTGAACAGAATGACGATTGCTCATAGAGGATGATGAGCCTAGCACCTATGAAGAGGTTCGAAGAGTTCGAGTCCGAAAAATGGCTTCGTGCCATGAAATCAAATGGATTCCATGTATGAAAACCAAGTATGGACTTTGGTTGATGCACTGAAGGATAAAACCTATAGGGTGCAAATGGGTTTTCAAGAAGAAAACCGACATGGATGGTAATGTGATTACCTATAAAGCAAGGCTTGTGGTTAAAGGCTTTCGTCAAAGACAAGGAGTTGACTATGACGAGACCTTCATCAAAGGGCAATGCTTAAATCCATTAGGATACTCCTAGCCATTGCCGCTTCATTATGATTATGAGATATGGCAATGGATGTGAAGATGACTTTCCGAATGGAAATCAGGCCGAGGATGTACATGACACAACACGAGGGCTTCATTTCGGCGATGGCGAAAAGGTATGCAAGCTTCGTAAATCCATTTATGGATTGAAGCAAGCATCCAGAGTTGGAATATCCGTTTTGATGAGACGATCAAAGAGTTTGGTTTCTCACAAAATCCGGATGAACACCGTGTGTACAAGAAGGTTAATGGAACTGCAATCGTTTTCCTTGTGTTATATGTAGATGACATATTGATACTAGAAAGCGATGTCTCAATGATGCAATCAAGAAAGTTTGGTTGTCCAAACACTTTGCCATGAAAGACCTTGGAGAAGCAACTTATATCCTTGGGATAAAGATTTATAGAGATAGATCTAAGAGGTTGCTTGGTCTTTCACAAATAACGACATAGACAAGGTGCTAAAGAGGTTTAGCATGGAGCAATCCAAGAGAGGGTTTCTTCCATTACTCGTGGGATAACACTCGAAGTCTATGTGTCCTCGGACACGGGACGAGAGGATGCGTATGAATATGATCCCGTATCGTCTGCGTAGGATCTATTATGTACGCAATGCTATGTACGAGACCCGATGTATCATATGCTCTAAGTGTTACGAGCGATACCAATCGGATCTGGTGAGGGTCATGGGTGGTATCAAGAATATCCTTAAGTACTTGCGAAGAACTAAGGATGTTTCTTGATATATGGAGATGGAAATCTCCAAGTGAGCGGCATACAGATGCGATTTCAATCTGATAAGGACGACTCGTGTCCCAATCAAAGTTACGTTTTCACACTAAATGGCGGAGCGGTCGGTTGGAAGAGTTCCAAGCAAGAGACGATCACGATTCAACGATCGAGGCAGAGTACATCATAAGATCGGATGCAAAGGAAGCCGTTTGGATCAAGAAGTTCATTACTGAACTTGGTGTGGTTCCTAGCTGTGATGGACCCATTCGGTTATATTGTGACAACAATGGAGCTATTGCGCAGGCGAAAGAACCAAGGTTAGCTCAACAACCCAACCCTATAAGAACTCTGGTTCTTACCATATTAATGGAAGGCGTTAGTTTTCATATTTAAATTGAGGGATTTTAGGTCTCATCAAATTAATCTCATCCAAGGATCATAGTCATCTTGACTATATGGACTGATTTAGGCATTGTATCAATCATATTGAACTTATACCTAAAATCATCCATCATCCCTCCAAAGAATGTGTTTATAGTCGATGGAGCAAGTTCTAGTCGATGGGAAGATGTGCCACATTTCGAACCTTTGTTCTAGTCGACTCAACTTTATCGTAGACGCTCCAAATGACCGAACATGTTCTAGTCGATTGGAAGGGTTATCAGATACGTTCGGTCAATGATCGACATGTTCTAGTCGATCGAACCCTTCTTCCAATGACCGAACAAATCTCGTCGATCGAATGCTCCTTTCCAAATGATTGGAGCAATTCCTAGTCGATCGAATGCTCTCTCCAATGACCGAGCAAGTCCCGACGATTGGAATGAGCTAGGCTTGCTTTTAGTTGGCTAATTCTCAATTAAATGCAGTCCCAATTCACAAAACCAATATACCAAGTATATAAAACATTATATTGATGTGCTAATGAAACTTTTCATCAAATCATGCATGCCATATAGTCAAACTATATTTGAAAACTTGAAACCGATTAATCAACTATTAATCATTTTGATTTCCACATAATTCAAGGACACCAAATAATCATGCTAAGGATCTCTAGGTAGGTTACACGTTATCAAAATTACTTCGCACTTGTCACACAAATTGCACGGCCAAAATAACTAAGATAACGGAATAAGCTAACGAGACTCTAAAGTGACCTATTCGACATCCTAAAATTATTGGAAACCCTAAATTCAAGAATCTCACCTTGGCATGCATACCACATCAACATAACACATTTTACTCACTATAAAAATGATTCAAGGCATTGGAAAAGAGAATAACACAACCAATCATTCCAAACAAAACAGCCCCAGCATGTTTCTCAAAACTGCCAAGCTATGCATTTTGCTCAAAATGATCATTGAAACATTTTCAATAAATGCTGAGAAAATTACAGAGGTTAAAACATGTTCCCAACATGCTCCATGAATTTTTCAGGATTTATTTCCAACAAAGACTCATTGAACCTCAGCAATCTAGTCAAACCAGAATCTGTGTTCTTCAGCACAGACATTCCCAGCAGCATACAAGAAATTCGGAAATAAATAGTAAATCACCTTGAAAACATTTTTCCATCCACAGAGACATTCACAAACATCTTAGGGACGTGTCGGTGAAAACCAATCCGAAAAACGATTTTTCTAGAATTTATTCTCGAATTTACAAGCATAGCTGTTTCAGAAACGTTCAACAAGACAGCATCCGAAACTTAGGGAATTAAATCAGCAAAACCTTATCAATCGGCATCGATAAAATTTTTCCTTTCATAGACACATTCAGCAACATCTTATGAGCAAGTCTATGGCAGAAAATTTCGAAAACCCCAATTCTATACAGATTCGAAATTGCACAAAAGTAGCATGCAACACAGCTCAATTCACTAAGGAATTCCGACCTAGTTATCATTTTGACTGTTTATACAACACAAGTGGCTCTGATACCACTGTAGGAAAATCCCGGGATGGACATCACATGCCCAAGGTGCGGAATTAAAATTTTTAAGTCCCGGGACATTCCCGAAAGCCAGGATCCATGTGTATGTATACACAATCAAACCATAACGACCAAAGGAGACCGTCTCTAACGGTATCCACGCAGAGGTCGGAAAATCTAACCGGGACAAACTCTTTTGACCCGGGAATAGCTAGAACAAGATAAAGAGTGTGCTAGCACGAACCTTGTTCTATGGAGAGCAAGTGAGATGACTTGGTGGAGGCCTTGGAGAGTGGAAGCCAAGTTGAGATGATGAGAGGAAGGAGATGAAGACAATCTTCAAAAACTTAACACCTTAAGCAAAATTTTCGTTCCTCTTCACTTCACCAACCGTATATGCTCTCTTCCATACCTTCATATATATATGTTTAACACTTAAACAAAACAAATGAGGCTTGGATGTGAGCTATCCACGTAAGAGGCATTAAATTGCCTTAAAATGATAAATGATGATTACATTTGACTTTTCAACTTAACTAATCCTCTCCACTTTTAAGTCTCCACCGAAAATCATCTTTATATATATATAATTAATTAATTATTTAGTTAATTAATTAATATATATAATTGCTGAAGTGGTCCAGTCAAACTGGGGTCGGTCCTACCGGCCTACCGGGCCCCACCGGCGAAAAATCACCGGAGACCCTTTTCAGCAATGTCGATGTCGCGATCTCATCGGGACATATCCCAATCTCATCGGGATCCATTTAATCCTATTGCTCTCCAGATATCGGATCTCTGTCCGAAACTATTTTACAGATTCTCCGAGTCACTCTTATGCGTGTGACCCATTAGGTTCCCGGTTATGTTGGCCACTTAGATTAACACTTAATCTAAGCAAGTCATGAGCGGTATCTAGCAACACATCATGACCCCCAATTGACCGGAAAGTAATTGGTTTGACTAATGAAACCATATCATTTAACCCTTCCATAGACAATTACCGTAATTCGTCCTTTCACCATGCTATACCCCACTTGGTTTGAGTATGGGCAATGTGTCAACTCTTACTAGGCGATTAAATCAAATCTAGTCCAAGTGTAATCAGATCTCGCCCTGGGACTCATTACTTTATATGTCCATGAAGACCATCTTCATGACATATGTATGCTCCCGGCCAGAGACTTCAAAGTAATGATCCCGATAAGAGGCCATGGGTATCTCTTCGCTATCCGAAGTGGTGAATCCTCTATTGGCTACTCAATTACCTTGAATACCTCAAGCTATACCCAATCACCACCCTATGAGCGACCTCTCGAAAGGCAACAAGGAATGGAGTCAGTACGTAATCAAGATTCAAGATATCCTTGAGTACCTCAAGTCTAAGGATACTTGCACCATTGCTATGATGAGATTATCACTGACATTTGAATAGTACATCCATGTGATGATCTCATGGCAGGTCATCCAATGTACTTACTACCACTAGTAAGCATCCACATGTCAAATCTAAATATCTCAATATTTACAGTTGTCTGAGATCCACTGCTTGATCCAATCAAGGAATTTGACATGTGCTAGTCTATCCGGATTAACGATGTCCAGCCTCATTAATCCTATGACTAGGATAATTTAGATCTTGACATAATTGCACATGATAGGAATCTCAAGTAGTATGATCGCATCATAATTTCCTTCATGCTATGTCATATATCATGGACTTCATAAATTTGATTAAAGATCACTATCAATTCATAATAAAATGAATATCAAATAAATGAAAAATGCCTTTGCTTTATTTATTCATAACGTCTGTACATGACTATGAACAAAATGCGCTAAAGGGGATTGCCTTTAGGGCACTACTCTAACACTTTCTTCTCTCACGTTTTCTCTTCTTCTCTTCCTTTCCTTTTGTTCCACGACACTTGCTTCCTTCTCTTCTCTTAATAACTTAACTCTTTCAATTCTCAACTTAAAACCTACCTCAAAACTACATAGTTTTGAGCTCCTCCTCTTCCTCTTACAAGGCTTTGGGCTCTCCTCCTCCTCTCAAGCCCACTACACTTAACCACTTATTTCTAATCCTCCTTCTTCTTATTCCACTTATCCTAGAAAGCCCATACTTCTCACTTACCCTTATTTTGTCTCATATGGCTCTACACATCCAAGCCTATTTCCAATTAATCCAATTAATTCTAACCCTTCACTTGATTTCCAAAATTCTTATTCCCAATCATACTTACTAAACCCAAGGCTCAACATAATCTATATATATATACACACATAATTAAAACAATTAAGGCAAAAATAAATAATAAGTCAATTTAATCAATAAATCAATAAAATTAATAATTAATAATAAAAGAAAAATTTCGGGGCCCAACATTACTAGTTAGAGAATAACCAATAAACACACCAACATCAGATTTTGAGTCAAATTTTTCTAAATTGTTCTTCCCATTATTATGAATAAAAACTTTGCAACCGAAAGGATGAAAATACGAAATGTTGGATTTCTTACCTTTCCATAGCTTGTATGGTGTCTTGTTTTTTTTCTTGTCTAAGATGCACTCTATTGATGACGTAACACGCGGTATTAATTGCTTCCGCCCAAAAGGATTTAGGAAGATTGTACTCATTCAACATTGTTCGACTCATTTCTTCAAGTGAGCAATTCTTCCTTTCTACTACACAATTTTGTTGTGGTGTTCTTGGCGTTGAGAAATTGTGTTCCATTCCATATTTATCGCAAAGCCTTTCAAATGGTTCACACTCAAATTCACCTCCATGATCGGTTCTAATTGCAACAATTGTCAAATCCTTTTCATTTTGAACCAACCTACACCACTCAGTAAACTCGTTAAAAGCATCACTTTTATTTGCAAGAAATCTCACCCAAGTAAATCTTGAAAAATCATCCACAATAACAAGGCCATATAATTTACCACTAAGACTAGCATGTCTAGATGGTCCAATTAAGTCCATATAAACAAGTTCAAGAATGCGAGATGTACAAATTTCTTTCTTTGGTTTGAATGATTCCCTAACATGTTTGCCTTTTAAGCAAGATTCACATAAATGATCTTTAACAAATTTGATCTTAGGCAAACCTCTCACTATATCATTTTTAGAGAGCTTAGAAATTAAATGCAATGGAGCATGTCCTAACTTTCTATGCCATAGAAATGCATTTTCTTCTAATGTCACCAAACATTTTTCATTAAAAGAACTATCATCATACAAATCAACAATATACGTATTATCATGTCTCAAACCAATGAATGCAACATTTTCATCCTTCTTAACCATGCAATGAGATGATTCAAATGTCACATTAAAGTTTTTATCACATAATTGAGAAACACTAAGCAAATTGTGTTTCAAGCCATCAACAAGCAAGACATTGTGTAACATCCCGTTACCCATGTGAGGGATAAAATTGTGAATTACGAGAATTTTTGAGAAATTAGGAAAATGCACATCATGCATTATTAATTGTGACATGCACATTTTTTGCGCATTTATATGATTGTACATGCATTCCTTGAAATTTGGACCAATTATAGTGTAATACGTGAACTGAGTAACTGGATGACAAATAGCATATGTATATGTGTGTCACTTGGCAATATATAATAGTGGCAATTGATGGGAGACACGTGTATATCACGCAAAGAACCCACGTATTTTAGGGTTACAATGAAAATATATTAGGACGAGTTACTAAACTTTGTTCATCGGAAGCATGTTCTACTTGGTTTTGTTCATCACCGATCATGGAGTTGCTCTCGGTGGTTGTCTACGAGTTGCTCATATTGCTGGAAATAAAATTGAAACAAGTAATGTGACGATATTTTTTGGTGTAATATAAGCATGCATGCATAAGAGGGTAAGCAAAGTTTCGGTGATGAATGACTTAGATGAAGGATCTGTGAGATAAAAGAGTGTCCAGAAAAGTATGAAATAAGTTCTGTTTAGTTAAATTGGGTGTGTGTTGATGAGTTAAAAAGATGAGTTAGAAGAATTGTATTGAGTGTGATCTGATTTAATTGATGTGAGATTGAGTTTCCGAAAAATTACAGTGGAGTGAGAAAGTGAAAAATCTAGAATTTGAGGAAGACGAGTTTCTATGATCATACGTCACGACGTTCATTTTTTTTCTCACCGCGACGCATCCCTCTTTGTACGTTGCGACGTTCATTTTGTCCTCGCCGCCGCTCATTCCTCTTTGTACGTCGCGACTTATTCTTTTGTACGTTGCGACATGTGGCTATTCTTGCTTGTACGTCGGGGCCTCCATTTTTATTCTTGCCGCGACTCATTCTTAATTGCACACCGCGACGTATGAGATCCCCCCTTGAGCTCGTCGCGGCGAACGTTGCAAAAATACTGAGAAAAACTGATTTCTGGGCTGTACGCCGCGACGTCACTTTTTGTCCTCGTCAAGGCGAGCACCCCTCCTTCGACTGCTCAAATATGCTTTCGTATTTTACCATAACTTTCTCTATACTGATCCAAATTGGGTGATTTTAAATTTTCTATAAACTAGATACATAGGGCTATAACTTTTATGAAGAAATGGAGTTTTAATTCTGTCTCTAAGAGTTTCAATTTTTAGTTGTAAGTTGAGGTATGAATTCTGCTGGAACTTTTGAACCATCTAGAATATTTTGAGGATATCTCTTGGTATACTGATCCAAATTAAATGATTTTGGTGTCTTTAGAAAGCTAAGAAATGGGGGAACAACTTTACATAAGGAAGTTTTGTCTAATTTGGTCATTTACCTTATCTGATTTAGTATGGAAAGTTGACTCGAATATGTTTTATAGGAAAAATATGAAGTGGTCAATGAAGCTATGAAATTATTTGACATTGTTTGGTCCAATTCAATTGTAATTATACATGGTAATAATGAGGAATTGTTATCTGAATGATTTTGATAAGGATTGCGTCTTTATACCCCGGAATTGTCATTGAACATGCATTGTGCATACATTTTATACATGGATATTTTTATAAAAGAACATTTGTGCAATTGTGCAAAGTGTGATATTTGTGAATGTGTTTTGCCTATTTTAGAGGAGCATATCGAACGCCAATCGGACATTGCCGGACCATCCAGGCAATAGCTTATTGGAGTGTACTGTGAGTCAACCTAGATGATTTCCTAGGATTGATTTAATTTGATTTGTTTAAGCTTCCAATATTGTTATATTGCTTGCGATTTGATTATGAATTCCGGACTTCAATTGTCCGAGGAGATCAATATTCGGGAATGTATTGGAAGTGCTTTGATTTTATTGGACCCCGTTTCCAGAGCCCAACTCTATAACGATTACCTTATGACGATATCGTACTCCGATGAAGTTTCCTGATTCATCTTCTTGCTTTGATACTGCAAATGCGATCCAACTTGGCACACATATCATCATCTTTGAGCGCGGTTCCTTGAAATCCTTTCTTGCTCTGCTACCATACATGATGAGCCCCGCTCTCGAAGTCCAACCGTTGAACCATAAGCGTGGCGCAATCCAAAGAAATCGTGAAGCTTAAAGTCTCATACCATTCGATATTCTCTTTTTCCATAAAATAAAATCAACAATAAACCACAATCAAACATTTTCATATCCAATCCATAACTTTCTCCAGAATACCACATTTCCACTCAATCTGATCAAGCTCTATGGCATTCCAAGCCACAATACAATATTACTATCAAAATCCGAATATACAAAAATATACAGTTCCCAAAATTCTCAATACCAATCTAACTTAAACAATACAACATAAATAGATATACAAATCGAAAACCTTCACTTCCCTTCACCGATCTTCTTCTCATCACCGTGGATGGGAATGAAGGGGTGAGCTTATAACTTCGTGGGTAACAGGTTTATAGCAAAGAACAAGCAAAACTGTTGAAAAGTTTGTTTGTTATACAAAAGTCATAATCAGTTCATAAAACACTTTGCTCCCAAATTCTCGGTCAAATTTGAAATCTTGAGTTCAAACTCATATTTGAAAAGTGTCATTTCATAGTGAAAAATGTTATCACATCAACACAATATGTTCATTCAATTATCAATACAAATGCTCAATTTATGCACATACTTGACAATTCATCGATGCAATGCACAACCAAATGGCTCGAGAGTTTCGTAGTAACGATCCGGATAAACTGAAGTTTAATTCGTAAACAAAAGGAGTCCGATTTCTCAAGGATCTCGTGGCCTCAAGCGGGCAGCTGGGAGAAGGCTATACGTCGACGTGCACGTGACTCCATCCGTAACTCTCTTACCCAAACAAAGCACATAACGAATCGTTCCATGCTCAAAGCATCTTCTTGTTTTTCAAAGCTTTCATGCTTTTCATGCTCTTTCTTTCTTTTCCGAATATACAAGATGCCACGAATTTTTCAAGGCATAACATAAAGCATTTCAATGCATTTCAATCTTTATTTTGAAATTCATCAGAAAAGTTCATATGCTGAAATATGTAGAAATTTTGCAAATCATTCAATAGAAACAAAACGATATTTATGAAGTAATTGAAATCATTCTTATTTTGGGAGTAAACTTTAGTGGCTCATTACTAAATTATAAACATGAAACCCACCTGAATTCCATTGCTTATCAGATGTCTCTCCTTTTATCCTCTTGCTTTCCTTGATTCCCTTTGTCACATGCCAAATTCCTATTCAAATAGGAATACAAATTAAGGATCCACTTATTGCATAATCACTAAGATAAATTCTAAACAAACTGAAACTTTCCCAAAAGTCCCCACCTTCGGGTCACTTTTTCCATAAAAGTCCCCATTGCCTTACGTTTCTATTGACCTCAAAATCATTCAATTAGGTTCAAAACCCGAAAGTTATACCACAAAACATATTGAGACTATTCTTATGTTGACACAAGAATCTATGCTCAACTCCCGACCTAAATTTGAGAATCTTAAATACTGAATTAAAACTTCTTTTCTTCATAAAACTTGTAGTCCTTTATTTCTAGCTCACAATGAGACCAAAATCACCTCCTTTGGACACCTACATCAAAAGATATGCCCAAAAATATCCAAATTTCTCTTTCTTTAGAAGCGGGGCTCGCCACAAGCCACCTTTCGTCATGGCGAAAGTGGTCGCTCGTCGCGACGTCACCCCATTCGCACGTCGCGACGTCGCCCCTCACACACGTCGCGACGAACGTTTCACTTACACGTCGCGGCGTGCCTCCTTCACACGTCGCTTAACGCTTCCCGCTCGTCGATGATTTAATTTAATTATTATACGTCATGATTTAACTCCACGTCATGGCGTGTTCATCTGACGTCGCGACGCAAGTGTCTGGAGCTCGACTCCGAAACCCAATTTTCGACATTTTCCAACTTCAATCCTTTCCCAAACTCAAATACAACACACATAAGCCTTAGATCATGTCTTATACTACATTTTTAACCCATTAGCAACTCAAAATCAGACACAAACGCCTAATCCCACGAAATATAGCCATTTCCCACTTTCAAACCCTAAAACTATCGATTCTGCTATAACCAACCTATCTTTAAGTTTAATCCAACCAAAACAAGATTAAACAAAGCGAAACTTACCTGACAATAGCTTCAAACTATCGGAAATCCTCAAAGAACGAAATCCCTCTTCTCCTCTCTTCTCTTCTCCACCGACGGCTTTCCTCTTCTTCATCTTCTCTTTTCTCTTCTTTTCTCTTCTTCTATTTTCCTTCTCTTTCTTTTTAATCCTACTTAATTGTGCAATGTCCATTTTGCCCTTTCATGTAAGCCTTAAGTCTTAAAATCTTACGTGCCAAGACCAAAATGCCCTCATAAACTTTTACCCTATAATATCCATTTATACCACATTAAACTCAAATAAACCGCAATTATCCACTAATATTCTCAAATTAATCAAACTAAGCCATAAACACATAATTATCACAATCCATGCTTAATGACATCATTAAAATAAAAAATTCGGGGCCTAACATTTCTCCCCCTCTTAAAAAAAAATTTCGTCCTCGAAATTCTTATCTGATCGAACAGGAGTGCAGGATGTTCCCGCAGTTCTCAACAATCTTCATTACTCTAACACTTTCTTCTAACTGACCGTAGTCAACAGACTCACTCGATCTTTCAACCCCTTATTTGACCATTTACCGTCTTAACTCGTTCCTCAGTATTCTTCAGAT
This sequence comes from Erythroxylum novogranatense, assembly GCA_029891385.1. Taxonomy (NCBI): domain Eukaryota; kingdom Viridiplantae; phylum Streptophyta; class Magnoliopsida; order Malpighiales; family Erythroxylaceae; genus Erythroxylum; species Erythroxylum novogranatense. Next base: position 53,806,945 of record CM057235.1, on the reverse strand, counting down.
CACTTACACTTTTTCCACTTTCTATGTCGATAAAACCAATACCATATCATATCAATATTTCCTTAACATACTCACGAATATCACATTTCGAATCCAAGACATCTCTTATCAGAAGCACTAACTCATAATCATTTCATGCAGTCCAATCATATTGGGCTTAGCAAATCCTTTGTCATAACTTGAACACACCTTGTACCCCATGAGCACACCCTGAAAGGTGATACCCTCAGAGACAAATCATCTTTCACTTGCTAATTCACATCACTTAGTATCAGTACCTTTAACCCTTACGATTATCTCACTGTTTTCCATGTCCTTAGCACGGATCCACCTAATTCATCCATCTTTCTTGAATCATCAGATAATTACCGTCCATAGCATCTCCAATTCTAGTCTTCAATGGCTTTACTCAACATAATACGAAAGCGATGACTCTTTCTATCATCAAACTCCTCATACGAAGTTCGATTACAATCACGATGACAACGATTGTGATGCTTAAGGTCAAATAGAATCATACCTTGGTCTCATACCTTGGTCTCATGTCCATATAAACTCCAAACTATAAACTTGAAACATATCTCTGATAGTTAAAATCGTCGATAATACAAACTTTTCGTCACTTGACATTCTAGGACGTATAGCTTAAATCACCACTTATACTTTTCTGACAGCCTCTTTGCTCAATCATCCCTGCCGGGACATATACTACTTATCTCACTCACCCGGTATCCTTTTTCCTACTCGAGCTCAAAATGCACATTCGTTTTCAATTTCTTGATAAGGTTCACAATTCCTGAATCCTCAATTTGCACTTTGTTCATGTAAAACTGATCTTACATTTTCTGTGACTAATGGCACATCCTTTTTCCCTGAATTCGATTCCATTCAGCACTCTTTATTGCACTACATCGGATAACCTCTATATCTGAATTCATACTTCATGGCTACTGAATTCTCTATGCAATACATCTGATTACAACATTAGCTTTATCATTTTTGCTCTCATTTGCTCAGCATGACCCATTGTCTCAGTCTGGCAGTTCACAATTTGTATACTTTACACATAATCAAAATATTTCTGTACATATAATGTCTCCATGCACACTAATTCACTTCACTTTACTGCTTTGAATCTTATTATGATCTCTTATGCAACCATCCTGATATACCATACAATTGAATTTCCAAGTCCAGATGATATAAAGAATATCGGTAATATAATTCCTCAAAATTTTCTTTACCTTCGTCCCACATACGATTTACTCATTTCGCCACAAGTAATCAAGCTATTCTTCTCAACTCTTCGAATACACTTAACATATCATGAAACTTCACTTGGATCACTTTAATCTTCAATACTAACTTGAGCAAATATTGTCAAAACTCCATATGTCCACTATTGGTTCTAACAATTTCTCAATTAACTGATTCCTCCATGAGATAATATCACCTCTTGTTATTTTCCAATTCCCAATTGTCTTACCTTTCTTGACTGATTTTCTCCATTCTTTAGATTTCCTCATAATTCACATTGATGTATTCTAACGTCTACTCATTTATGCTCATTCCTCCATACACTCTGGTTTACTTGCTATCTGAGCTTCCTGAGCTTATCACGCCTTCATCGGATAAACTTGCAATTCCCGAACATACTTACCCAGAACATAATGTGAACTTATATACTCCTCATATTGGCAATTAATGCCTCCTCACTTTTAGGAATCCACCCTCATAGTCGGATCCTTTACATCAAATCAAAAATACATACCTTCTCAGTAGTATCTTCTACCTCTTTTACTTGAGTCTCATTGGAATAGAATTCCAATACTCACTTTCAAATCATTACATATTCCTTTCTGATCAGTTCTTTCATTGATCATTCTCCATATAAACTATCTGATCTGCTTAATCGAACTTAGTGAAGTTCTTCTTCAAACGAGAATTTCTTGCTACTATCATATATACCACCCATTCTATTCAAACTAATCTTTATCAATCACTTACTATCATCATCACATCATCAGTTACCTTTAATCCCTTGAGCATACCAACTTTTCTCATCCTCATACGGTGATAATGTCCAAGTCACTCAAAACTCAAAGGAGTAACGAACATACTAACTATCACATATGCTTGGCTGGGCATCGTCAAAGTCATGCCATTTATCTTACACAATTAATACCTTGACCTTGACAACAGTTCGCTCCTTATCGAACATACTAACACAGATTTTATGTTAGTTTTTCCAAAATTCACTTTTTCTTATACTATATCATTTCATCATGGATCCATTACCATATTGAGTGCATAAGGCTCACTTCTTTGCCCTACAAAGCTTCATTCTTTCAGGGGCTACCGATTCATCAAGATACTCTCCTCTTTGTCGAGAGTCGGATCTGACTAATCCTTTCAGAACTCCTCGCGTCCTTCTACGAAGTGGAGTTCTTTATTCTTTTTCCTCAATCTTATTCATGCATGATCTTATACACATTCGTGATTGTCCCCATACTACATATCATTTCATTCGTCTCATATAAGGTCATTTATGTCTACTTCATTTCCCTCTATTCGTTCATCTTCCACAAGTAGATCCTCAATAAATTTGAAATTGTCGATGCATAATCATCATGAACTTTTGACCTCAATTCCACCAATGTCCTCGTACTGCGGATCATCACTCTTGTCGTCTTATCAAACAACCATTTCGGTTTCAAATTTCCTCGTCTTAAGATCATAACAAAGTTATGCTTCCATTGCACTCTACTCGAACACTCTAATCTCATCGTGTATACTCATATCCCTATATGTCTCAAACAATCCATATCTATATCACTTTCGAAAACATAACACCACAGTACAATATTGTCGTCATGTTCCATACTACATCCTCCAGAACAATTGCCTTGAATCATTATCAGTCCCGTTTACCCATCCACCACAAATCATATCCACCACTCAAGATTCCTTAACACAGTTCACTAGCTAATGATCCCATTTCGTAAGGAATCCTATATGGACCAATCATCATTTCATACTCAACCTATTGATCTTCCACATTCTTCATCCCATCGTTCAAACTTTTATCTCACGCATTGAGATTCAACATCAACTTACCCCAATTCATCACGAAATTCAAATCTCAAATTTCGTAACACATTCCTCAAATGAATCAACATTCTTGTCAATCTAAATCAAACAAGCACCTTGGTTCCTCACGTAATTCATGAAAATTTCTCCACAGCAAAATCACATTCTCACCATCCATTCAGACACTTTACAAACATAAGCGCCCATGCAAGATCATAATGCTGGGCTCTGATACCACAAATGTTGGACCCCGTTTCCAGAGCCCAACTCTATAACGATTACCTTATGACGATATCGTACTCCGATGAAGTTTCCTGATTCATCTTCTTGCTTTGATACTGCAAATGCGATCCAACTTGGCACACTTATCATCATACTGAAGCGCGGTTCCTTGAAATCCTTTCTTGCTCTACTACCATACATGATGAGCCCCGCTCTCGAAGTCCAACCGTTGAACCATAAGCGTGGTGCAATCCAAAGAAATCGTGAAGCTTAAAGTCTCATACCATTCGATGTTCTCTTTTTCCATAAAATAAAATCAACAATAAACCACAATCAAACATTTTCATATCCAATCCATAACTTTCTCCAGAATACCACATTTCCACTCAATCTGATCAAGCTCTATGGCATTCCAAGCCACAATACAATATTACTATCAAAATCCGAATATACAAAAATATACCGTTCCCAAAATTCTCAATACCAATCTAACTTAAACAATACAACATAAATACATATACAAATCGAAAACCTTCACTTCCCTTCACCCGATCTTCTTCTCATCACCTGTGGATGGGAATGAAGGGGGGGTGAGCTTATAGCTCATGGGTAACAGGTTTATAGCAAAGAACAAGCAAAACTGTTGAAAAGTTTGTTTGTTATACAAAAGTCATAATCAGTTCATAAAACACTTTGCTCCCAAATTCTCGGTCAAATCTGAAATCTTGAGTTCAAACTCATATTTGAAAAGTGTCATTTCATAGTGAAAAATGTTATCACATCAACACAATATGTTCATTCAAATATCAATACAAATGCTCAATTTATGCACATACTTGACAATTCATCGATGCAATGCACAACCAAATGGCTCGAGAGTTCCGTAGTAACGATCCGGATAAACCGAAGTTTAATTCGTAAACAAAAGGAGTCCGATTTCTCAAGGATCTCGTGGCCTCAAGCGGGCAGCCGGGAGAAGGCTATACGTCGACGTGCACGTGACTCCATCCGTAACTCTCTTACCCAAACAAAGCACATAACGAATCGTTCCATGCTCAAAGCATGTTCTTGTTTTTCAAAGCTTTCATGCTTTTCATGCTCTTTCTTTCTTTTCCGAATATATAAGATGCCACGAATTTTTCAAGACATAACATAAAGCATTTCAATGCATTTCAATCTTTATTTTGAAATTCATCAGAAAAGTTCATATCTTTGAAATATGTAGAAATTTTGCAAATCATTCAATAGAAACAAAAGCGATATTTATGAAGTAATTGAAATCATTCTTATTTTGGGAGTAAACTTTAGTGGCTCATTACTAAATTATAAACATGAAACCCACCTGAATTCCATTGCTTATCAGATGTCTCTCCTTTTATCCTCTTGCTTTCCTTGATTCCCTTTGTCACATGCCAAATTCCTATTCAAATAGGAATACAAATTAAGGATCCACTTATTGCATAATCACTAAGATAAATTCTAAACAAACTGAAACTTTCCCAAAAGTCCCCACCTTCGGGTCACTTTTTCCATAAAAGTCCCTATTGCCTTACGTTTCTATTGACCTCAAAATCATTCAATTAGGTTCAAAACCCGAAAGTTATACCACAAAACATATTGAGACTATTCTTATGTTGACACAAGAATCTATTCTCAACTCCTGACTTAAATTTGAGAATCTTAAATACTGAATTAAAACCTCTTTTCTTCATAAAACTTGTAGTCCTTTATTTCTAGCTCACAACGAGACCAAAATCACCTCCTTTGGACACCTACATCAAAAGATATGCCCAAAAATATCCAAATTTCTCTTTGCTAGAAGCAGGGGCTCGTCGCGGCGAAGCCCCGCTCGTCGCGGCGAAAGGGCTGCTCATCGCGACGTCACCCCATTCGCACGTCGCGACGTCGCCCCTCACGCACGTCGCGATGAATGTTTCACTTACACGTCGTGGCGTGCCTCCTTCACACGTCGAGGCGAACGCTTCCCCGCTTGTCGCGAAGAATTTAATTATTATACGTATCAACGAATTCCACGTCGCGGCGTGTTCATACGCACGTCGCGGCGTGCGGGTCTGGAGCTCGACTCCGAAACCCGATTTTTGGCATTTTCCAACTTCAATCCTTTCCCAAACTCAAATACAACACACATAAGCCTTAGATCATGTCTTATACTGTTAGAGTAGTGCCCTAAAGGCAATCCCCTTTAGCGCTTTTTGTTCATAGTCATGTACAGACTTTATGAATAAATAAAAAAAGGCATGTTTCATTTATTTGATGTTCTTTATGAATTGATATAGATCTTTAATCAAATTAATGAAGTCCATGATATATGACATAGCATGAAGGAAATTATGATGTGATCATAATCCTGAGATTCCTATCATGTGCAATTATGTCGATATCTAAATTTTCCTAGTCATAGGATTAATGAGATGGACATCATTAATCCGGACGGACTAACATATGTTATACTCCTTGATTGGATCAGCGGTGGATCTCGAAACTATAAATATGGGATATTTAGAGTTGACATGTGGATGCTTACTAGCGGTAGTAAGTACATTGGATGACCGCCATGAGATCATCACATGGATGTCCTATTCAAATGTCGTTGATAATCTCATCATAGCAATGGTGCAAGTATCCTTAGACTTGAGGTACTCAAGGATATCTTGAATCTTGATTACGTGCTTTGATTCCATTCCTTGTTGCCTTTCGGAGGTTACTCATAGGGTGGTGCTTGGGTACAGCTTGAGGTATTGAAGGTAATTGAGTAGCCAATAAAGGATTCATCACTTACGTGATAGCGAAGAGATACCTGACCTCTCGTCGGGATCATTCTTGTAAGTCTCGGCGAGCATGACTATGTCATGAAGAGTGTCTTCGTGGACATATAAAGTAATGAGTCCTCGGGCAGAACCGATTTCACTTGGGCTAGACTTAGTCTAGTAAGAGTTGACATATTGGCCATACTCATAACCAAGTGGGTATAGGATGTTGAAAGGACGAATTGCACAGTAATTGTCTATGGAAGGGTTCGTGATCTGGTTCGTGATGAATTCATCAAACCAATTACTTTCCGGTCAATTGGGGGTCATGATGTGTTGCTAGACGCCGCTCATGACTTGCTCAGATTAAGTGTTAATCTAAGTGGCCAACATAACCGGGAACCAAAAGGGTCACACGCATAAGAGTGTTTCAGAGAATCCGTAAAATAGTATTGGACAGAGTTCTAATTATGGAGAGCATTAGGATTAAATAGATCCCAATGGGATTGGGATATATCCCGATGAGATCGCGACATCGATATTGCTGAGACAGGTCTCCGGTGATTTTTCGGTACCGGGGCCCGGTAGGCCGGTAGGACCGACCCCAGTGTGACTGGACCACTTCAACATTAATATATATATATATAAGCATGTACGTGGATGATGAAAAGAAGGGATGAGAAGATTCTTTTTCATGCTTAGTCATTAATATAATTAATGACTAAAAGACAAAATGATGGATGAGGAAAGATGATGATCGTTGGCTTATGATATAAGAAAGAAAAGAAAAGAGTTTCCTCTTAGAGATATAGGTGATCATCGTGGGTTTTTAGAGAAAAACCTAAGGGTTTGCAAGAAAGAAGAAAAGAGTTTCATCTTTCAAGTTTTCCATCATCTTCCATCAAGCTCTTCTCCAAGGCTTCACCTTCTCTTCTTCGTGATTCTCAAGCTCTCCAAGGACAGAGGTAGGGTCTAGCAACCTTTATTCTGTTCTAGCTATTCCCGGGTCAAAGGTGTTTGATCCGGTTAGGTTTTCTGATCTCTGCGTGGATACCTTTAGAGATAGTCTCTATTGGCTATTCAGGTTTGAGTTTTCATACTGACACCGGGATCCTGGGTTTTCGGGAAGATTCCGGGAACAAAATTTTTGTTTCCGCTGATGGAACATGTGATGTTCCTCCCGGGATTTTCCTACAGTGGTATCAGACCGTCTGGTGTCGTGTATGAAGCTTTAACTGAAGCTAGATCATAAACCTTAATTGCTTGTGATGTTGTAGCATGCATTCTGTTCAGATTTCGAATTGCTATAGAGATAGGGTTTTCAAAATTTTTCTGCCCAGGATTGTTCATAACATGTTAGAGAATATGTCTATGAATTTTCAGAATTTATCGATTTGATTTGATATAGTTTTGCTAATTAATTCCCTAAGGTTCCAGATGCTGTTTTGTGAAACACTCTGTGGACATGTATGAGTATAAAATCGAGAATAAATTCTAGAAAAATCGTTTTCTGGATTTTCCTTCACCTACATGTCTCTAAGATGTTGGTGAATGTCTATGAGCATGTAAATTGGATTTCAAGGTGATTGGATATTTATTCACGAATTTATTCTATGCTGTTGGGAATTGCTGTGCTGATGAACACAGTTTTTGAATCGGTTTTGTTATTTTGGTTGACTGAGTTTTTGATGGCCTAAAATCCTGAAAAAATTCAGGTAGCATTTTCAGAACATTTAATAACCTATGTAAGTTTCTCAGAATTTATTGAAATTGTTTCATTGATCATTTCGAGCAATGTACAGAACTGGACAGTTTTGGTGAAAATTGTTGGGACTGTTTTGCTTGGCTTGATTGAGTGTGCTTTTTCAGTTCCAATGCCTTGCACCATTTTTAATGTGATTAAAAATTTGTTATCTTGATGTGGTATGATCTCCAAAGTGCATTGCTTGAAGTTGCTTTTCCAAGAATTTTTGAATGCCGAATTGGTCACATTTGTGTCTCGTTAGTATATTTCATTTTCTTGCTTGTTTTGGCCGTCACAATTTTGTGACAAGTGCGGAGTAGTTTTGAGAGTGTATACACTAGCTTGAGATGCTTAGGGTGATAATTTGGGTGTTCCTAAATTATTTGGAAATCTTAGAGTTATGACTCATTTCAAGCTTTTCATATAGTTTGACTATTTAAGGCATTCATGAATCAACGAAGTGTTCATTGAGGCATCTATTTACAGATATTACCCTAGGTATGATGGTATTGTGAATTGGAATTGCATGGATTGAGGAATTAGCCGATTAGAGATTTTAGCAAATTTCCTTGGATAAGGCGACTTGTGTATGGAATAAGTCGACTTGTTCAAGGTCTTAGTATAAGTCGACTTGTAGCACATTACAAGGCGACTTGTACATGGGCAGGTGCCATAAGTCGACTTGTATCATACAAGGCGACTTGTGTGTGGGCAGTGGCTTAAGGCGACTTGCATTCTATGAAAGTCGACTTGTGTCATCTTTCAGTTGGATGATGGATGATTCTAAGGATTGATTCAATATGATTGATGACACCTAAATCATTCCATATAGTCTTCATGACTATAATCCTTCAGCTTGGAGTTTAGAGTTTCTAAATCCCTCCTCGGTATATGAAAACTAATGCCTTCCATTAATATGGTAAGAACCAGAGTTCTTATAGGGATGAGTTGTTGGGTAAACCCAAGCTTACTCTATACGGATATGTTGAACCATGAAAATATGATTTTACGATTAATGGGTTGGTTTTCTTTGAAGCGTTGGTTTGTTGAGTAAACTCAAGGTCAGCGTGACAGAGGCGAAATTGGGTAGCATACATCGGATGTATGCGCATCAAAGAGTTGATACCAATGTAAGTGCATACATCAACAAGTTGATAAGAGCGATCGATAGTTGTGTCTAAGATGTAATTGGTATATCGATACCTCCGAGACATAAGGTGGCTTGTTGGGTAAACCCAAGGTCATTCTCAATGTCGGTTATCGATGATGCAATTGGTATGTTCAATACCTACCGATTGACCTAAGTTGTGGCTTGTTGGGTAAACCCAAGGTCATTCTTAGCAATATCGGATATCAACCCACTAGGACATTATGTCACTTTGTTTCTTTGGATTTGTAATGAGGGTTATGGATTCTATGAAACTAGTGGGAGCTTTTTGCATATCATTCAAGTCCTTATGATTATGCAGCTATTCCTATTCTAACATTTTTCCTCTCTATCCGTGTAGGTTGTTTGAAAATGTCGTCAAGTGTGAATCTTCGCTCGCTTATGGATTCCAACAAGTTAACTGGACCGAATTTTCTTGACTGGCTAAGGAATTTGAGAATTGTTCTCAGATCTGAGGAACTGGGATACATCCTAGATGTTCCACTTCCAGATGCACCTGCTGTCGATGCTTCGATGAGGATCGAGAAGGCATATCGTAAGCATCTAAAGGACGATGACATGGCTACTTGCATTATGCTTGCCTCGATGTCACCAGAGCTGCGAAGTATAAAGACGAGTCCATGGATGCTCACACTATAGTATTTCATCTTAGGGAGCTATTTGATGAGCAAGCTCGGTGCGAAAGGTTCGAGACCTCAAGGCTTCTCTTCACCATTAAAGATGGCTCCAGAACATATCTTTGGCAAGATGCCCGAAGATGAATGGCTATATTGAGAGATTGGCCGTCTTAGGTTTTGTAATGGATTATGAGTTAAGTATAGACTTAATTCGGTTGGATTGTCCAGAGAGTTATTCACATTAGTGTTAAACTATCGGATGAACCAAATATCCACTACAATACTCGGTGATCAATCTGCTCAAGACAGTGACGGACTATCAAGAATGATAGTAAGCAAGTGTTGGTGGTCGCTTCTTCTTGAGTTCAAAGAAGAAAAGGAACCCAAAGAAGAAGAAGGCGAAACCAAAAGGAAGCGCCATCAAGAAGAAGACCAAAGAAGTCGCCCGAAAGGAACTTGCTTCCATTGCGGTAAAGATGGCCATTGAGGCGCAATTGCAAAGTCTATCTCGAGTCATTTGAAGCGTAAGAAGGCATCGATGCCTCGACTACTTCAGTTTGTATGTCATTGAAGTTAATCTGTTACTAATCACAACATTTGGGTATTTGATCTGGTTGTGGCTCACATATGTAATGATATGCGGGGCCTCGTGACGAGGGCAACTCATGAAGGAGAAGTAGACCCACGTGTTGGAAATGGAGCAAGAGTTCTTTGCATTAGTAGTAGGAACCTATGTTTTGTCTCTCCTTCTTGGGCTTGTCTTTGGAATTGGATGACTGTTATTTTGTACCCGTTTGACAAAGAATATATTATCATTTCTTGTCTAAATAAATTTGGATTCCATATGAATTTTAGTAGCAATGGTTGTTCTATTAATTCTAATGGAATGTTTTATGGAACTGGTACATTGTGCAATGGTATTTACATATTAGATATGTCTAATCCAATTTTAAATGTCAATGACACCAAGCGGTGTAAAAGAGATAATCTAAAGTCAACTTACTTATGGCATTGTCGAACTTGGCCATATAAATGAGACACGCATCGCTAAACTCCATAAGAGTGGCGTTTAGGTCATTTGATTATGAATCATATGACACATGCAAATCTTGTTTATTAGGCAAGATGACTAAGTTACCCTTCAAGGAAAGGGTGAACGAGCGACTGGAGTATTAGACTTAATACATTCGGATGTATGCGGTCCGATGTCCATCCATGCTAGAAGTGGTTGTCGTTACTTCATTACCTTTATTGATGATTATTCTCGATATGGGTACTTGTATCGATGAGATACAAATCAAGCGCTTGAAAAGTTCAAACAATTCGAAATGAAGTAGAAAACCAGCTTGGTAAAAGTATCAAGGCATTACGATCCGATCGTGGTGGAGAATACTTAGACCAACAGTTTCGGATTATCTCGTAGATAATGGCATTTTATCTCAATGGACTCCTCCTTACACACCCTGACCTGACAATGGTGTGGCTGAAAGGAGAAATCGAACCTTGTTGCACATGGTACGATCAATGATGGGTTTCAAAGTTACCAAAATCGTTTTGGGGTATGCGCTAGAGACATTTGTTTACTTGCTAAGCGAGTTCCTCTAAGACAGCTTGATGTTACTCCAAATGAGATGTGGACTAACGAAAACCTTATCTTTCTCATTTGAAAGTTTGGGGTTGTCACGCCACGTGAAGCGATTGGTCGAGATAAGCTTGAAGCAAAGTCTGACAAGTGTTTGTTTGTAGGATATCCTAAAGAGACCATGGGATATCAATTCTACCTTGCTGAGGAACAAAAGGTGTTTGTTTCAAAGCATGCTGTCTTCTTAGAAAAAGAGTTTCTTCTGCAAGAGGACAGTGGGAGCAAAGTCGAACTTGAAGAAGTTCAAGATGCTCAAACAGACACAGATCAACTGCCTGAACCTGAGACTTTCACTCATTCAGATGAAGTAACAGTTCAACCTTTTACTACACACGAAGTTCGTAGGTCAAGTAGGATACGCACTGTTCCCGAGAGATATGGATTTCTCGTAAGTGAACAAAATGACGTATTGCTCATAGAAGATGATGAGCTCGCTACCTATGAAGAGGTTACGAAAAGTTGAGTGCGAAAAATGGCTTTGTGCCATGAAAGTTAAATGGATTCCATGTACGAAAACCAAGTATGGACTTTGGTGAATGCACCCGAAGGAATCAAGCCTATAGGGTGCAAATGGGTTTTCAAGAAGAAAACCGACATGGATGGTAATGTGATTACTTACAAAGCAAGGCTTGTGGCCAAAGGATTTCGTCAAAGACAAGGAGTTGACTATGACGAGACCTTCAGCCCCGTAGCAATGCTTAAATCCATTCGGATACTCCTAGCCATTGCCGCTCATTATGATTATGAGATATGGCAAATGGATGTGAAGACAGCTTTCCTTAATGGAAATCTGGCCGAAGATGTATACATGACACAACCAGAGGGCTTCACTTCCATCTATGGCGAAAAGGTATGCAAGCTTCAGAAATCCATTTATGGATTGAAGCAAGCATCCAGGAGTTGGAACATCCGTTTTAATGAGTCAATCAAAGAGTTTGGTTTCTCACAAAATCCGGATGAATACTGTGTGTATAAGAAGGTTAATGGGACTGCAATCATATTCCTTGTGCTATATGTGGATGACATATTATTACTAGGAAACGATGTCTCGATGTTACAATCAGTCAAGATTTGGTTGTCCAAACAATTTTCCATGAAGGACCTTGGTGAAGCAACTTATATCCTTGGGATAAGAATCTATAGAGATAGATCAAAGAGGTTGCTTGGTCTTTCACAATCATCGTACATAGACAAGATGCTAAAGAGGTTTAGCATGGAGCAATCCAAGAGAGGGTTTCTTCCCATGTCTCGTGGGATAACACTCTCGAAATCTATGTCCTAAGACACAAGATGAGAGGATCGCATGGATCGAGATCCGTGTCGTCTGCGCAGAGGATCGATCATGTATGCTATGTTATGTCGAGGCCCGATGTATCGTATGCTCTAGTGTCACGGCGGATACCAATCGATCTGGTAAGGGTCTTTGGGTGGTGTCGAGAATATCCTCAAGTACTTGCGAAGGACTAAGGATGTTTTCTTGATATATGGAGATGGAAATCTCCAACCGGCGGCATCTGGATGCCGTTTTCAATCGACAAGGATGATTCGGATCGCCAAAGTTATGTTTTCACGCTGAACGGCGGAGCGTCGATTGGAAGAGTTCCAAATAAGAGACGATCGGCGATTCAACGATCGAGGCGAGTACATTCTTTCGCATCATAAGCGGCAAAGGAAGCATTTGGATCAAGAAATTCATCATCGAACTTGGTGTGGTTCCTAGTTGTGATGGACCCATCTGATTGTATTGTGACAACAATGGGGCTATTGCTCGAGCAAAAGAACCGAGGTCTCACCAACGATCTAAACACGTGCATTTCGCAGATATCATCGATTCGAGAGATCATTGCTAGAGGTGATGTCGCGATCGAGAGGATTCCGAGAGCGAACATTCTTGATCCGTTGACGAAGCCATTGTCACGTAAGAATTTTGATTCTCATGTACTCGCTTATGGTATTAGATACCAAGGCGATTGGCTTTAGGTCAGTGGGAGATTGTTAGAGTAGTGCCCAAAGGCAATCCCTTTAGCGCTTTTTGTTCATAGTCATATATGAGACTTTATGAATAAATAAAAAAGGCATGTTTCATTTATTTGATGTTCTTTATGAATTGATATTGATCTTTAATCAAATTAATGAAGTCCATGATATATGACATAGCATGAAGGAAATTATGATGTGATCATAATCCGAGATTCCTATCATGTGCAATTATGTCAAGATATCTAAATTTTCCTAGTCATAGGATTAATGAGATGGACATCATTAATCGGACGGATTAACATATGTTATACCCTTGATTGGATCAAGCGGTGGATCTCGTAAGCCGTAAATATGGGATATTTAGAGTTGACATGTGGATGCTTACTAGCGGTAGTAAGTACATTGGATGACCTGCCATGAGATCATCACATGGATGTCCTATTCAAATGTCAGTGATAATCTCATCATAGCAATGGTGCAAGTATCCTTAGACTTGAGGTACTCAAGGATATCTTGAATCTTGATTACGCTTTGACTCCATTCCTTGTTGCCTTCGAGAGGTTACTCATAGGTTGGTGCTTGGGTGCGACTTGAGGTATTGAAGGTAATTGAGTAGCCAATAAAGGATTCATCACTTACGTGATAGCGAGAAGAGATACCGCCTCTTCGTCGGGATCATTCTTGTAAGTCTCGGCGAGCATGACTATGTCATGAAGAGTGTCTTCATGGACATATAAAGTAATGAGTCCTCAGACAGGAACTGATTTCACTTGGGCTAGACTTAGTCTAGTAAGAGTTGACATATTGGCCATACTCATAACCAAGTGGGTATAGGATGTTGAAAGGACTAATTGCACAAGAATTGTCTATGGAAGGGTTCGTGATCCGGTTCGTGATGAATTCATCAAACCAATTACTTTCCGATCAATTGGGGTCATGATGTGTTGCTAGACGCTCATGACTTGCTCAAGTTAAGTGTTAATCTAAGTGGCCAACATAACCGGAACCTAAAGGTCACACGTAAGAGTGTTTCAGAGAATCAGTAAAATAGTATTGGACGAGTTCCAATTATGGAGAGCATTAGGATTAAATGGATCCCAATGGGATTGGGATATGTCCGATGAGATCGCGACATCGATATTCTTTGAGACAGTCTCCGGTGATTTTTCGATGGGGTCTAGAGGTAGGGTAGGACCGACCCAGTGTGTTGGACCACTTCAAAGCATTAATATATATATATATATTATTAATTAATTAAAGAATTAATTAATTAATATATATATATAAGCATGTACGTGGATGATGAAAAGAAGGGATGAGAAGATTCTTTTTCATGCTTAGTCATTAATATAATTAATGACTAAAAGACAAAATGATGGATGAGGAAAGATGATGATCGTTGGCTTATGATATAAGAAAGAAAAGAAAAGAGTTTCCTCTTAGAGATATAGGTGATCATCATGGGTTTTTAGAGAAAAACCTAAGGGTTTGCAAGAAAGAAGAAAAGAGTTTCATCTTTCAAGTTTTCCATCATCTTCCATCAAGCTCTTCTCCAAGGCTTCACCTTCTCTTCTTCATGATTCTCAAGCTCTCCAAGGACAAAGGTAGGGTCTAGCAGCTTTTATTCTGTTCTAGCTATTCCCAGGTCAAAGGTGTTTGATCCGGTTAGGTTTTCTGATCTCTACGTGGATACCTTTAGAGATAGTCTCTATTGGCTATTCAGGTTTGAGTTTTCATACCGACACCGGGATCCTGGGTTTTCGGGAAGGTTTCGGGAACAAAATTTTTGTTTCCGCTGCTGGAATATGTGATGTTCCTCCCGGGATTTTCCTACATATACTACATTTCTAACCCATTAGCAACTCAAAATCAGACACAAACGCCTAATCCCACGAAATCTAGCCATTTCCCACTTTCAAACCCTAAAACCATCGATTCTGCTATAACCAACCTATCTTTAAGTTTAATCCAACCAAAACAAGATTAAACAAAGTGAAACTTACCGGCAATAGCTTCAAATCGTTGAAATCCTCAAAGAACGAAATCCTCTTCTCCTCTCTTATCTTCTCCACCGACGGCTTTCCTCTTCTTCATCTTCTCTTTTCTCTTCTTTTCTCTTCTTCTATTTTCCTTCTCTTTCTTTTTAATCCTACTTAATTGTGCAATGTCCATTTTGCCCTTTCATGTAAGCCTTAAGTCTTAAAATCTTACGTGCCAAGAACAAAATGCCCTCATAAACTTTTACCCTATAATATCCATTTATACCACATTAAACTCAAATAAACCGCAATTATCCACTAATATTCTCAAATTAATCAAACTAAACCATAAACACATAATTATCACAATCCATGCTTAATGACATCATGAAAAAAAAAATTCGGGGCCTAACAGATTTTGACTTTGTTTGCTATTGGAATTATGAACATTATTCTGAATGTTATGTGAATTCTCAACGGAAGTTGAATGCCGGACTTAGGTCCGATGATTATGAGTTTTGTTTGAGCATCCTATGTGATTACCATATATGCCATACTCAGTTTTGATGTGTTGGAAGTGTTTCGATTTGATGTGAAACCTTTTCTGATATGTGAATTCTCAACGTATTTTGAATGCCAGACTTAAGTCCGATGATTAAGAATTTCTGATTGAACATCATATATGATTGTTTGATATGGCATAATTAGTATTTGATGCATTTCATAAATGCATTTTCAGATAAAGGCGTTGTGACTTGAGTAGCCAGTACAAAGCGCTTCCACGTAGAGCTTTGCTCCGTGATATATGTGTGTGCACGTAGAGCTATGCTCTGTGATTCTGTTCTGACTGAGCCCCATGGACCAGTATTTGTATAAGTATGTGATAGGCACTCAATCACAACAATAAGAACGAATGTGAGTCTCATGCATATAGCATTCACATAAGATTGTAATTCATAAATGATTTGCAAAGCTATAATGTGTGACCATATGTTATGCCTTGTTATGTGAGTGTTTGAAGAATAATTATGTTCTTAATGAATATCTGTGATATATGTGATGCTTGTTTGTAATCCGGTGAAATCATCAATGATGGTTCACTCATTGAGTTGCAAAACTCATCAAAAATTGCAATGTGGCATTTCAAGTTCTGAGGAATTATTTCAGCTAGGCTAAATGGAGTATAGCCACTGAGGTCTAATAAGGATTAAGGGTCGAGATCAGTTTGCACCTGCACATGTCTTCATTGACTTTGTTTTTGAATTATGTTCAACAAGAATTGTACAAAGTGTATGTAAACGATTTGGTAATGAAATGACTTTATGGTTTCAAGTGTTTTGTATCTGAAATGGGCCCAAATTTAAGGTTGAATACTAATGTTTGTAAAGATTGTAGGTTGGAAATGGAAATGTTTTCAAATGACATGGGCCCAATTTGATTAGTAATTTCCTCTTGCATGTTCCTTATTTTAAAGAAACAAAAGTTTTGTAATGAATTTTGACTGAATGATCGTTCTAGCATGCCACCCTTGCCGAGTACGTACTCGGATATCACCATGGATGTCGGGTACGTGTCTTGTGAGAGTGGGGTGTTACACATTGTCAATGGTAGGCAAAAGTTCCTTACCCACTTTACCAATACCAATGACTTTACCTTTGTTGTTGTCTCCAAATGTGACATATCCATGGTTCTTTGGTCTGATTTCCTCAAATAGGATCTTGTTTCCGCTCATATGCCTTGAACATCCACTATCAATGTACCATGTGCTTGATGAATTTTCATTCCTTGTTTGTACCTGCAACATCAACATTCTTTCTCCTTATAGGTACCCAAGCCATTTTGGGTCCATTTTGGTTAGTCATATAAACCACATTAGGAGGTGTGGTACCTTTTTCAACACAGATTTTCTTAACATTGATACATCTCCTAATACTCTTACATGCAATTTCTATATGACCTTCCTTTAAACATCTAGCACATTTTGCAACTTTTCCATCTTTAGTGAATTTGGAAATCAAAGAACAGTCTCTATCAAACGGATCATATCCTAAACCATGTCTAGAAATTGAATATTGTTGTAAAGAAAACATCTTTTCAAACTTCTCATTTCCATTAGCAAATTTTCCAACCACATAAGAAAACTCCTTTCTAAGTCTATGAAGCTCACAAGTAAGATTTTCTTTTTCAGCAAGACATGCAGAATGATCTTCCTTAGGACAATCTAAATCATCAATAGTCTCGTGTAAAGCACTATTTTCAGTAACTAATTCTCTTATTTTCTTTCTCAATTTCTTGTTGATCTCAATAGCTTCTTCAAAATCGATTTGTAAAGCATTAAAAGAATCTCTAAGATCTTGATCAAAGAAAGTTACCTCATCTTCGTCATCACTTGTTGAGGAGCTATTTGCCATAAGCGCTAAGTTGTTCTCATCATTACTTTGGTATGCTTCTTCATCATCACTCCAAGTAGCTACTAGGCTAGCTTTCTTTTTCCCTTTGTCATACTTGTCATTTTTCTAGAAATTTGAAGTGGAAGATGAGCTTTTGCATTCTCTAGCATGATGTCCTCTTTTTCTACATTTCCAACATTCTTCATTCCTCTTCTTTTCTTCATAACCCTTAGATCTTCTTTCCATTGTGTACTTCTTTCTTTCTCCATTTCTTCCACCACTTAATTCTTTCCTCCTATTTTTGAGTAGTCCTTTGAACTTTCTCAAATTTCTGGCATACAAAGCTATTTCTTTGTCTTCTTCTTCTTCATCTATTTCTTTGTCACTTTCATCAGGAGAAAAAGCATTAGCTTTTAAAGCAATTGACTTTTGTAACTTACCTCTTCCTCCTCTTGATTTGAGAATGATCTCATAGTTGATGACGGATCCTACCAAGGCATTGAAATCCAAATGATTGAGATCCTTAGACTCCATAATAGCGGTGACTTGAGAGTCCCATTCTTTCGGTAGTGAGCGAAGAATCTTCTTCACCTTTTTGCTATCCGTCATATGCTTTCCGAGGTTTCCTAATCCATTTATGATTTCTACAAAATGATCAAGCATAGTAGAAATAGACTCACCTTCCTTCATGACAAACATTTCATATTCATGGAGAAGCATGTTGATCTTTGTCTCTCGAACTTGATTTGTTCCTTCATGAGTGATGCGAAGTCTTTCCCACATTTCTTTAGCACTGGTACAGGAGTTTACTCGATTCCTTTCCTCAACCGTGAGATCACAATATATCAATTTCATAGCCTTTGCGTTGATGTAAGCTTGCTTCCAATCATTGTCGTCATATTCCAGCTCCGTTTTTAACTCACCATTCTCTTTCAAAGGTGCTTGTGTGGACCGAAGATGATGATCTTCCAATATTTTACTCCTTTGCTTATAATATGATACTTCATAGGATTTTTCCAAGAAGAGTAGTTAGAACCATTAAACAAAGGAGGGCGATTATTTGTGTTACCTTCTTCCGCTAGGTTATTGTGTGTCATCCCTAGATACTTCTACTCTGATACCAATTGTAAATGATCTAGAAGGGGGTTGAATAGATCTTTAAAGCTTTTTGTAAAATTCTACAATAAAATCAGAAGTTAATTCACATAAAAACAGTTTAAACAAATTTAAATGTAAAGAGTAAGGAAGAAGAGCAAACACTGTTTTTATATAGGTTCGGTGCTAAGACCTACGTCCTCTACCTAAACTCTCACTTAGGATTAGGCAAATCACTTTACTGCACACTTTTTAGTTTAGTGTGAACTCTTACAACACCACTTGAGTTCCGGCTCAAGCTACCTTTACAAACGATTTGTTTTCCGGCACAAATCCTACCTCACAATTGACTTTTCACTAATCACTCAACTAGCAAGAGAATTGATATAAAGATGAAAGAATAATGCTCAATATAAATTTGAAAACAAGGTAAGAGCAATAAGGAGCTAATTTGGAACAATAGTGGAATAAATTGGCTTATGGGACTTCGTTATATTTATCCCTTAATCTTCCACTCTTTATACTGAGTTTGGAGAGGAATATAGACGTTAGCAACCCTTCCTAGCCGTTGCATAATTTCTTATAGCCGTTCCTTAACTTCCTCCTTTCCTTTTTTTGAATGATTCAGATAAATCTTGTTCAGCTCTGTCTGATAGCTCGACTAGTCGAGCTATTATAGTCGACTAGTGTTAACATATTTCACTTCAGGCCTTAACTTTGCTCCTCGATAAGTCGACTAGTGACATGATAGTCGACTATTACTTCTATTCTATTGATTTGTAGTCGACTTGTTTCAACCCCCATCTGATGATCCTTGATTTCTTAGTCGACTTATGATATATTGGTCGACTTGTTTCAACCCCCATCTGATGATCCTTGATTTCTTAGTTGACTTATGATATATTGGTCGACTTGTTTCTGATTCCAATGGATATATTTCATCAAATCCTCCCATAATCTCATGTTTAATGTCTCCAGCATGTTTAAGGATTATTTCCTTATTGATTTCACCATGATTTATAACTTGTCTTGATTTATTTCAATCCACAACACCTGAAATAATTTCTTAACCAATTCTATATATTTTATTATTATCAAAACATAAGTGGAATTTAATTTGTCAACCACCATTGTTCCAACATAATTTAGAGGTGGTTTAGATGTTTTGGAAATGACTTGGTGTTGTAGGTGAGTGTAGAAATGATGGATGATGAAGTGTATGTTGCTGCCATTTTGTGGGTTCATGTTCAAGTGGAGGTTTTGGCTTAGTTATGGTTAATATATGGAGTAAATTGAGTGGTTATTAGTGTAGAAATTGTTGGAGTTGTGTAAATATAGTGCCTTGGAAAGCAAGTGTATTTACATGTAACTTTATCTTCTTTAGTTACAGTTTTGTAATGAAAATATTTATTATTAATAAAACAAAAGAGTTTGGTTTTATCTGTATGAGCATTATATATCTGGTCATAAGGTACCAAGATTCTTTTGTAAGTAATATACATATACATAGAGATGTATGGGAAACATGTATATTATTAGAATCTGAATTAATTGATTCACAGTTGAATAATCAAGTTGGTCGCTTGATTATGGTTTAGGATCATAGTGTTGCAATTTATCTCCATATAAGTAAAGGAGTTTACTTGAAGGGAATGATGAGTTTCATATCATGATAGCAGTTGACTATCGATAATGACACTATTAAATGAATCTGGAATCAAGTATGTTTTCAAGAATAAAGTGGGCCGTTACTTTAATCTTAAAACATACAACTTAAGCATTCGCTACTATGAACCATAATCTTGATGAGTGGTGAACTCATATATGTTTCATTATAATTCTTGATATGATGGAATGGATTTTTACAGAGTATTAATCCGATTATCGCATGTTGAAATTATTAATTGAAACATGTATCGAGAACATTCACTCAAATAAAGAGTTTATAGTGTTATCATCTCTTCTAGATGTTTTAAGGAGATTTGGTGATTAAATCATGGCCAACAGTTTGATGGACTAGCTACCCATCAAGTCTTAACACTGAGATGAGATCTTATGTGTTAATCACCATATAAAGTAAAATGAGAGATCTAGACGGAAAAACCAACATAAGGGCAAAACGGTAATTTTACCCTTTATTGTGCGGATTGCTATAATAAGGTTCTAAATAGGGTTTGCAATTGGACATATTCTCATAATATTTATTAATTCAAGAGTTCAACTAATTGTCTTTAGTTGAATGACATTTAGTTAATAAGCTAGAATTAATTCCAATGAGATTGAATTAATTTTGGGCTTATTGGAGCTTGAATTATCAAAGTCCAATAAGATTCCCCACTTGGCTTTAAGGAAGGTTATCAAGCTAAGTAAGAAATATAAATGGAGGTTAATTAGAAGCCCATAATTGAATCTTGGGCTTGGTCTAATTAAAGAAGCCCAAATGTACATTTAGTAATGGGCTTGGTTTTTGGTTTAATGTAATTAATTAGATTAATTATATTAAAACAATTTTTTTTAAGAAGAAGATGGATAATAAATTGCATCTAGACAAGATGATATTTAAAACTTAAAGCCCAAAAAAGATTGAGTGGGAGAGGATGCTCCTGTGAGAGTCCACGATCTCCAAATGATGGCCCGTTTGCATGTGGTGAAGTGTTACTCCCCATCGGAGGGCATGGATCCTAGATCTTGCATGGTTTGGGTCTCCTTAAGGATAAGTCCACTTAATGATAAGGAGACGTCCACTTAATGATAGCAAATGTGATCTCCCACCGAGGCATGGTTTGTAGGTATCTTTAGTGAACGAATCAAATGGTTAAACACTTAACATTTTTTATCAATAAACTGCCCACCGTAGCTCTGTTGGTAAAAGTATGGACCAAATTAAGACGCTTCTTAAAAAATTGGGCATGAGATGCTTGGTAGTTTTTGAGTGGGAGGGTCCCAGTTTTTCTTTTAAAGGATAAGATGGCCCACCGTTACTTAGTCTGTTATAGATAAGAAAAATAACCGTCGTATAATGTTTTAATTTTTTAAGTTTTGTTAAATCTATCATCATGCATACATGCATCATGATTTTATACAAAGTTCCATAAATTGTTGACAAGTATGCTTATGTTTTAATAATTTATATTTTCATACATAATCAACTACAAAATGAATCCACTCACCCTGTTCTTGACTAATAACAAATTGGAAAACGGAGACAATTTTAATGAATGGAGACGTAACTTTGACATTGTTCTTCAATATGAACGTATTTCATGGGTGTTAACTGAAAATGAGCCTACACCTCCAAGTGGAGATTCAACTCCTGAGCAAGTCCAATAACATGAGCGTTGCTAGAATGCTGACAAGACTACTAAGTGTTATATTCTGGCTTCTGTCAACGGCATATTGCAAAAGCAAATTGCTTGTATGAAAACTGCTAGTGTAATGGTCCATCACCTACATGAGATGTTTGGTGTGAGTACTAGGTCTGCAAGAGTGAAAGCTATCCAAACCTTTCATAATCTCGCATGTAAACACGTGAACGGTGTGGGATTACATGATGAAGGTAATCTCTGCGGTCACCGAGAAATTTGAGATGCTTAGGCGGATATGGATGCGGACACGCAGATGATTATGATCATCAATAGCTTAAACTCTTCTTTTCAGTAGTTTAAGTTGGACTATGAGCTCAACAGCAAGGATTACACCTTGAGTGAGTTGATGAATACCCTCAAGAGCACAGAGGAGATATTGAATATTAAGGCTCATGGGCTAGAAGCTAATGTAGCTTCTTCTTCTAAGCCCAAGAGTAAGGGCAAGGAAAAGAAGAAGGGTCCAATGAAAAAGAAAGCCCAAACAGGGGTCAAGGCCAAATCCATGAAAAAGAAGACCAAAGAGAACATCAAAGGAAAGTGTTTCCACTGTGATGAGATGGGCCACTGGAAAAGAAACTGTCCAGTCTACCTAGAGTCCCTCAAAAGCAAACAAGGTATGGGCTTCCTAAGTTTGTTAGGAACTACAATTTGCAGATTTATCTACTTCTTGGATATTAGATTCAGGAGCCACTAACTATGTTTGTAATTCTTTGTTGGAGTTCTAGTAAAGGAAAAGACTACCTAAAGGCCAGTTTCAAGTCAAGATAGCAGATGGTTCCTAAGTTTCAGCAGAATCAGTGGGAGTAGTTATCTTGGACTTTCCTAGTGGTCATAGGTTATATTTGGAGGATGTTTATTACATGCCAATGATTGTAAGGAACATGATTTCTGTTTTTTGTCTAATAAAATCTGGTTATTCCTTATATTTTGAAAAGGTTGTTTCAATATATGAGAATAAGGATTTTATTTGTGATGCGATAACTAAACAGGGATTGTTTTTTATAGAACCTATGAAAGGCTCACTAAACACCACAGAATTTATAAAACCAAGACAATCCAAAATCTCTAGCATTAATTCAAAGTATCTGTGACACTTAAGAATGGGTTATATCAATCAGAAAAGACTTGACAGACTAGTAAAGGATGGAATCCTTATGGGCTTGGATAGTGATCCATTACCCACCTGTGAATATTGTATTGAAGGAAAAATGACCAAAGCCTCATTTCCTTTTAAAGGAAACAGATCTGAATCCACATTGGACTTGGTACATACTGATGTGTGTGGGCCCATGAATGTACAAGCTAGAGGAGGTTATGAATATTTCATAATTTTTATAAATGATTACTCAATACATGGATATTTGTATTTGATGCATAAAAAGAGTGAATCTTTTGAAAAGTTCAAAGAATTCAAAGCTGAAGCTGAGAAGCAAATTGGCAAGCCATTAACACAGCTTCGATCAGATCGAGGTGGTGAGTATTTATCTGGAGAGTTCCAGCAATATTTAATTGACAATGGAATTGTTTCCAATTTGTCAACTCCTCGTACACCTCAATAGAATGGTATAGCAGAGAGGAGAAATAGAACTCTATTGGAAATGGTAAGATCAATGATGTCCTACGCTAGCCTTTCAGAATCGTTATGGGGATATGCCATACAAACGACAACATATCTTCTTAACTTTGCTCCGTCCAAATCAGTGCCTAAAATACCTAGGGAGTTGTGGACTGGCCGAGTGCCTTCATTAAGGCATTTGAGGACTTGGGGCTGCCCAACCCATGTTCTAAAGCCTGAATCCACAAAGATGGAACTAAGGTCAGAAGCATGTTTGTTTGTAGGATATCCTACGGGAACTCGAGGGTACTATTTTTACAGTCCTCATGATAAGAAGGTATTTGTGTCGATAAATGTAACCTTCTTAGAGGAAGAGTTTGTGAAAATCACAAAGGAATAAGTGAAGTAGTACTAAAGGAGTTAGCTATTTCATCCAAACCAAGAGTTGTTTTGGATATGACAGAACAAGATGTCGAAATGGATTCAAGAGTTGAATCGAAGTGCAACTTTGAACATCAAGGTGTGCCTAGGCGTAGTGGGAGGTTGTGAGACAGCCAGATAGGTATCGGGTTTAGGAGAAGGCTTAATTGCCATCTCGGACCAAGAAGAAATAGATCCCATTACGTATACACAGGCTATTAATGATGTTGATGCAGGAAAATGGCTCAAGGCGATGGAATCGGAAATAGATTCTATGTATACTAATGAAGTCTGGGTCCTTGTAGATCTACCACTAGGTCTAAAATTCATAGGGTGTAAATGGATCTACAAAATGAAAAGGGGATCGGATGGAAAGGTAGAGACCTTTAAAGCTAGATTGGTAGCTAAAGGCTATACTATAAAGGAGGGTATAAACTATGAGGAGACTTTTTCTCCGGTTGCCATGCTTAAGTCCATCAGGATTCTTTTGGCCATAGCAGCCTATTTCGATTATGAAATATGGCAAATGGATGTCAAGACCACATTTCTTAATGGGGATCTTGAGGAGACCATTTATATGTGTTGGGCTCGGGTCCCGAATCCCTATTCCCGAGGTGGCCCCTCGAGCTGCGCCAGCGACGAGCTCCCAAACCTATCGGACCCGATCCCAACATCCATACATAATTTAATTCACACAAATATTACACACATTTTACACATGCATTCCATCTATGAATTAAACACCCCATAAACCAAGGGGCTTCATGCCATTACAATCTAAAGGAAATTCAAACCAGTATTCTCAAAATAGCATAATATAAAATAAAGTGTAAATCTAAAATACATGAATATGCTCCATGATGATATGCTTGGCGGGCTAACTAAAATACTAACTTAATACAAAGCTCCTAACTAGCTTGAAGTTTCCAATGCCTTGCAAGAACAACGATCGTCCCGCTCTGCACTTGAGGAGTGGGAGATAAAGGGGTGAGTTGCAAAGCTCAGTGGCATATACATTTATAGCCAATGGCAACGAGCCACACATTCAAGCATATACATATACAAATATAGACAACACTTAGCAATTGATTCACATTCATGTAGCCATCAAGAGCATATGTCATGAAATTCTTGTTTCACAATATAACAATTATTATGCATCATTTCCAACGAATCAATCATGCAATGGACAACAAATCAAAATGAATGCACACAAATGGCTCGAGAGTTCCGTAAAACGATCCGGATAAACCGAAGTTTATACCGTAAACTATCCGAGTCCGATTTCTCAAGGATCTCGTTGCCTCAAGCGGGCAGCCGGGAGAAGGCTATAAGTCAACGTGCACGTGACTCCATCCGTTACTCTCTCATCCAAACAAAGCACATAACATTTCATTTCATGCTCAAAGCATTTTATCAAAGCTTTCATACTTTTCGTTCTTTTCATTCTTGCAAAATTCCATTAGGCCTATCAAGGCGGTACATAATCATGATCACAATGCATTTTCAATATATCGTATAATTCAACACAAGCAGTGTCACACACATGCATGCAAGCACACACATATTGCCCATACACACAATAACCATAAATATATTACCCACCTAATATCGCTCGAGAATCCAACTCATTGTTGTCTTTCCTCTTGCGATTGGGTCAAGTCGACTTGGTTTCCTAAAACAAACCAAGTTTCCATTCAAACAATATTCAAAGAAAATAATCAAAAGCTTCGAAAATCAAAAACGCTATCACTAACAATCTATACTCGACTTCCATCTAAATTCCCAAACCCTTAGAGGCTAATTCCAAACTTCCCTTCTTCATAACATTTGTAGCCCTTTATTCCTAGTTCACAACGAATCTGAAATCACCTCAATTGAACATCTACACCAAAAGATATGCTCAAAATACCAAAACTCATCTTTGCTGAAAACAGGGGCTCGCCGCGACGAAGGCCACTCTCGCTGCGGCGAACGTGCGAACGGCCTGCTCGTCGCGACGAAAGCCTGAGCTCGCCGCAACGAACACAATTTCGCACGCTGCGACGTGCACAAATTCGAACGTCGCACGCCTTCCTCGCACATCGTGGCGTGTTCATACGCACGTCGCGACGTTAGGGTCTGGAGAACAACTCCGAACCCGATTTTCCAGCATTTACAAACTTCAATCCTTCCCCAAACACAAATGCAACACACCTAAACCTTGATTCAAGACTTAGACTACATTTCTAACCCATTAACAACTTAAAACAAGCACAAAATCATCAACCCAAAGAAATCTATCCATTTTTCCCTAAAATCCCTAAACCACCGATTATCACACATTCAACCTATCTTAGGGTTTAATCTAACCACAACACAATGGAATGAAGCTAAACTTACTCGGAAATGACTTCAATCTGTCGGAAATCACAAGGATCACAAAACTCTCTTTTTCTCTTCTTCTTCCTCCACCTACGACAACTCTTCTTCTTCTTTTCTCCTTCTTTTCTTTATAATTCTCTCTTTTAAGCCTAAAGGATTGGACAATGACTAAAATACCCTCCTATGCAAAGCTTTAACTCATTCCAACCTAAGTGGTCTTCCTAAAATGCCCTCACACATTTTACCCTTTCATTCTCACTTAAACACAAATAAACCTTAATTATCCACTAACACTCCCAATTTCATCAAACTAAGGCATAAACACATACTTAACACAATTCATGCTTAATAACATCATAAAAAAAATTCGGGGTCCAACAATATGGCCCAACCAGAAGGATTCATTGAGCCAGGTAATGAGCATAAAGTTTGCAAGTTGCAAAGGTCCATTTATGAACTTAAGCAAGCATCTAGGTCTTGGAACATTAGGTTTGATAAGGCCATCAAAACCTATGGGTTCATAAAAAACCTAGATGAGCCTTGTGTTTATAAAAGAATACAAGAAGGTAAGGTTACTTTCCTAATCCTGTATGTTGATGGCATTCTGCTCATTGGGAATGATGTGGGAATGTTATCTGCGATTAAGGGATGGCTGAATGAACAGTTTTTAATGAAGGATTTGGGAGAGACTACCTATGTTCTAGGGATCAAACTTATAAGGGATCGAAAGAACAAGCAGATATGTAACATCCCACCCCCTACTGAAAGGGTAAAATAGGAAATTTGTCATAGGATGGGATTGATAGGGAATAATTAGTACTGTTCATGCATAATAGGATTGATACACAGTATCAATTGTGCACATGGAATTTCAGATATGCATTCATGATAATTCCCGGGAATTGGGCCTAATGCAATTTTATTGGGATTAACATGGTTATTGGGTTTGAAAAATTATTTTGACTGATCCATTGACTATTTTATATTTTACGGGATTTTTAGGAATTTTTTCGAAGAAAATTTCCGGACCGGAAAAAAAATCACCAAGTGGCGAACCGGTTGATTTTCTACTATTATTTGGGACTAAACTATTAAATATCTTGGTGGGACCCTTAAATGGACCCACAAAACTAGTGGAACCGAAATTAGAGTGCTAGTTGCTTGGTCTTTGTTTTATTTCTTTCAAAAAAAAATTGTGATTGGTTCTTTGACTTTTCTACATTATCCTCCAATTGCCAAGTGGTCCCTTTATTTAATGCATGATCATCCTATGCATTCTCGATTCTTCTAGTGGAAGGAAGGAAAGATGACTTGCTTTATTTATTCCATTCTCTCACGGCCATTAGCAACAAATGAAAGAGTTCCTTGCTTTGTAGTGCTCCTCCACCGAAACTCTTCATTAAATTTTCAAAAAAAAATCCTCCAACCTTAAGTGCCTTCTTTCTTGCATATAAGCTTAAGCTTTCTACCCTCTTACCATGATGATGTCGTGTATGAGGAGGAGGAATTAGGAAGTTGTGATGGTTAAGGGAATTGAAGAGTGGAAGCTTGAATAGGTAAGTGTATGGTTTAAGTTTTCCTTATGCTTTGAGTATGCATTTAATGAATCATAGTAGTTAGTTGCATTAATTGGAAGTTATTATTCATTATATATGATGTATAATGCATGGAGGTTATGAAACCTATGGTTTAAATTGTTGGGTTTAAGACTAAGTTTAAGTATTACTTGAAAGTTGTATGATTGAAGTGTTTTTAGCTTGATTTTGGATTGTATATTGATGACTAAACTAGCATGAAATGTAAGAGGTAAGTGCTGCCAAATTATGGTGGTTATTCCTAGTGAATGTAGGCATGATATAGGGACTGATTTTGTGTCCAATTGAGATGCTTATGGATGTAGGAAGGGTGTTGGAATGAAAGGAAGTGAATAGAGAAGTAAGGCTGGAAAATTGATATTTGACCTACTGTACTGTTTTGAGCATAACTCATTGTGTGGTTATGAAAATGAGGCAAGGTTTGTGCCCAAATAAACTTTGGTTTGTTGGCTACATTTTTGTGTGAAATAGGTATTGTTTAATTTTAACCTTAAGGGGTTGAAATTTGGCTTGGAAAGTTACTGCTGGAACTTATGTAAACAGTATCCGGATTGTTGACCTATGAGTTTTGATGATTTTTCTAAATTAATTGAGAAGGAGTTAGAGAAAATGGTCTAAATGAAAGTTGAAGACTATTAAATGATCTTTCCATTGCCAATGATTTTGCAATTTTTAGATCTGTATATTGGGAGATATGCATTGTGAAATATTGACTGATTTTGAGCAATTGGTGAAACCTAGCCATCAGTGTAGGTTTTGTGAACATCCTGATTAGAAGTAATTTTAACAATTTATGTGAATTGAATTGGTTTGTGTGATCTTCTGAAAAATTTCAGAATAAGTGATTATCTTGAAAATGGTATATAGCATGCTATTTTTAGATAACAGAATTGGGACTTATGATTTTTCAAAGATTGGACTGAAGTTAGGTCAGGGACTGTTGAACAGGGCAGTAACTTGCAGGACTGTTTTGAATTGGTTAATGATAGAATTTGATTATAAGCCCTTCATGAGAAGTGTAGTACTGTGTTTCATCTTTTCATGGGTATAAAGTATACAATTTTTCGACATTTTTACAAGGAGTTATACTGTTTGAAAACTTACTGTCCAATTTGAGTACTTTCAAGGGCAGCAGCCTTCACTGAATTGTTTGACCTAGTTAGCCATTGAATTTGAATTTAGACTGTTCATGAAAGTTGTAGATCACATTGCGATCTTACTGAGCACATTCATTGTGTAATTTTTGACTAAGGAAATGGGAAGTTATTGAATTTACAAAATACTGCACTGGTTAGGAACTCTACTGCACTGGTTAGGAACTCATTGATTGGACAGAAACTTTGACTGGATTTTTGATACCCTTAGAGGTGAATTTGGCTTCTGTGTTCTTCATGAACATTGTAGATCTTTCTTTTCTCTATGAAATAGACATTAAGTTTTACCCAATATGGAGTTCGGAGTAAGGAGTTACGACCTATGGAAGTTGGTATGCCGGAGAACATTTTGCAGATCTGTCATGGGAGTAGTGTAAGTCGACTTGTATCCTCAGATAACTCGACTTATGCATACATGATAGCATAAGTCGACTTGTTTTCTCATGTAAGTCGACTTATCGACCTTTTCCATTCTTTGCTTATAACTTGTCCGTCCCGTCCGATTGACTCGATTCTTGAGGCATCGGATTCATTGATTATTTAATTTCATTTTTGAGAAATTGAGGATTTGTGGACGGAAAATTGGCGTGGGGCAGATGTAGAGCCTTTACTCACTGTTTTATTTAATTGGGGACCTATAGGGGTCCAAATTGAGCGCCGTTAGCGCCATTGGATTTTTAATTTTAAACAGATTTTTCTGATAGAAAAAAAATGGGATTAAGGCCGGTAATATCATGAACATGCATTGTGCACCTGTAAACTGCTACATGTGCATTATTAAATAGTTCTGATTGAGTAGTTGGTAATGTTTATATATTGTAACTGTTTTAGAGGTACATTTGGAGCGTCGGTCCACCGATGTCACTGAGACTTCCAGATGTTAGCTCGGAAGTACAGGTGAGTAACCTAGGTGGTTATCTCAATCTATGTGTTTAATGTGACTTGATTGCCCTACGAGGATTACTGTGACTGTGAATTACAGACTAATAATTGACTGTGCTTGACTATGAATGAGTAACTGTTTATGGGATGTTGTCATTGGGCATATGCATTGCATATAAACTGATAATAATGATAGTTATGACCTGAGACGCCACTGTTACTCACTGTTACTGAACCGAGCCTTGAGCTCGAGGGGAGTTAGTGCATACCCAGAGGGCTCTCCTACTCCCTAGACGCGTCTACTGATTACTGATCACTGCTTAAGCACTCGGTCACAACACTGAAAGAAAACTGGAGAAAGAGGGGTTGGTCTAATTAAAGAAGCCGAAATGTGCATTTAGTAATGGGCTTAGTTTTTGGTTTAATTTAATTAATTAGATTAATTATATTTAAACAATTTTTTTTAAGAAGAAGATAGCAATTTCGGTTATTCCTAGGTTAAATTTGTAACCACACATTTGACATTAAAATGATAAATAAAGATGGTCTTTATTATGGTTAATCATCATTAAATAGAGTTATGAACTTACCATTAAATGGTTTAATGGTTGTCTTTTAATGTTGGCTTGTAACCTATTTGCATTCATTAGATTAAAGACGAAAGATGTACATTAGATGGACCATCTTCCTTCTTTCTTCTTGGCAAAACTGAAATTGGGTTTTGAATTTTAGGGTATGATCTTTTCAAATAGCCATCATAAAGATAAATGAAGATAATCTCATTTATTGGCTATTTTATGAGTGATTAATGAAAGAAGTGATGCATTTGATGCCTCTCTCTCCTTCCATCCATAAATATACGAAATTGGTAGGCAAGAAAGAGTTATTGCATGTTCTTTACACCTTCTCTCCTTTCATGAAAGAGAGAATTGAAAATACCAATTGAAAGAGTTTCAATTTTGCTTTTTCTTCTTCTAAGAAAATCTCCTCCAAACATTTTTTCTCCTTTCCCACCAAAGGATTTTGTTAACCTAATTGTCCTTGAAGAACAGGTGGTAAATCTAATTGGTTGAGGATACTACAACAAAGAGAAAGTAGATTGCTAAAGGAAAAGAGTCAAAGGCAAAGGATTTGGATACACGAAGAAGGAGAGGATAACGCAGCGAGGATTTAAAGCTGTAGCGAAAGAGTCGGTAATACTCCTGATCTTGTTTATATTTTATTATCCTTATACCATATCATGTATGGATTGGCATGTTGATTTGGATTTGTTGCTTCCGCTACAAGTAATGATTTCTTAAAAGTTTTGAAATCTACCGTTTTTCCAAACAAAGCATGTTTTCTTTTTCCGATCCAACAATTGGTATCAAAGCCAGTTTCTAGTGCATGATTTCGGTTCCTATATATTGGATGCATGGGTTGGAAATCTTTTTGTGTATGCTGCATATTTTTATGTGATACAAATATACATGGTGTATATTCGCTCTTTTGGTTGTCCATAGAAGTTAAATTTACCTTATAAGATTTCTTTTTTGGTTGTAACAAGGAGGGTGGTCTATCATCACCATGTTTCCTCCTTGGTTTCTTTTTCCTATTTTCTTTGATTTTGTAATGTACAAATTGATGTAATGATGAAGATGGAGCAGCCATGGATTGAAGAAATGGAAAGGTAAAATTTTCGGTGTATCCTTTTATGTATTGACATAAGTTTTGTGAAAACATAGTTGCTGGAATTTTGTTTCAATGGATCACTTTTCCGTTTTTATTGTAAAAACAAGTGTTGGATTTTTTTTTCAAAAAATCAAATTTCGGTTTTACTAATGAAAACTAGTGCTGGAATTTTTTGTCAAAACAAAGATTTGGTTTTCTAAAAATCTGGTGCTGAAATTTTATTTTTCAAAGTGACAAAATTCGATTTTCATATATGCCATTACATTTTGTTTACCGAATGGGCCGGATCATGTTTGTGAAGAGTTCGAAGCGGAAGATCCAAGTCTAAGAAGAATTCTTTGGGCCTAAAAGGCTTGTAATTATTTAATTTTTCTAGGATGGACAATCAAAAGTGGCTTTATTAGTTCATGTGATGAATGGAGAAATGAATGCTTATAATATGTGATTACATGTGATTGCATGTCATTTAGAAAATTGCCAACCCTAGGCTTTGCCATGCATTCATTATGTATGAGATATATAATGAAACAATATAGGATGGATAATAAATTGCATCTAGACAAGATGGTATTTAAAACTTAAAACCCAAAAAGATTGAGTGGGAGAGGATGCTCCTGTGAGAGTCCACAGTCTCCAAATGATGGCCCGTTTGCATGTGGTGAAGTGTTACTCCCCATCGGAGGGCATGGATCCTAGATCTTGCATGGTTTGGGTCTCCTTAAGGATAAGTCCACTTAATGATAGCAAATGTGACCTCCCACCGAGGCATGGTTTGTAGGTATCTTTAGTAAATGAATCAAATGGTTAAACACTCAACATTTTTTTATCAATAAACTGCCCACAGTAGCTCTGTTGGTAAAACTATGGACCAAATTAAGACGCTTCTTAAAAAATTGGGCATGAGATGCTTGGTAGTTTTTGAGTGGGAGGGTCCTAGTTTTTCTTTTAATGGATAAGATGGCCCACCGTCACTTAGTCTGTTATAGGTAAGAAAAATAACCGTCATATAATGTTTTAATTTTTTAAGTTTTGTTAAATCTATCATCATGCATACATGCATCATGATTTTATACAAAGTTCCATAAATTGTTGACTAGTATGCTCATGTTTTAATAATTTATATTTTCAGATATAATCAACCACAAAATGAATCCACTCACCCTGCTCTTGACTAATAACAAATTGGAAAACAGAGACAATTTTAATGAACGGAGACGTAACCTTGACATTGTTCTTCAATATGAATGTATTTCATGGGTGTTAACTAAAAATGAGCCTACACCTCCAAGTGGAGATTCAACTCCTAAGCAAGTCCAACAATATGAGCGTTGGCAGAATGCTGATAAGACTACTAAGTACTATATTCTGGTTTCTGTCAGCGGCATGTTGCAAAAGCAAATTGCTTGTATGAAAACTGCTAGTGCAATGGTCCATCACCTACGTGAGATGTTTGGTGTGAGGACTAGGTCTGCAAGAGTGAAAGCTATCCAAACCTTTCATAATCTCAGGCAGAAACCTGGTGAGCCGGTGCGGGATTACATGATGAAGGTAATCTCTGCGATCACTAAGGCTGAGGTGCTTAGGGCGGATATGGATGTGGACACGCAGATGATTATGATCATCAATAGCTTAAACTCTTCTTTTCAGCATTTAAGTTGGACTATGAGCTCAACAACAAGGATTACACCTTGAGTGAGTTAATGAATACCCTCCAGAGCACGGAGGAGATATTGAATATTAAGGCTCACGGGCCAGAAGCTAATGTAGCTTCTTCTTCTAAGCCCAAGGGTAAGGCCAAGGAAAAGAAGAAGGGTCCAATGAAAAAGAAGGCCCAAACAGGGGTCAAGGCCAAATTCATGAAAAAGAAGGCCAAAGAGAACATCAAAGGAAAGTGTTTCCACTGTGATGAGATAGGTCACTGGAAAAGAAACTGTCCAGTCTACCTAGAGTCCCTCAAAAGCAAACAAGGTATGGGCTTCCTAAGTTTGTTAGGAACTAGAAATGTGGTAGATTTATCTACTTCTTGGATATTAGATTCAGGAGCCACTAACCATGTTTGTAATTCTTTGCAGGGGTTCCAGCAAAGGAAAAGACTACCTAAAGGCCAGTTTCAAGTCAAGATAGCAGATGGTTCCTATGCTTCAGCAGAATCAGTGGGAGTAGTTATCTTGGACTTTCCTAGTGGTCATAGGTTATATTTGGAGGATGTTTATTACATGCCAATGATAGTAAGGAACATGATTTCTATTTTTTGTCTAATAAAATATGGTTATTCCTTGTATTTTGAAAAGGTTGTTTCAATATATGAGAATAAGGATTTTATTTGTGATGCGATAACTAAACAGGGATTGTTGTTTATAGAACCTATGAAATGCCTCACTAAACACCACATAATTGATAAAACCAAGACAATCCAAAATCTCTAGCATTAATTCAAAGTATCTGTGGCACTATAAGAATGGGTCATATCAATCAGAAAAGACTTGACAGTTAGTAAAGGATGGGATCCTTATGGGCTTGGATAGTGATCCATTACCCACTGTGAATCTTGTATTGAAGGAAAATGACCAAAGCCTCATTTCCTTCTAAAGGAAACAGATCTGAATCCACATTGGACCCTGGTACATCTTGATGTGTGGGCCCATGAATGTACAAGCTAGAGGAGGTTATGAATATTTCATAATTTTTATAGATGATTACTCAAGACATGGCTATTTGTATTTGATGCATAAAAAGAGTGAATCTTTTGAAAAGTTCAAAGAATTCAAAGCTGAAGTTGAGAAGCAACTTGGCAAGCCATTAAAACAGCTTCGATCCGATCGAGGTGGTGAATATTTATCTGGAGAGTTCCAGCAATATTTAATTGACAATGGAATTGTTTCCAATTTGTCAACTCCTCGTACACCTCAACAGAATGGTGTAGCAGAGAGGAGAAATAGAACTCTATTGGAAATGGTAAGATCAATGATGTCCTACGCTAGCCTTCCAGAATCGTTCTGGGGATATGTCATACAAACGGCAACATATCTTCTTAACTTTGCTCCGTCCAAATCGGTGCCTAAAACACCTAGGGAGTTGTGGACTGGTCGAGTGCCTTCATTGACGCATTTGAAGACTTGGGGCTGCCCAGCCCATGTTCTAAAGCCTGAATCCATAAAGATGGAAATAAGGTCAGAAGTATGTTTGTTTGTAGGATATCCTATGGGAACTCGAGGGTACTATTTTTACAATCCTTATGATAAAAAGGTATTTGTGTCGACAAATGCAACCTTCTTAGAGGAAGAGTTTGTTAAAAATCACAAAGGAAGAAGTGAAGTAGTACTAAAGGAGTTAGCTATTTCATCCAAACCAAGAGTTGTTTTGGATATGACAGAACAAGATGTCGAAATGGATTCAAGAGTTGAATCAGAAGTGCAACCTGAACATCAAGGTGTGCCTAGACGTAGTGGGAGGGTTGTGAGACAGCCAGATAGGTATCTAGGTTTAGGAGAAGGCTTAATTGCCATCTCGGACCAAGAAGAAATAGATCCCATTACGTATACACAGGCTATTAATGATGTTGATGCAGGAAAATGGCTCAAGGCGATGGCATCGGAAATAGATTCTATGTATACTAATGAAGTCTGGGTCCTTGTAGATCTACCACCAGGTCTAAAAGCCATAGGGTGTAAATGGATCTATAAAAGGAAAAGGGGATCGGATGGAAAGGTAGAGACCTTTAAATCTAGATTGGTAGCTAAAGGCTATACTCAAAAGGAGGGTATAGACTTTGAGGAGACTTTTTCTCCGATTGCCATGCCTAAGTCCATCAAGATTCTTTTGGCCATAGCAGCCTATTTCGATTATAAAATATGGCAAATGGATGTCAAGACCGCATTTCTTAATGGGGATCTCGAGGAGACCATTTATATGGCCCAACCAGAAGGATTCATTGAGCCAGGTAATGAGCATAAGGTTTGCAAGTTGCAAAGGTCCATTTATGGACTTAAGCAAGCATCTAGGTCTTGGAACATTAGGTTTGATAAGGCTATCAAATCCTATGGGTTCATACAAAACCTAGATGAGCCTTGTGTTTATAAAAGAATACAAGAAGGTAAGGTCACTTTCCTAATCCTGTATGTTGATGACATTCTGCTCATTGGGAATGATGTGGGAATGTTATCTGCGGTTAAGGGATGGCTGAATGAACAGTTTTTAATGAAGGATTTGGGAGAGGCTACCTATGTTCTAGGGATCAAACTTATAAGGGATCGAAAGAACAAGCAGATAGCTTTGTCTCAACTAAACTACATTGAGAATATGCTCAATAAGTTCGCCATGCAAGATTCCAATAGGGGTTTTACTCCTACTAGACATGGAATCAAACTTTCAAAGGAACAAGCACCTAAAACCCAAGAGGAGGTTGAACGCATGCGTAACATTCCATATGCTTCGACAGTTGGTAGTTTGATGTATGCAATGCTATGCAGTAGACCGGATATCTGTTATGCAGTGGGACTGGTAAGCAGATTTCAGTCCAATCCAGGAATGAAACATTGGACTGCGGTTAAGTGTATACTTAAGTATCTTCGTAGGATGAAGAACTTAATTCTTTTTTACTCTGGAAGTAATCTTATTCCGACAAGATATACGGATTCTGATTTCCAATCAGATGTTGATTCAAGGAAATCAACTTCTGGTTCTATATTTACTTTAGGAGGTGGAGCTATAGTTTCGAGGAGTGTCAAGCAATCTTGTATTGCTGATTCGACTATGGAGGCTGAGTATGTTGCTGCTTGTCAAGCAACAAAGGAAGTAGTCTGGCTTCAGAAGTTCCTAAATGATTTGTAGGCAGTTCCACAGGTGGAAAAGGCCATTACACTTTATTGTGATAAGAGTGGGGTAGTGTCTAATTCTAAAGAACCTCGGAACCACAAAGCTGCCAAACACATTAAGCGAAAGCATCATCTTATAAGGGAGATAATATAACGTGGAGAAGTGGATGTGGTAAAAATTCCTACCGAGCAAAACCTTGCTGATCCGTTCACAAAGACATTGACTCAAAAGTGCTTTGAGGGTTACCTAGAAGGGATGGGAATGAGGGATATGTCAAACTTGCTTTAGGGCAAGTAGGAGATTGTTGGAGTTATATAAATATAGTGCCCTAGAAAGCAAGTGTATTTACATGTAACTTTATCTTCTTCAGTTCCAGTTTTGTAATGAAAATATTTATTATTATTAAAACAAAAGAGTTTGGTTTTATCTATATGAGCATTATATATCTGGTCACAAGGTACCAAGATTCTTTTGTAAGTAATATACATATACATAGAGATGTATGGGAAACATGTATAATATTAGAATCTGAATTAATTGATTCACAGTTGAATAATCAAGTTGGTCGCTTGATTATGGTTTAGACCGTAGTGTTGCGATTTATCTCCATATAAGTAAAGGAGTTTACTTCAAGGGAATGATGAGTTTCATATCATGATAGTAGTTGACTATCGATAATAGCACTATTAAATGAATCTGGAATCAAGTATGTTTTCAAGAATAAAGTGGGCCGTTACTTTAATCTTAAAACATACAACTTAAGCATTCGCTTATTATGAACCACAATCTTGATGAGTGGTGAACTCATATATGTTTCATTATAATTCTTGATATGATCGAATAGATTTTACAGAGTATTACTCCGATTCTGCATGTTGGAATTATTAATTGAAACATGTATCGTGGAACATTCACTCAAATAAAGAGTTTATAGTGTTATCATCTCTTCTAGATGTTTTAAGGAGATTTGGTGATTAAAGCTGGCGAGAGTTTGATGGAATAGCTACCCATCAAGTCTTAACACTGAGATGAGATCTTATGTGTTAATCACCATATAAAGTAAAATGAGAGATCTAGAAGGAAAAACCAACATAAGGGCAAAACGGAAATTTTACCCTTTGTTGTGTGGATTGCTATAATAAGGTTCTAAATAGGGTTTGCAATTGGACATATTCTCATAATATTTAATAATTCAAGAGTTCAACTAATTGTCTTTAGTGGAATGACATTTAGTTAATAAGCTAGAATTAATTCCAATGAGATTGAATTAATTATGGGCCTATTGGAGCTTGAATTATCAAAGTCCAATAAGATTCTCCACTTGGCTTTAAGGAAGGTTATCAACCTAAGTAAGAAATATAAATGGAGGTTAATTAGAAGCCCATAATTGAATCTTAGGCTTGGTCTAATTAAAGAAGCCCAAATGTACATTTAGTAATGGGCTTGGTTTTTGGTTTAATGTAATTAATTAGATTAATTATTTTAAAAAAAAATTTAAGAAGAAGATAGCAATTTTGGTTATTCCTAGATTAAATGTGTAACCACACATTTGACATTAAAATGATAAATAAAGATGGTCTTTATTCTGGTTAATCATCATTAAATGAAGTTATGAACTTACCATTAAATGGTTTAATGGTTGTCTTTTAATGTTGGCTTGTAACCTATTTGCATTCATTAGATTAAAGATGAAAGATGTACATTAGATGAACCATCTTCCTTCTTTCTTCTTGGTAAAACCGAAATTGGGTATTTAATTTTAGGTTATGGTCTTTTCAAATAGCCATCATAAAGATAAATGAAGATAATCTCATTTATTGGCTATTTTATGAGTGATTAATGAAAGAAGTGATGCATTTGATGCCTCTCTCTCCTTCCATCCATGAATATACGAAATTGGTAGGCAAGAAAGAGTTCTTGCATGTTCTTTACACCTTGTCTCCTTTCATGAAAGAGAGAATCGAAAATACCAATTGAAAGAGTTTCAATTTTGCTTTTTCTTCTTCTAAGAAAATCTCCTCCAAACATTTATTCTCCTTTCCCACCAAAGGATTTTGTTAACCTAATTGTCCTTGAAGAATAGGTGGTAAATCTAATTAGTTGAGGATACTACAACAAGGAGAAAGTAGATTGCTAAAGGAAAAGAGTCAAAGGCAAAGGATTTGGATACACGAAGAAGGAGAGGATAGCGCAGCGAGGATTTAAAGCTGTAGCGAAGGAGTTGGTAATACTCCTGATCTTGTTTATATTTTATTATCCTTATACATATCATGTATGGATTGGCATGTTGATTTGGATTTGTTGCTTCCACTGCAAGTAATGATTTCTTAAAAGTTTTTAAATCTACCGTTTTTCTAAACAAAGCATGTTTTCTTTTTCCGATCCAACACCAATGCCATGATATTTTTTATTATTCCCTGAGAGCAAATTGATTCTATTTTCACTTTGTGGTCTAACTTCTCGTCAATGCAAGTCTCCAAACAATCAAAGTATACGCTGAAATAGAATAAGGCTTCAATGAAACGATCCACAAACCTCGGTGAGTTGTGATTGGCTTCAACTTCAGTGATCACCATTAGAGATGGGCCAATATTTCTTATTACTCTCATTAGATTCCCCAAGTCGTCAGGTTCCGGGATCATTAACCTGAGTTTCTTGTCTGCGAAGACAACTACAGTTTCATCGGCTTCTATTTCGGACATGTCCTCCTTGATATCTTTTAAGCTTGAACTTAATATCCTGAACGTAAAATGAATATTTAATGAATATGCGACACTGTCTATAAACTCTTACCGAGCTCCTCTGTGAGGTCTATGCGACTCACGTTACATAGGGCTTTATCTTAAGATATTTAAGTGGGTTTTGTGGGCGACAGGCTAAAGCCTGCATTAAGGCCGACCAATGCACCCCCCATCTGATATCGAGGTCAAGCATGTTGAGTTTGGATTCCCTCCTAGTGATAAAACCCATAAATTTGTTAAAACCCATTTTCTTTTTAACCCATTAGGGTTAATTTTTGTATTGTCATTAAAACTTAAGAATTTTCAGCAGCTGCAAAAATAGAGTGAGAGAGGAGAGAGATGAGAGAAGAGAGAGATTTTGTTCTTCCTTCATCCTTCACAAAAGGAGAGATTTTTTCACCCGACCCGTTTTACATTTCCAAAAATTGGGAAGTCGTTCACCGTTAGATCGGTCTCATTTTTGGTTTACAGTTTCTAGACATATTGTTCTCCATTCTGAATGGTGCAGATTTGGTTTCGAGGTCTGAAGGTTGAGTTTTTGGATCCAAAAGGGGACTGGTCTCAAGGTGTTTCCAAAACTGACGAGCTTTACCATATTCTGATTTTGGTCTACCATTCTTTGTCTGATCGGGATAAATTTTGGTGAGCGTGTTCCTTACTCATTGTTCTTTGTTTTGAATAGTAAAGATTGGATTTGGACGGCTGAAACTTTTCCAGAATTTGTTAGAACAGAAGACTTTGTTGTGATTGCTCTCTTAGTGTAGTTCTCTACTTTAATTTGTGGCTATATGAGATTGAGCATTTAATTTCTAGATTTTGTGGCCATTGATCACTGTAAAACAGTATTTGTGATAGTGGATTTCATTTGTTTGGACCAAGAGAGGTCCCGTGATTTTTATCCTTCACACCAAAGGAGTTTTTGCTATATTAAATAATTGTTGTGTTTTGTGATTGGTTTTTGATTTGTGCATTATTGGGGTAGCTTGTGATCAATTAATTTGCTGCCAATTTTTGCTCATTATTACTCCTAATAGATTCATTCAAGTGGGGAAAGATTTATTGATTGATCGTTGCGTGTGTTATACCCGCTTCCTTCCTAACATAGTGGTATCAGAGGCTAGTTAAATTTGTTCATTGGGTCTATTTTTGCTTGTTTGAATGATGGAGGTAAATATGAGTAAAATGATTTGTTTGGATGGCACAAACTATCACACTTGGAAAGGAAAGATGAAAGATCTTTTATTTTTAAAGAAGTTGCATTTGCCTGTATTTGATACTACTAAACCTAAGTCTAAGTCTCATCAAGAATGGGAGTTTGAGCACCAACAAGTATGTGACTTTATTAGACAATGGGTTGAGGATAATGTATTGAATCATATTATCAATGATATGCATGCCAAGACTTTGTGGGAGAAGCTTAAATCTTTGTATGCTTCTAAAACTAGTAACAACAAGTTATTGTTGCTTAAACAAGCTATACGCTTGCAGTACAAAGAAGGGAGCTCAGTTCTTGACCATGTGAATGAATTTTAGGGTATCTTTGATCGGTTGTCTGACATGGGTGTGAAATTTAATGAGGACATTGTGGGACTTTGGTTATTGAATACACTTCCTGATTCTTGGGAGAACTTTAAAGTTTCTTTGACAAATTCTGCTTCTGATGGTATTGTAACCATGCAATATGTGAAGAGTGGTGTTCTGAATGAAGAAGTGAGAAGGAGAACTCAGGGGACTTCCACATCACAGTCAGATATTTTGGTTACTGAAAGCAGGGGGAGAAGTAAAAGAAAAAGTCAAGATCAAAGTAATAGAGGCAAGAGCAGGAGTAAATCAAAGTCGAGGTATAAGAACCTTAAATGCAATTATTGTGGTAAATTGGGGCACATTAAGAAGTATTGTTTTAAGTGGAAGAGAGAGAACAAGTGTAGCACCCCACTCCCGCGAGACCTGAACCCGACATCCACAGTGATATCTGAGTCCGTGCCCCGCGAGGGTGGCGTGCTAACCACTCATTCAGAAATCGGTACATTAATCTTTTTAAAACATATGTGCGAAATTCCATGCCCAAATTTGGTACTCATTCAATCACATCCAATTCCAATACACACATTTTTCAAAAGCCATTGAGGTCCATTTCACAAATACAAATGAACACTTTAATACAAAAATAAAGACATGTAATGCGATACCTAATCGATCCCGACTTCTGACCTTCACTTGAATCCTGCAAACATACTCCCGTTTTACTAACGGAGTACTCTTCAATTCCTGAAAAATAATTGCAATGTTGGGTGAGTTTGCGAACTCAGTGAGAAACCATCATCGAAGGTTCACTCAACGCATGCATAACCAAACAATTCACATCTTGTCACATATTATTACATTCCAAATCAACTCAGGCATTGCCAATTTGTACACATATAGGCGTATCGCCTTTCACACTATTCACAATTTATCATTCATACATATCGACACTGCACACAAATCTTTTCCCAAAATTTCCATTGTTTTACTCTGAGTTGTGACTGGGCGCTTAACGGAACAGAATTCGGATACACTTAGGGAGTAGGAGAGCCCTCTGGGTATACACTGACTCCCCTCGAGCTCAAGGCTCAGTTCAGTAACAGAAATCACATTTTAGGCAAGTAGGAGAGCCCTCTGGGTATGCACTACTGCCCGCTCACATTAGGGATAGGAGAGCCCTCTGGGTATGCACTAATCCCTCTCAGTAGCAGCTCCAATCACAGCCATTATTTATTAACCAAATTATGGATTTCACACGTTCAGTCATATATCTATATACGATACACATATATCAAAGCACATTCCCAATCATTTCACAGCAGCATTCACAATTTGCACTTCAATATCACATTCAAAAACTTCGGACACCCGTGGTTCGAAATCAATCAAAGCAAACACATATATCCCTCCGTTATAACCACATGGCATTATTGCAAAATATTAAACAGATAAAGGCTGAGAAACCAACTAGGTTACTCACCTGAACTTCCTAATCGTTGTTCGAAGCTCCAAAGATCGTCCGTGGATTATCGATCCATCGGCTCTAAAACAATCAATTAATTTCATTCATTACAAAATGCACAGTCAAAAATAATTAATGATGCACATGCCTTGAATAAAAGATGTACTATGCCTATTCATGATTTTTTTTCCCGGTACCATTTCCCATTTTCCACTTTCTTTTACTCAGTATCTAACTTTCACTCACTTGATCACTATCGGCTCATTTCGATTCAATAACATATTACAGAACTTTCAATTTCAAATTCTAATTTCCAGTCAATTTATCAAGTCATACTCGTTAGGGTATTATCTCAAAAATCAAATAGCACTAATCTCTAGATCAAATTCATTCTTTACGCTCAGTTCCTAAAATTCTCAGTAACATTGAATTTACTTTCAAAGTCTCACATTATACCCCAATTACCAAGTACAATCTTTAGGTTGCCATACAATCACATTCTTAACTATCTTTCAATAATTGTGCTCTCAAAAATCAGAATTCAAACTCTTATTCTTTTGTCAATTGTAGACCTCTTTATCTAGATCACAACGAATCGGACATCACCTCAATTGGAGGTCTACACAAGTAGTGAAGCCTCAAAAACCCAATTAAAACACATCAGAAACTGTTCCTCTCCGTGGCCGGACAGACGCTGTCGCGACGCAAGGGAGTAGCTCACATGACGACTGAGATGCTTTCCTTGTGTGAACGCTTCCTTCGCTCGCCATGACGCGTGAGGGAGAGGGCTCGCCGCGACGTCCCCACCTTGCTCGTCGCGACGTCTAAGCCATTTCCACGCCGCGACGTCTAAATTATTTCTTCGTCGGGACGTGCGGCTCTGGTTCGTCTTCCCCGATTTCCTTCTTCCTCTTTCTCTCTCTAAAAATCAATTCTAACTCAACTTAAACACTCAAATCTTTAACAATTAACCCCTATGCATGCTTTAAACATAATAATAAACAACATGAAATCAT
Source organism: Erythroxylum novogranatense (assembly GCA_029891385.1). Lineage (NCBI taxonomy): Eukaryota > Viridiplantae > Streptophyta > Magnoliopsida > Malpighiales > Erythroxylaceae > Erythroxylum > Erythroxylum novogranatense. The sequence goes on along the minus strand of CM057235.1, from coordinate 53,763,686 downwards.
ATACTTACCAAATCAAACTCAAAACCTTCGAATCTCAGAAAATCCCTAAACCTTAACATCAACGGTTTAGCTCCCATAGCCATACCAAAACATCATCTTCCTTAGGGTTTAGGCTAGGATTTGCACAAGGAAGAAGAAGCAAACAACAAGCCAACGATCAATCGCACAAGGAGGAAGAACGGAGGATCGATCGATGGAGGAGAAACGAAACGGTCGTGCCCTAGGAGGAAGAAGAGGAAAGCTTTTTCTCCAATTTTAAAACCTAAGGCATTTAAAGGTTAATCACTTAAGTCTCTGATCCTTTTTCCCCGCAAAACATTTAAATCTACTACTCTGATCACGATTGTAACATCCCACCCCCGACTGGAAGGGTAAAATAGTAAATGGGCATAGGATGAGATTGATAGGGATTTCTTATTATTGTCCAAGCATATTGGTACTAGTGAACAGCGAAATTTGTGCACATGAAATGACTGTACATGCATACATGATATTCCCGGTTTTTGTGACTAAGGCAATTTTATTGTGATTCACGTAGCTATGGGGTTTGAAAAAAATTATTCTGAGTGAACCATTGACTGTTTTATAATTTAAGGGAATTTTAGGAATTTTTCTGGAATTTTCCGGAGAAAATTTCCAGACCGGAAAAAAATCGCCAAATAGCGAACCGGTTGATTTTCTACTGTTATTTCGTATTAAACCATTGCATATTTTGGTGGGATCCAAAATGTGGACCTTAAAGCTTGTTGGAACCAAAATTGGATTGAAATGGCTTGGTATTTGTTTTATTATTTTCAAAATTTTGATTGGTCCTTTGACTTTTCTCATTCCTTCCTACATTGCCAAGTGTCCTCTTAATTTAGTGCTTGGAAATGGCTTGGACTTGGTATTCTCTTCTCATTCTCGATGCTTCTTAATGGTTAAAAGGGGAAAGAATGAACAAATGGGTTAAATGAAGAAATTAAGCTTATTATTTAATGAAATGTTTGACTTTTCCTTCATCCCTCTCCTATTGCCACCTATTGCTCTCATTAATGCTCCCTTATCCTTCATTCTCGGATTTATCTTAGGGAATGATTAAAGAGGAGGAAAATCATCACTTGTTTATGTTTATTCATTCATCCACCGAAACCTCCTTTAATTATCTCTCTTCCATCGATTTTCCTTCCTCCCATCTTAAGTACTTTTCTTCCTTACAAGCTTGTAAACTTGCATCTTGCTACCTTCTTACCTTGAAAATCACCATGCATAGGATGGAAAAAGAAGCAAAGAAGTAAGGTAGTTGGAAAATTAAAGGCTTAAAGAGGTGGAGTTGGAAGCTTTAGGTAAGATGATGTTTATGTTTATGTTTTCCTTATGGTTTTAATACATGAATTCATAAGAAAATGAATGAAAATAGTTACTGTAATTTATGGATATATATTGACATGAAGGTCTTGATGACCTATTGGCTTAATTCTTGTGTTATTAGGATGCTTATGCATGTGGAATTGGTGTTAGAAGTGATAGGAGTTAAGTTGTTGATGAAAAGTGGAAAGTGACTATTGAACCTATTGAATGTTTTGTTGATAACTAATTGTGTAGGTGAGCAAATGAGGTGAGGTTTGTGCCCAATGAAACTTTGGTTTGTTGGCTACGTTTTTGTGTGAAATAGGTATTGTCTAATTGTAACTCTAAGAGGTTTGCTGCTGGGACTTGTGTGAGCGATGGCGAGACATAGAACCTAGAGTTTTACTGATTTTCTAAATTAATTGATATGGAATTAGGGAAAATGGTCTTCATGAGAGTTGAAGCCTACATTGTTAGCTTTCCATTTCCACTGATCTTGTAATTTTTCGATCAGTATATTGGGAGTTATGCATTGTGGAATGTTGACTGATTTTCTGTCATTTGTGGAAACCTAGCCTAATTGTCGATTTTGTGAGCTTTCTGATTGGAAGCAATTTTAGAAATGTATTTCAATTTAATTGGCATGATTGGTCTTCTGAAAAGTTTTAGAGGAAGAAATTATCTTGAAAATGATATATGGCATGTAATTTTTGGATGTCAGATTTGGGAGTAATGAATTTGCAAAAACTGAACCTACATTAGGTTTCTCACCACGCCTCGATCAAGACATTGTTTGGCAGACTTGAAATTATTAGAGGTTGAATTGGAATTTGGGTTCTTCATGAAAATTGAAGTTTGAGATCTTATCTTTTCAGGGATATAAAGTAGTGATTTTTTTGACATTTGTGCTAGGAGATATACTGGTTGGAAATTTACTGCTCAGATTGGGACAGTTTAGTAGACAGATGCTTTGGTGAATCATTTGACCTAGTTGATAAATGAATTGGGATTTTGGTTATTCATGAAAGTTTTAGATAACATTGTGATCTTGATGAGCATATTTATTCTGTAATTTTTGACTAAAGAAATGAGAAGTTATTGAATTTACAAAATACTGCACTGGTTAGGAACTTATTGACTGGACAGAAACTTGGACTGGATGTTTGACACCCTTAGAGGTGAAATTGGCTTTTGTGTTCTTCATGAACATTGTAGATCTCTCTTTTCTCTATGAAATAGACACTAAGTTTTTCCAATTTGGAGTGCAGAGTAAATAGTTATGACCTAGGCAAGTTGAGAAGTCGGAAAAAGGAAAGTATCCAATTAGGCACTGTAGACATCCTAGTCGACTACAACAAGTTCTAGTCGACTAGGACATGTATTTTTGCTAAACTGACTTCCCTCCACTCTTTTGCTTATAACTTTTCCGTCCGACGTCCGATTGACCTGATTCTTAAGGCATCGGATTCGTGAGACATTGAATTTCATTTCATGGGAAATTGGAAATTTTGGACGAAAAATTGACCAGTGTCCGGAAAATGGGTATTGCATTACTGTTTTATTTAATTGGGGACCTATAGAGGTCCAAATTGAGCGCCGTCAGCGCCATTGGATTTCAAATTTTTAAACGAATTTTTCTAATGGAAAAATATTGGATTAAGGCCGGAAATATCATGAACATGCATTGTGCACCTGCAAATTGCTTCATGAGCATTATTAAATAGTTCTGATTGAGCAATTGGTAATGTTTATATACTGTAACTGTTTTAGAGGCACGTTTGGAGCGTCGGTCCACAGATGTCACTGATACTTCCAGGTATTAGCTCGGAAGTACAAGTGAGTAACCTAGTTGGTTTCTCAATCTATGTGTGTTTAATATGACGCATTGATGCCATGTGGAGATAATGGAGGGATTATGTGTGTTTACTTTTGATTGATTTCGGACCATAGGTGTCCGAAGTATTGGAAACTTGTTATCGAAGTGCTATTTGTGTGTGACTGTTTGTGAATAATTACATTGTAGATCTCGGACCAAAGGTCCGAGGGAATGGGAAATTAATATTGAAGTGTTAATTGTCTGTTTTGATACATTAGATGTGACTTTTAATATGATATGGTAGGATGCAATAAATTGTAAATGTATATGACTAAAACACCGGACCGAAGGTCCGAAGAAACAAAAATTGGTCACTGAACTATAACTTACTGTAAAAGGGAATTAGAGCATGTGCATCCATGCATGATGGCATGATCAGATAAAGGCGATTGGACCGAGCAGCCACCGTATCGTAAGGCATATCACGCCTAACGATATGAGAGCTTTATTTCAACGTCATGGACCTCAGTCCAACGTATTGAGCCTCAGCTCGATATATCGTGGCTGCAAGCCCAATGATTTCAGAGCCACTGGCTCACCGTTACTGAGCTCAGGCGCACGGTCACAACAACGAAATGAAAATGGAAAGGGTCTCATGTGCATTGCATATATGGTATGATTAAATGTGGATTGTATGAAAGGCGATACGCCTTGCATTTATGAATTGTGATCGTATGTGATAATTGGTAAATTGTGTGTATATGCATGAATTGGGTGAACCATCGATGATGGTTTCTCACTGAGTTCGCAAACTCACCCAACATTGCAATTATTTTTCAGGAATTGAAGAGTACCCCGTTAGACACACGGGAGTATGCCTACTGCACTTAAGTCAGGGTTCGAGGTCGGGATCGTTCACGCCTCGCATTAGTGTCATTCATTTCTCGTGAAAATTTGTATTTTTCGCAAATGATACCGTTATTTTTAGGGTCCCTATTGATAAATTTTGTATTTTAATGTGATTCTTGAAAGTGTTCAGGGACGACATTGGGCCCAATTTGGTTTTGAATTTCGTACTTGTAATATTTAAATGTCAGGAGTGTCTTTTATGAGTGAAATTATATGTTTTCAATTACAATTAGGCTAAATCATTTATCGATATCTCGCTTTTCGATGGGTGTTCAAAAAAAATATAATATAAAATATATTACCGAGTTTTAAACTGCATTGACTGCTCTAGCATACCACCCTCGCGGGTCGCGGACTCGGACATCACCGTTAATGTCGGGTTCGGGTCTTGTGGCAGTGGGATGCTATAACGATCATTTCCAGTCCAATTTGTCTTCAAATTTCAATGGCTTCACAAATAAATTTGAAAAATCATAAATCTAAATTTCCATTGTCATTAGACAATTATTTCGGTCATATTCAGTTAATCGGTCCGCCACTCGGAGAATTTTCGGTCCGGACATTTTCTCCTAATTATTCTAGAAACTTTTCCTAAAGATCACTGTCACTTTGCGATCATTCTAATACAGTTCCAAATCCACCATTCATACCCAATTATTCCATAATTCCCAATATATCATAATCCAATCTAATTATCTCACAAATTCACAATTCAAATCATTTACAAAATCAAATGCCGGGAAAAGTCATGAATGCATGTACCTATATGTGCATGTGCCAAATGACTCAGTCCTCTCCAATCAGAGGCCAAATAAATGTTCACATCAGAAATATGAAATGCAAATTACTAGCCTGACCCAATTCACCCATATACCCTTCCCATTAGGGTCGGGATGTTACAATTCTCCCCTCCTTACAAAAATTTCGTCCTCGAAATTTCACATACGATTGATCAGGGAGGCAGGGGAATTGTTCCGATCACTAGATACTGTTTCCCACTTATTTCTCTATATAGTCAATTTCTGCCAAATAACTGAAATCAATACTATCAATCACTCTTTATCTTTTCTCTAACATTACACAGTCTCATAGTTTCCTCAAACTCACTCGCAATTCTTTACTTTTGATATCGATAATACATATGTCAGATCATAACAATATTTCCTAATCCTGTCCAAGTAACACTTTGGATCTGAAACATCTTTTACAGATTTACAAATTCGTAGTTCCATTCACACTACAGTCCCATAGAGATCACTACATATCAAATTTAATTTCCCTTCAATGCACCTGTGTCTCTATCTAAGTGTATCAGGCCGAGGCGATACACTTCAAAACATTTCTTTTATCGTTTATCAGATTAGATCCCTTTAGTGATAAAACCTTAATCTCATAAGATTATAATCACCTCGATAACAAACAACTCGACACATTGTCATAAATTTGATTTCTAAATCCCCATTACAGATTCATTTACTCTCAACATATACACTGCTCAAATGGTGTCACCAATGCAACAATTGATATAACTGCAATCAATTCAGACTATACACCAATTTTTGTCCCTATGAATTCCCAAATTATCCATTTCACAATTGATTCCAACAGACAAGCCTGTTGGTTGATCACTATAATCACTTTCGTTTCTTATTCTACACTTTCGTTTCTTATTCTAACTCACATTGAACTTTAAACGATAGGGACTATGACTAACAATTAGCCACAAACTCACCAATTTCTTACCATGTCATCTCTACACATATGAGACAATTGAGCTTAATATTTTTACTTGCCATGGGGCTCCCATAATCAGGTGTGTATTTACTCAAGTAAATCTGTAGCGGCCCCTCACCATAGGGTACACTCGGGGCCTTGTGGGTCGAATCGACGATATCCCACAAAGAAGGAAGTGCTACCGCTCGCAACTACCACTAAATACTCGCATGGCATCAATATAATTAAACCGCAATAAGAAAATCACTAAAATTTAAAACTCCAAATTCATTGCATAATATCAATCCAAAATATAGACACGTCTATCAGTCCCCTAAAGTCTCAGTACAATAATCCAAAAAGGAAACTGATAAAAACGTCTATACTAGGTCATCCTCAAAAGTCGCCCCAGCTGACCGACCTGTGTGCCATCGCTACGCTTGTCCAAGAAATCGCATAGCAGGAAAACACCTATCTCAGGAGCTAAACACCTACTAGCGCTGCCCTGAAAAATATTAGCAATGTTGGGTGAGTTTGCGAACTCAGTGAGAAACCATCATCGATGGTTCACCCAACTCATGCATATACACATAATATATCGCATAGTATAATTTAACGCATATTAGAACACTGACACAATTCACACATTTATACAATAACAATAACTCAGGCATGTCACTTCACAATTGTCACATATCACGCGCAATCTCAATTTCACTACGCAGTCAGATGCATAATGTATGCAAATTCTCATTTTATGATGTTGTTGCGACTGAGCGTTATCACTTTCCCCATTTGGGCACTTTTCACGATTATCAAAATTTCAGTAAGTAGGAGAGCCCTCTGGGTATGCACTACTGCTCACTCACATTAGGGATAGGAGAGCCCTTTGGGTATGCACTATTCCCTTTTTCACTGATATTCGAGCTTAAAGCTCTGGTCACTAATTGCTCCAGTCACAACTGTTTATTTACCGCTTATAATCATGCCTAGCACGCACTCATATTTACACAGTCACTATCTCAGAGTTTGATGTGCTAATTCGCAATCTCATACACTCACATTTGCACAAGCAATAATATATATACCTCACTCAATTCCATTTATCACATTCAGCACATATGTTCACAATCTCAGCACATTTATTTCACATTTATAACACTCACAAGGACGACAATTCACATATTCACAGCACATATTATCACACAAAGATCAAGGAACCAACTAGGTTACTCACCTGTAACTTCCGAGCTACTGCCTGGAAGTTCCAGCAATATCCGTGGACTAACGATCCAACGGCACCTCTATAATAATTCAAACGCATTCTCATCACTATATGCTCAATCATTTAAATTTACTAATGCACATGTCTTAATTCAAAATGATATGATGCATGATCATGATTTTCCAGCACTTCAATCCATTCCGCTATTTCTCACTTCACAATCCAAATTCTCTATTCACTAGGTCAATAATATCCATCAATTTCACAAATCTCTCATTTAAACTCTAATTATACTCCAATTGATAAAACATAACTCTTAGGTCACTTTAGGAACGTAATCACTCTCTTTCTATGATTGAGAACTCGCTAATTTAATTTCGAACTCTTAATCTTTACCTCAATTGTAGACCTCTTTCTCTAGTTCATAACGAATCAAGAATCACCTCAATTAGAGGTCTACACTAAAAGATATGCCCTAAAACTCACTTATTTCTCTTCTGAAAATCGCCGCTCGTCGCGACCAAGGAACTCACGTCGCAGCGAGAATCGGCTGGCTCGTCGCGACATACCGATCTGCTCGTCGCGACGATAATTCAATTCGTTCGTCGCGACGAGGCGGTCCGCTCGTCGCGTCGAACGCGCGTTGGCTCGTCGCGGCGAAGCCAGACGCAGACGTCGCGACGTGCGCCCGCACTTCGTCTTCTCCACGCAACCTTTCCGCCATTAATACACTTAAAACCTCCATTAAACACACTCAACTACCCCATCTAACACATTAAATACCATAAATGCCATAAATAACCGTAAATACAACATTAAAACACAATAACTTACTAAATCGCAAATCCAACGAAAACCCTAAATCTCCAAAATCCACTTTCAGCCTCAAGCAACGATGGAAATCTCCCAAGCCATACTAAAGATCATCCTCACTAAGCTTTCCATCTGATCTTTAGCCACAAAGAAGAAGGAACAAGAGAAATCTCCAAGGGGGAAAAGCAAGATCGTCGATGGGAGGAAGAAGAAATGAAGGAGAAAATGCTAAACTCCCAAATCACAACCTAACTCTTATATATAGGGTTTACTTTAAACCCATAAATCACAGTCCTCAAATTCATTCACTCTCTATCTCTAAATTTCAATAGCTTATCACAAAAATTCTTAAACTCACAACTCTAAATTTCCCAAGTCATTTTTCGCTCACTTTCGGAACCGGAATCACAATCATCAGTCTCAAAGCATTTTCTCGGTCCGAACATATAACACTAAAAATTTCAGAAAAATTCTCATAATTCCTCAAAAATATAAAACACTCGATCTCATACTCAATTTCAATTTCTAATTCTCTAAAATTCAATTCTCACTCTAATTCTACTATTCCACTCAAATTATCCCTAATTTCACTTTACACTCAAATCTAACTCAATTATCTCAAGATTCACAATTCAACTCACAATCACAATTTAAATGCTGGAAAAATCATGAATGCATGTCACTATGTATATGCATGTGCAAAAAGATCTATCTTAGAGGCCACAAAGCACTCGATCACTAAATATGCAATCACAACTCTACTCGTACCCATATGCTCGTCGCATCGGTAACGGGATGTTACAAAATCAACTAAACCTTGGCAACTCTTTCATCTGTCATTATCAGTGTCTTACATTTCAGTCCTTTCATTACTACATCATACCCACGTCTTTTCACACTCCAATCAGTATCATAAATATACAATCATTCTTGATCTATTTGACTCAAGGTCGTAAATCATTATCCATAACTCTTATCACAGAAATCAAACCCAATTGTGCCTTCTCTAGATCATAGAACATTTTATTTTCATCCACTTTATACACTTGAAATCTTGCAAATTCTAACACATCTCTATTTTCCTCTATCAATCCACAATTCTATATTTATATATGTTCCACATTTAAGGGCATACCACATAATACCTCCGATATTGCATTTCACAATATATCCACCAATACCAATACACTAAATTTTCATTTGTCTAATCGAATCATACACTTTTCCTTATTCCACAATATTCACAACTTCCTCTTATCACATTCTAAATTATTCTCATTTCCTCACTATTTCTAGCTGCTTAAACGACTGATACATGCCCATGCATGTAACTCATATGTTAGACTGGGGATCAGTTGTCACTGTCTGCCGTGACATGACTTAAATGCATGCACTTGACATATTTTTCAGAACGCCCATGTAAGATTGTACTTCTAGGCTCGATATTAAATGTAGCACCCACACCTCATGAGACCCAACACGACATCCACAAGGATATCTCGAGTGCGTGCCCATGAGGTGGCGTGCTAACCACTCATTCAAAAATCGGTACATTAATCTTTTTAAAACATATGTGCGGAATTCCATGCCCAAATTGGGTACTCATTCAATCACATCCAATTCCAATACACACATTTTTCAAAAGCCATTGAGGTCCATTTCGCAAATACAAATGAACACTTTAATACAAAAATAAAGACATGTAATGCAGACACGAACTGATCCTGACTTTTGACCTTCACATGAATCCTGCAAACATACTCCTGTTTTACTAACGGGGTACTCTTCAATTCCTGAAAAATAATTGCAATATTGGGTGAGTTTGCGAACTCAGTGAGAAACCATCATCGATGGTTCACTCAACGCATGCATAACCAAACAATTCACATCTTGTCACATATTATCACATTCCAAATCAACTCAGGCATTGCCAATTTGTACACATATAGGCGTATCGCCTTTCACACTATTCACAATTTATCATTCATACATATCGACACTGCACACAAATCTTTTCCCAAAATTTCCATTGTTTTACTCTGAGTTGTGACTGGGCGCTTAACGGAACAGAATTCGGATACACTTAGGGAGTAGGAGAGCCCTCTGGGTATACACTAACTCCCCTCGAGCTCAAGGTTGGGTTCAGTAACAGAAATCACATTTTAGGCAAGTAGGAGAGCCCTCTGCGTATGCACTACTGCCCGCTCACATTAGGGATAGGAGAGCCCTCTGGGTATACACTAATCCCTCTCAGTCGCAGCTCCAATCACAACCATTATTTATTAACCAAATTATGGATTTCACACGTTCAGTCATATATCTATATATGATACACATATATCAAAGCACATTCCCAATCATTTCACAGCAGCATTCACAATTTGCACTTCAATATCACATTCAAATACTTCGGACACCCGTGGTCCGAAATCAATCAAAGCAAACACATATATCCCTCCGTTATCGCCACATGGCATTATTGTAAAATATTAAACACATAAAGGCTGAGAAACCAACTAGGTTACTCACCTGAACTTCCTAGTTGTTGCCTGGAAGCTCCAGCACTGTCCGTGGATTATCGATCCATTGGCTCTAAAACAATCAATTAATTTCATTCATTACAAAATGCACAGTAAAAAATAATTAATGATGCACATGCCTTGAATAAAAGATGTACTATGCCTATTCATGATTTTTTCCCGGTACCATTTCCCACTTTCCATTTTCTTTTACTCAGTATCTAACTTTCACTCACTTGATCACTATCGGCTCATTTCGATTCAATAACATATTACAGAACTTTCAATTTTAAATTCTAATTTCCAATCAATTTATCAAGTCATACTCGTTGGGGTATTATCTCAAAAATCAAATAGCACTAATCTCTAGATCAAATTCATTCTTTATGCTCAGTTCCTAAAATTCTCAGTAACAATAAATTTATTTTCAAAGTCTCACATTATACCCCAATTACCAAGTACAATCTTTAGGTTGCCATACAATCACATTCTTAACTATCTTTCAATAATTGCGCTCTCAAAAATCAGAATTCAAACCCTTATTCTTTTTCTCAATTGTAGACCTCTTTATCTAGATCACAACGAATCGGACATCACCTCAATTGGAGGTCTACACAAGTAGTTAAGCCTCAAAAACCCAATTAAAACACATCAGAAACTGTTCCTCTCCGTGACGCACAGACGCTCGTCGCGACGTGCGGGAGTAGCTCACCGCGACGTACAGACGCTCGCCGCGACGAACGCTTCCTTCGGGCTCGCTGCGACGTGAGGGAGAGGGCTCGCCGCGGCGTCAATGTTTCACGCTCGTCGCGACGTCCCCACCTTGCTCGTCACGACGTCTATGCCATTTCCACGCCACGACGTCTAAATTATTTCTTCGTCGCGACGTGCGGCCCTGGTTCGTCTTCCCCAATTTCCTTCTTCCTCTTTCTCTCTCTAAAAATCAGTTCTAACTCAACTTAAACACTCAAATCTTTAACAATTAACCCCTATGCATGCTTTAAACACAATAATAAACAACATGAAATCATATACTTACCAAATCAAACTCAAAACCTTCGAATCTCAGAAAATCCCTAAACCTTAACATCAACGGTTTAGTTCCCATAGCCATACCAAAACATCATCTTCCTTAGGGTTTAGGCTGGGATTTGCACAAGGAAGAAGAAGCAAACAACAAGCCAATGATCAATCGCACAAGGAGGAAGAACGGAGGATCGATCGATGGAGGAGAAACGAAACGGTCGTGCCCTAGGAGGAAAAAGAGGAAAGCTTTTTCTCCAATTTTAAAACCTAAGGCATTTAAAGGTTAATCACTTAAGTCTCTGATCCTTTTTCCCCGCAAAACATTTAAATCTACTACTCTGATCACGATCATTTCCACTCCAATTTGTCTTCAAATTTCAATGGCTTCACAAATAAATTTCAAAAATTATAAATCTAAATTTCCATTATCATTAGACAATTATTTCGGTCCAATTCAGTCAATCGGTCCGCCACTCGGAGAATTTTCGGTCCGGACATTTTCTCCTAATTATTCCAGAAACTTTTCCTAACGATCACTGTCACTTTGCGATCATTCTAATGCAGTTCCAAATCCACCATTCACACCCAATTATTCCATAATTCCCAATATATCATAATCCAATCTAATTATCTCACAAATTCACAATTCAAATCATTTACAAAATCAAATGCCGGGAAAAGTCATGAATGCATGTACCTATATGTGCATGTGCCAAATGACTCAGTCCTCTACAATCAGAGGCCAAATAAATGTTCACATCAGAAATATGATATGCAAATTACTAGCCTGACCCAATTGACCCATATACTCTTTCCATTAGGGTCAGGATGTTACAACAAGGGTGAAAAAGGCAAGCAAGAAAAGAAGGGAAATGATGATAACAATGATCGGGTTGTTGTTGCTATTTCAGTTGATTTAGAAGTTGTTCATAATGGAGATATGATTAATGTTGCTAGCAATGATATTCTTTGGGTACTTGATAGTGGTGCTGCACACCCTGTTGTTTTAAGGAGTGTTGGACCCCGATCGTTAAGTGGAATTTAGAAATAGTAAATAAAATTAAATTAGTGTTTTTGGGTATATGGATATGTTATGGTTGGTTTTGAGCTTTAATAGAAATGATGTGAAAAGAGTGATTTTTGGGTTTTTGATGACTTTGAGGTTTTGAGGAAATATGCATGTGTTATGAAATTTAGAGTAAATATTTTGATTTAATGGAGGTTAAAAACAAGAAATAAATAATGAAAGTGTTAAAGTATAGGGAATTGAAAGTTTGACTTTGTGAGATGAATAGTAACATAAAAATTGACTTTTTTGTCTGAAATCTTTGTGAATTTTTCTAGATTAATCTAGAGAGATTTTGATAAAGTGGTCTTTATGAAACTTTGAACAATTGTTGAAATCTTTCTATCGCAATAAAGTATGACATGTTTTGATATCGGGATTGACATTTATGATCAGTCAAATTGAAGTGTATGTTACTTTGTGTTTGGAAAATGCTCATAAGTGAAGATTTGTGTGTACTGTATTTTGAGGAACATTATGGACTGATGTGGTTTGAATTGGATTAAGTAGCCTTACTGAAAGTTGTAGAGGAAGTTTATAGCTTTTCAATGATGTATAATATGTTATTTTTTATTGTGGAAATTGAAAGATATGAAAATGTGAAGTTGGATGTTGTTTAGGTGATTTTTTAACAGGGCAGAAACTTTGATTGAAAAATTGACTTAGTTAGAGGTTGAAATTACCTTTAAGTGCTTCATGAAATTTTTAGACTATGTTTTGATCTTTCCATTTATGCGAAGTATGCAATTTTTGGACCATGGAATAGGAAATTATGATTTTTAGAAGTTTCTGTTACTGTTTGGCATGATAATTAGTGGACAAAAACTTTGAAGTGGTTTTTGACTCCCTTAGAGGCTAAATTGATTTTTCTGTCCTTCATGAAAGTTGTAGGTTGCTTTTTGATCTTTTTATTGATATAAAGTATGACATTTTTGGACCTTTGAGTTGAAAGACAGAAATTTGAGAAGTGAGTTACTATTTTGGGGTAACATTAAATGGGACAGTAACTTTGATTGGAAATTTGATCACTTTAGAGGCTGAATTGGTTTTGATGTTCTTCATGGAAGTTGTAAAGCTTCCTTTGAGCTTTCTATTGATACTAAATTTGTCAAATTTAGAGCCCTGGATTGAGAGTTATGAATTTTGGGAAATTCTGCTATATATATATTTGAGAAAGAAAAAAAAGGGACCAGGGCATTGCATGCCCTCGTGAGCGCTTGCGAGGCCGAGTGTGCACTCGCCCCAACTCGCTGCCGTTTGGCTCCCCATGCGATGTCGTTTTAATTCCTTCCGATGTTGTTATTTTCCTCCCCTAATCCGACCCCTTTCCAATCTTTTTCTTATAACTTTTCCGTCTGACATTCGATTGACTTCATTTTCAAAGCGTTGGATTTATAAGACATCCCTCTATCTCTCCATGGAAAATTGTAGATTTTTTAGAATAAATTGAAAGAGATTGATTTAATCAAATTGAGTTGGATAATTTTCTGAACATAGTTCAGTATTTTGGTGAATTCTGGGTCTGTGGAGATCCAATTGAACTGATTGTAGTTGCATAATAAAATAGAGACATGGGGCTACAAGTCATATGAAGGCATGAAATTTCAATTCAGCCCCTAAGACTTTCAATTTCTGAATTGAATTCAGGTTTAGTGTTCTATCTTGGATTAGTTAAAGCTGAAAGTATATTGGCCATAACTTTTGCTCTAGTCATCCAAATGAGGTGATTATTGATTTGGATTAAAATAAAGAGATAAGGCTACAATTTGTCTAAAGAAAGTGAGTTTAATTTAGTCTCTAAGAATGTCAATTTTCGGATGGAAGTAAATCGCAGGAAAATATTTTAGCATAAGAAAAGTCCGAAATGTTTGGAGTATAACTTTTGGAGTAGTGAACCAAATTAAATGATTTTGGTGTCATTATGAAATTGAGATAATGAGGAACATTTCTTTAGAAGGAGTTTTTAGCAAATTCCTTCAATTTGATGGTTAGAAAAATGTCCTAAAGTAAGCATGAATTAAAATGAATTTTAGGGGCAAACTTGGAAGAACACTTAAGGTTTTAAGTTAAAAGGCTTATAAGGATGGGCAAATGGGTCCTTTCTCATTCATTAAAGGCATTTTTTTCTTAAGACATGTGGGACTTTCATATGAGAAGAGAAGAAGCCCGAAATTGAAAGAAAGAAAAGAAAAGAAAGAAGAGAGAAGAGAGAAGAGTGAGTTTCGGGTGGAAAGAAAGGAGAAGAAAAATATGCTAGGTTTCAATTTTTATGGGTTTTCAAGAAAGATTTTAGAGATGCTCCAAGAGGAAAAAAGATGGAAGAAGATGACAGCTCCAATATGAGCTAAGAAATTTTGAAATTGGAGAAGATTTAAGGTAAGAGAAGATTTTGATCTTTGAATTTTTAAAGTGATTTTGGTTTAGATAGCTTAAGAATGTTATGGGTTTGTGATTTCTAAAGTGAATTTTGGTGATTGCATGGTGTGAATTATTCAATTTGGGTGTTTGTTGATTAGGGAATTTTAATTTGGATGAAGGATAGGAATGGAGAAATTGAGGCTTTGAACAAGTTCCAAGAATGGATATGAGGTGGGTACCATGTTTATAATTTGAATTATAAGCTATGTATGTGTTTTCGAAAAATCAAGAAAGTGAAAGGGTTTTCAAATTATTGTTTTCGAATGGTTAAATTCATTATTTTGAATAATTTGATAAAATTGATGCATTTGAATGATTGGCTGATTGATTTCGAAATTTTTGCTAAAATGTTGCATTCTTTGTGTGATTGAAATATTGTTATGTGAATGTTAATTGAAATTGTGAATGACATTTGTATGAAATATGACCTGATATGAAAACTGAATTTTTTGAAACGTGCCTTCGGGCAAATCTATTTTCAAGTATGAATTATCTGTTATGTAGGTTTGGTTAGGTCCCATAAGAGGGTCAAGTGAACTTGTCTAGGCTTCGCCCGCCTGCCCACTAGTGGCATTAGAGCTCCGTTAAGGACTCCCATAAGTTCACGGCTACACCAGATCGCTATGCGGGAAGGTGTAGTACGTTTTGTTCACGGCTGCACAGAACTACTGTGCAGGAATGTGCAGTACGTTCTGTTTCTGGACCGACCCAAACCAAATTTGTGATGTGTTATATGCTTATGTGTGTTATAATGTGCTGCATTCATGTTTTGAAATTGTTCATGAATTGTGAAAATTTTGAGAATTTTGAGAAATGAGCAATTGAGGTTTTCCACTGTAAAATTTTTGAAATTGTTTATAAATGTTTTGAAAAGTTTAAGAAATAAGCATTTTTTCAAATTTCTACTGTGAAATTTCCATAAAATGGCAAAGTTTTGAAAAATAATTTTTGCTTATTTTTTTATTATAAACTGTAGGAAAATCCCGGGAGGAACATCACATGTTCCAAAGAATGAAACAAAATTTTATTCGGGACCTTCCGAAACCCGGGATCCGGTGTCGGTATGAAAACCTCAAACCTGAATAGCCAATAGAGACTATCTCTAAAGGTATCCACGCAGAGATCGAAAACCTAACCGAGTCAAACCCTTTTGACACTGGGAATAGCTAGAATGAATAAGAGCTGCTAGACCCTACCTACATCTGGAGAGCTTGAGATTGGCGTTGGTATCCTTGTTGGAGAAGAGAGAATCCGATTATGCCTTAAGGAAGAATGAAGAAAATGAAAACCTAGTTTTTCCAAAGCTTAACTCTTAAGCATTCTCTTTTTCCTTCCAAGCAAAACCGTCGTCCTTCATCATCTAAGGAAGCCTCCTTATAGGCTTATTTAACAATTAAATAAGACACCTAAAGATGAGGACATTTGGATGGTTAATGGCCATTAGATCCTTAAGCATTAAATGAAGGCATCTTTGACTTTTCAACATTCTTATCCTCTTCTCATGTTCCAACGTTCATGTACATATATATATATAATAATTAATTAATTAATTACTTAATTAATTAATTAGAATATATTGCTAAGGTCGATCTAGCGGGGTTGATCCTACCATGCCTCTCGGCCCGGTCGTTTAAATGACCGAAAACCTTTCTTAGCAATATTGATGTCGCGATCTCATGGGACATATCCCAATCTCATCGGGATCCATTTAATCCTAATGCTCTCCATAATTGGAACTCGTCCAATTACTATTTCTGATTCTCTGAAACACTCTTATCGTGTGACCCTTTAGGTTTCGGTTATGTTGGCCACTTAGATTAACAATTAACTGAGCAAGTCATGAGCGGTATCTAGCAACATATCATGACCCCAATTGATCGGAAAGTAATCGGTTTGATGAATTCATCACGAACGGATCACGAACCCTTCCATGAACAATTCTTTATGCAATTAGTCCTTTCATCATCCTATACCCCACTTGGTTATGAGTATGGGCAATGTGTCAACTCTTACTAGACTAAGTCTAGCCCAGTGAAATCGGTTCTGTCGAGGACTCATTACTTTATATGTCCATGAAGACACTCTTCATGACATAGTCATGCTCGGCGAGACTTAAAGTAATGATCTGACGAAGAGGCAGTATCTCTTCGTTCTCACTGAAGTGATGAATCCTTTATTGGCTACTCAATTACCTTGAATACCTCAAACTGTACTCAAGCACCACCCTATGAGTAACCTCCGGAAGGCCACGAGGAATGGAGTCAAAATGCGGGATCAAGATATCAAGATATCCTTGAGTACCTCAAGTCTAAGGATACTTGCACCATTGCTATGATGAGATTATCACCGACATTAAATCCATGTGATGATCTCATGGGTGTCATCAATGAACTTACTACCACTAGTAAGCATCCATATGTCAACTCTAAATATCTCATATTTACGGTTTCGAGATCCACCGCTTGATCCAATCAAGGAGTATGACATATGTTAGTCTATCCGGATTAATGATGTCGGTCTCATTAATCCTATGACTAGGAGAATTTAGATCTTGACATAATTGCACATGATAGGAATCTCGGGATTATGATCACATCATAATTTCCTTCATGCTATTTCATATATCATGGACTTCATTAATTTGATTAAAGATCAATATCAATTCATAACAAAATGAATATCAAATAAATGAAACATGCCTTTCTTTATTTATTCATAAAGTCATGCGTGACTATGAACAAAAAGCGCTAAAGGGATTGCCTTTGAGGCACTACTCTAACAAATCTCCCACTTGACCTAAAGACAATCGCCTTGGTATCTAATACCATAAGCGAGTACATGAGAATCAAAATTCTTACGTGACAATGGCGTCAGCGGATCAAGATATTACGCTCGCTGTGGGAATCCTCTCGATCGCGACATCACCTCTAGCAATGATCTCTCGAATCGGATGATATCTGCATGAGTGCGTGTTTAGATCGTTGGTGAGACCTCTGTTCTTTGCTCGAGCAATAGCCCCATTGTTGTCACAATACAAGCTGTATGGGTCCATCACGACTAGGAACCACACCAAGTTGAAATGAACTTTTGATCCAAACAACTTCCTTTGCCGCCTCTAATGCAAAGAATGTACTCGCCTCGATCGTCGAATCGCGAGCGTCTCTTGTTTGGAACTCTTCCAATGACCGCTCCGCCGTTTAGCGTGAAAACATAACTTTGTTGGGATCCGAGTCATCCTGTGAGATTGGAGGCGGCATCCGTATGTTCGCTCACGGAGATTTCCATCTCCATATATCGAAAACATCCTTAGTCCTTCGCAAGTACTTGAGGATATTCTTGTGACCACCCATTGACCCTCACGGGATCCGATTGGTATCTTCTCGTAACACTTAGAGCATACGATACATCGGGCCTCGTACATAACATAGCATACATGATCGATCCTACTGCAGATGCATACGGATCCGATCCATGCGCATCCTCTCATCTTCTTGTGCGAGGACACATAGATTTCGAGAGTGTTATCCATGAGTGATGGGAAGAAACCCTCTCTTGGATTGCTCCATGCTAAACCTCTTTAGCATCTTGTCTATGTATCGATGATTGTGAAAGACCAAGCAACCTCTTTGATCTATCTCTATAGATCTTTATCCCAAGGATATAAGTTGCTTCACCAAGGTCTTTCATCGCAAATTGCTTGGACAACCAAATTTTGGTGATTGCATCAATGAGACATCGTTTCCTAGTAATAATATGTCATCCACATATAGCACAAGGAAAGCGATTGCATTCCCATTAACCTTTTGTACACATTAATACTCATCCGGATTTTGAGAAAATCCAAACTCTTTGATTGACTCATCAAAGCGGATGTTCCAACTCTGGATGCTTGCTTCAATCCATAGATGGATTTACGAAGCTTGCATACCTTTTCGCCATCATTGGAAGTGAAGCCCTCTCGTTGTGTCATGTACATCCTCGCCGATTTCCGTTAAGGAAAGCTGTCTTCACATCCATTTGCCATATCTCATAATCATAATGAGCGACAATGGCTAGGAGTATCCGAATGGATTTAAGCATTGCTCGGGTCAAGGTCTCGTCATAGTCAACTCCTTGTCTTTGGCGAAATCCTTCGCCACCTGCCTTCTTTGTAGGTAATCACATTACCATCCATGTCGGTTTTCTTCTTGAAAACCCATTTGCACCTATAGGTTTTATCTCTTGGTGCATCAACCAAAGTCCATACTTGGTTTATGTACATGGAATCCATTTCGCTTTCATGGCACAAGCCATTTTCGGACTCTGAACTTTTCGAACCTCTTCATAGTAGTGAGCTCATCATCTTCTATGAGCAATCGTCATTCTGTTCACTTACGAAATTCGTATCTCTGGGAACAATGCGCATCCTACTTGACCTCACGAACTTCGTGTGCAATGAAGGTTGAGCTCATTACTTCATCCGAATGAGTGGATGTCTCGAGTTGAGCGATTGATCATGCTTGTTTGAGCATCTTGAACTTCTTCAAGTTCGACTTTGCTCCCTTGTCTTCTTGCAAAAGAAACTCTTTCTCTAAAGACAGCATGCTTGAAACAAACACCTTTTATTCCTCAAGAAGGTAGAATTGATATCCCATGGTCTCTTTAGGATATCCTACAAACAAACACTTGTCAGACTTTGCTTCAAGCTTATCTGAATGAATCCGCTTCACGTAAGCAGGACAACCCCATACTTTCAGATGAGAAAGATAAGGTTTTCTGTTAGTCCACATCTTATAATGGAGTAACATCAACTGTCTTAGAGGGAACTCTGTTTAGCAAGTAAGCATTTGTCTCTAGCAGCGTACCCCAAAATGATTTTGGTAACTTGCGAAACCCATCATTGATCGTACCATGTCCAACAAGGTTCGATTTCTCCTTTCAACCACACCGTTGTCTTTGCGGCGTGTAAGGAGGAGTCCATCGAGATAAAATGCCATTATCTACGAGATAATCCAAAGCTGCTGGTCTAAGTATTCTCCACCACGATCAGATCGTAATGCCTTGATACTTTTACCAAGTGGTTTCTACTTCATTTCGAATTGTTTGAACTTTTCAAGCGCTTGATTTGTATCTCATCGATACAAGTACCCATATCGTGAATAATCATCGATAAAGGTAATGAAGTAACGACAACCACTTCGGCATGAATGGACATCGGACCGCATACATCCGAATGTATTAGGTCTAATACTCCAATCGCTCGTTCACCCTTTCCTTGAAGGGTAACTTAGTCATCTTGCCTAATAAACAAGATTCGCATGTGTCATATGATTCATAATCAAATGACCTAAAGCGCCACTCTTATGGAGTTTAGCGATGCGTGTCTCATTTATATGGCCAGCCGACAATGCCATAAGTAAGTTGACTTTAGATTATCTCTTTTATGCCGTTTGGTGTCATTGACATTTAAAATTGGATTAGACATATCTAATATGTAAATACCATTGCACAATGTACAGTTCCATAAAGCATTCCATTAGAATTGATAGAACAACCATTGCTACTAAAATTCATATGGAATCGGCTCTATTCGCATAAGAAAGACGATATATTCTTTGTCAAAGCGGGTACAAAATAACAATCATCCAATTTCAGATACAAGCCCAAGAGGGAGAGACAAAACATAGGTTCCTACGGCTAATGCAGAACTCTTGCTCCATTTCCAACACGTGGGTCTACTTCTCCTTCATGAGTTGCCTCTCGTCCACGAGGCCCTGTATATCATTACATATGTGTGAGCCACAACCGTATCAAATACCGGATGTTGTGATCGAGAATGATATTAACTTCAATGACATACAAACCTGAAGTAGTCGAGGCATCGATGCCTTCTTACCTTCGGCGACTCGAATAGACTTTGCAATTGCGCTTCAATGGCCATCTTTACATGATGGAAGCAAGTTCCTTTGGGGCGCTTCTTTGGTCTTCTTCTTGATGGCGCCTCCCTTTGGTTTCTTTGCCTTCTTCTTCTTTGGGTTCTTCTTCTTGGACCCAAAAGATGAAGAAGCAACCACCAAAGACTTGCTTACTATCACTCTTGATAGTACGCTTTCGGTATGTTGAAGCGATTGATCGCTTCGGTATTGTAGTGGATATTTGGTTCATCCGATAGTTTAGCACTAATATGCATAAGCGTCGGACAATCCAACCAGAATTAAGTCTATACTTAATTCATGATCCATTCAAAACCTAAGGCGGCCAATCTCTCAATATAGCCATTCATCTTGAGGCGTCTTGCATGCCAGATGTCCCTGGAGCCATCTTAGTAGTGAAGAGAAGCCTTGAGGTCTCGAACCTTTGGACCGGGCTTGCTTTCGTCAAACAGCTCCTAAGATGAAAAACTATAGTATGAGCATCCATAGACTCGTCTTTTACGCAGCTCGGGTGACATCGACGCAAGCATGATTTAAGTCGCCATGTCACATCCTTTAGATACTTACTATATGCCTTCGATCATCATCGAAGCATCGATGCAGTGCATCTAGAAGCGGAAAATCTAGGATATATCCGGACTTTCAGATCGAGAACTATTCTCGATTCCTTAACCGATCGAAAATTCGGTCCGATTAACTTGTTGGAATCCATAAGTGGCGAAGATTCACACTTGACGACATTTTCAAACAACCTACATGGATAGAGAGGAAGAATGTTAGAATAGGAATAGCTGCATAATCATAAGGACTTGAATGATATGCAAAAGCTCCCACTAGTTTCATAGAATCCATAACCCTCATTCTGAATCCAAAGAAACAAAGTGACATAATGTCTAGTGGGTCGATATCCGATATTGCTAAGAATGACCTTGGGTTTACCAACAAGCCATAACTTAGGTCAATCGGTAGGTATCGAACATACCAATTGCATCATCGATAACCGACATTGAGAATGACCTTGGGTTTACCCAACAAGCCACCTTATGTCTCGGGAGGTATCGGATATACCAATTACATCTTAGACACAACTATCGATCGAGTCTATCAACTTGTTGATGTATGCACTTACATTGGTATCAACTCTTTGATGCGCATACATCCGATGTATGCTACCCAATTTCACCTCTGTCACGTTGACCTTGAGTTTACTCAACAAACCAACGCTTCGGTGAAAACCAACCCATTAATCGAAAATCATATTTTCATGGTTGAACATATCCGTGTAGAGTGAGCTTGGGTTTATCCAACAACCCATCCCTATAAGAACTCTGGTTCTTACCATATTAATGGAAGGCGTTAGTTTTCATATACCAAGGAGGGATTTAGAAATTCTAGACTCCAAGTTGAAGGATCATAGTCGCTAGGACTATATGGCATGATTTAGGTTTCATCAATCAAATTGAATCAATCCTTATAATCATCCATCATCCAACCTGAGCATGTCACAAGTCGACTTTCATCAAATGCAAGTCACCTTATGCTTCTGCCCACACACAAGTCGACTTGTATGACACAAGTCGACTTGTATGACACAAGTC